>QNGE01000521.1:14401-269575 GCA_008508345.1 Paragonimus westermani | reverse complement strand
AACTGGTTTTTGGCAATACAGCGTGTTTCCCGCAACCGTGTCTTTCTTGTCTTCGCACGATTAGACTAGAGGAAGCCGCTTGGCAGATACCCAAGTCTAGCATTCAAGCCGTATTAGAACGTTTGGCGATGGAAAGGCGCCTAACACCAGTATGTGCACATATGGTGATATATACATATCAATATATATATATACATATGAAAATATATTTTTTCTGTGCACATAAATGTACATGTGTGTATACCTTTGCATGTGTGCATATGAATACATGTGTATAAAACTCCGTATATCGAGCGATATAATGTACATATATGTGTGTATATATATACATGCATACATATAGATACATATGATATATCTTTGTATACACTCCTTATATTATTCTAATCACTGAAGCTCGGTGCGCCCCCGAGACCGCAGACACATAAACGTTATAGGTTATCACATGTTCCGCAGAAATCGTGGTGGAGGACGAGGTGGAGGATGTTTCCTCTACCTTAAGGAGCAATATCCTGCAACCATACTTGGTGAGACACGTCCAGGCATGCTAGATGACTCCTTGGGGCTGGTAGTGTCGACTGGATCCTGTGAATTACTCTTAGGATGTGTCTACAGACCACCTCCCACCACTCAGGGCGACATGACGAACCTTATGAATGGACTGAACTATGCATCAACCTTACCTTCACAGGCTAAAAAGTTGGCAAACCAATGAATACAAGTCTGCAGACGGTGTTCTACGTTCTCATGGCTGGGGTCCCGGGCGTGGCGAGTTTTACATGAGGACGATGTAGTCGTGAGCCACACCGGTGGTGTTGAGCGCGAGGGTCTAATAAATTCGTTCATTTAGAAGCAGAGCAGATAGCAGATGGGAGTTTCTCGGGTAGATTTTTTAGTTGGTTTATTCCATGGCGATGCAATCGGAGTGTGCCAACTGGGTTCCGACGAAGACTCGATACAGGCAGCATCAATAAATCTTCGAAAACGCGGAAATGCCGGAAAATATATACAAATGCCTCCGGGATAAAAAGTCTCTCATAGACTGTAAGATTGGAGCTTGAGAGATTCTCATTGAACGGTATTCTGACGAGTTCTTCGGAGACTCGGAAAACGTTCCAAAATGTCTGAAATTGTAGTGGTTGAAAACAGTCTCAGACTACCCTAAGTGAATGCAGACGTTTTTCACCGAGTTCAGTAACCAAAAATGGAAGAATGCAACAGGACAGTTTCGGGGGTTTAGCAAGTTTTAGGAATAAAAAGCTTGACTCACAGAAAGGGTTCAATAAGACCACCACAGCAACATTCCAAATTACCAGTATCCAGGATGCGAGGAGATTGCTGTGAGCGGCTGAAACGTGGTCGGTGCTGCGACGATGTTCGGAGTACAACGGAGCTAAAAATGGATGAGATCCGTGTATTATCGTCAAGCCACCGCGCCACAGGTAGAAGAGCAGAAAGGCGTGCGTATGCAAAACTTTATTGTAATTGCAAGGTCATTTTTAATCAATTCGAACAACCTGCAGAGATGACGCAAAAACGTTGCTATACAATGGTGAAGCATCGTTAGTGAACAAAACCAAGAGAAAAACTCTACAAACTGTTCAGAAACACATGGAACGTGAGCAAGCTGAAGAAGCAATGAAACTCCCCCTGGATGGAAGTTGAACGCATCCAAACTTTTGGGCGGTCTGGTGATTTCTTCTGGTTTTTTGTTTTTTTTGAAAAGTTTTTGAAGAGACGACTGCTCTAAACCCTAGTGACGCAGACAAATTCCAGTGGATATACAGCAAGTTTTGGGATTCGACGTTAGAGTATACAAACTGGTTAACGCGAAAAACCCTCTGCGACGGACGTACCCAAGTAAAAGTCGACAAAATGATAAATTGAAAAACACCTGGGATTTGTACGTTTCTGTGCCGACAGGTATCCTAACGCAGATCGTGGAAATGAAGGTTATTTAGGGTAAGAAACGAAAAGCGGGTGCTGCTATCTATGCAGTCATTTAATTGGCAATGTTGTCGACATGGAGAAGTCTGTAGCTTGCAAAACAATGTTAACAATTCCTTACAAACGCGCTTAAATAATCTAATATGACCCGATAAAACGTTCGATATAATGGTGCAGAAGCAAACAATTAGCGGATATGGAAGTTGACAATGTGACAATGAACAGACAAAATTGGCCATGGAGCTAAGACACTGACGCTACTCGTGTTTGTCTTACATTACCACTCTTATCTATTGTTTGCGTCGTCTCGGAGTCCAAAGCCGTCACAGAAGTTACACTCGTATGAATGAACCAGAGAGACTGGCTATGGGTCTCTCTTGAATGTTGAAGATGTAGTATAAATAAGGTGATTTGCACTTTGGTACGTCCGATGAATTGCCCGTGAACGAAACCTGAAATGTTGAAATGTGTCGCGAAGCTCGCTGCTTGCTCGTTAGCGCGTACTCTTAAAGTCTTTCCAGCTTTCTGCTGAATCGAATGTCATAATGAAAAGACGGTGAGTCTGCAAGCGAACCTTATTTATTGATTTACACACTTCAGTTTTCGTGCGAATATCCCGAAGCTTTGAGCTGGTAGTACTATTGTATTTGTTTTGTGTATGCGGCTGATCAAAAGCGAAATGTTAGCACCAAACAAAATGTCTTCTCCCATCGTACTACTTCCAAATTATAGGTAGCTAGAATCTCAACAGGATTTCTGTAAATTCTCTTTGAATTCGTCGCTGTCAGCTGGGCATGTTTCTCACGAATCAGTTGAAAAAAATACGAGTTCATTAACATCGACAGTTCCCAAAAATACGTGGGCATTCTAGCAAACACTAACTGAATTATCGCTGTTCTGTTCCTTCAATATTCTACTTCGATTAACTATGGCGTACAATGGACAGAGTAATAGTGCAGCAAATTGTTCATCCGTATGCGCGTTACTCGTAGGTTTAAACTCAAATCAACCAAACTCGAGCAAGAGACCTGCGACGTGTAATCCATGATGACAACCATCCCGGATGCCACAGGAACAAAAAATTCTTTATCCGGTTTGAGGTGGCTATGGTGCTCAAAATGTCAAATCAGGTTCCAAATGTGTTCACTTCAACATTGTGCTCACCATGGAGGTCGAACGAAAATCATGTCAGTTAGGCTATGGGACGATCAATGTGCGTAGACAAGATTTCAGATTCACCACTCTAAGACAACATAATTTTGGTTTGATCCTTATTTGCAGAGCGTAATGGACTCATGATACATGCCCCAGAAAAGCACGATTTTCCGGAGAAAGTCTTCGGTATGTCTTCATAATTCATCCAGAAGAGTGTTTACCGAGTTTCGACATGTCTCTGGTGCTGGTTCAACTGCACCCGAAGCCCAGGGTTTTAACATTGGGTCTCTTCTCAAGTGAGAAAAATGTCAAACTACTGATAATCGTAAAACAGTGTCAGCGCCAAATGATGGCATCGATAGATTTCAGCATGGACTGTTTTGAGTAATCCTACGGGGGCAGCCAAACCGCTGAATCAATTGGTAAGATTCACAGGGGACAAAAGGAATGATGAATGACTGAGTTCAACTGTCTTTCAGTGCTCCTATTACAGCCAGAGATGAGTGAATAGATGCAGTTCTGTGTATAGCCAGGAGTGTAGAGGTCACTAGTCTAACGAACTGGTTAGCGTCTTACAACGTTAACTAATAAAATCTGGCCTTAAATAAACAGGACGAACGGGTTGCGTTATGCTATTTCCGCTGCTTCTGACGTGCATTTTACCATCGGCCACATTGGTACGTAGATTCACCGTGACACTAAGATTACCGGAATCCGCTTGTTCGGAATATGCTCAACAGCCTCAAAATTCAAAGTGCTTCTGCTAGGCTGCTGTGATTATGTAGAATTACCGTTGGATAGTGACGTCATAATGGTTGTTGATCGGCTTATGTACTTGGGATGATGCATCAACTGTGGTGGAGGTGTGTGAGATTGAAATAGAAGTGTGTTTCGCAAAGGATATGGCGGTATTCGCTGACTTAGGAAACCCCTGGAGAAAAATACTTCTCTGTCTGAGGCTGAAGTATCGTGTATATAAGGCGACAATGAGGGCTATATTACCTTACGGCAACGAAACTTGACTGTTGAGAGTTAAAGTCGTGAACCGTCTTCAGGTATATGACAACCGATGTCTGCGTTCATCCGCTGTCAACAGGTGGAACCAACCAGTAAGAGACGAAGAGGTTAGGGTACATGTATTTGATACTGAATGACGAGCGAGGATTTTTGTTTACTCCTTACATTTGCACAGGCGTGGGTGATGAGTTCATTCAAGAAGGACGCCAGCTAGTCGTCTGCTACACCAAGAGTCAATTACCGATGCTGTGGCCGACTGACGCAACGTGCGAGGCGGAAAAATGATGACCTGCAGTAGAGAATATAAGTCGTACATCAGAGGGTTGATTAACGTACATCGGGTTCGTTTTCCGGGCAGGGGACATTGTGACTCACAGAGTCGATGGCTGCAGATGTTTGGTGTGATGATGGCTAATCGGGTTCAGTGATGTGTATGTTATTGTTGTTGTTTAGCTGAGTTGTCTGTGACATGAGTGCATTTGGTGATGCGGCGCAGTGAAAGATGCACGGAAACTAATTTGCTGATGACGCCTCACTTTCACCTACAACTGTGTTGTTTGTTTGCAAGAAACAGACACCTTGATTTTGGATGTTTGAATATGGACGAAGCTATTTTTAGTGGTTGAATCCCTTCCGCTTCCCTACTTTTTTCTTCTCTCATTCTGCGCATGATTTACCTTCTTCATGTTTGTGTGGCAGTTAAGCACCATTGGGAATCACTAAAGTATTGCCGTCTGTGATGATGATACCCAGTAAATTGTCTTCAAATGACTTCTGAGGCGTAGGGCCCTTTTACAGTTGTTTCCACAGAACTGACCATGTTTCAAACTCCATTTAACACAGGCAGCGGATCTTACACATTCTAACTGGTTTGAGCTGGTATCTGCACTAACAGAAACCGATACTTTGTCGGTAGTTGTATAAGCACCAACGAGGTAACTATCTGGAGATTCACGAGTGGGAGCCACAAGGAGATAGGAATGCTTCTGCCCGTTCACAAGCTTCAATCCATGGCCGAGTATCCGCTGTCAGCTTATGGTGGTTTGTTGGTTTGTTCCCAAGGGAAGCAGGGCCTCGGAATACGGTAACCAGTTTGAAATGGCTGAGGGCTGAGGTGCCAAACAGCTATTAGCAGGACAACAGTTACACTTTTTAATAGGTGCCGCTAGTGATTAAAAAGTGGCCTAGTCGAACGATAAATATGTTGGGAGCAACAAGTGAATATGAAGTATACATACAACAATCGACTTTATTATACGAGAGTTTGGGCGAAAATAATGGATCTTTCGGGTAGTATAATAGCACATTGGATAAGATTGTCAGAGTGTGCTGATAGACAGTTTTCGTTGAAATGGATAAAACAATCATCGGTAAATAGTGGATAAGTCTCCGATTAACGCCAACAATATCAGTCAGGCTAGTCGTAAACTCTACGAATTACAGCGAACGATACGTCCCAACTCAACAGTAGTTTTTGTATTCATAGGAAATTTCATAGGCAGAACCGGGAGATGCCTGGGCTCCAGAATAAAAGAACATTCACCAGAACTCCATGTTACCGGAAAATGGCAGTCATTGAAACGCGTAACCAGCTAGTTTCCTCAGTTGCTAGATACCTCCTGACTACCGGTCGCTCTATCGATCCATCTTGTGCATCCAGAACTCTGTTATATCATTCTGACTTAAGATTCTTACGGTTTTCTGAAGCATTTACAACCAGTCGACTCAAACTAGCTCTCTGTATCAGGAAACAACTGTACGTGAAATTGACCCCTCCCTGGACTTAACGACCTATCCTGACCCGATTACTGATTATCCATCCCTCTAGTTGTTTGCTAGAAAAAACCATCCATGTTTTGTATATTTGGTACTGACGAGTCTACGAAATGTTTGCATCTACAAGTTTTCGCCTTCTAACCGTTTTGTTCAAACCTTCATTTAAACAAACGCAAGGTATAAATGCTCTACATATTTTCGGATAGACCATAGCAATTATAGTAGAACTACAAACAAAGCGCGCGTGTTGTGATTCATGCAAAAACTTGGAAGCAAACTGGAAGAACAATGAAAATGAACTCAAACACGTAGTTTCTTTTCAAAATACTCTACGCGTTAAACGAACAACAGAACTTATTATACCAGATTTCAGATAGCGTAACAATATGGACCAACAATAGTCAAGAGCTTGAAGGAGACAGAGCTCCGTTAGTTTGTTCAACTCTTCAACGAATCGTAATTCACCACACTACTCTTGAGATGATCTTCCACTTGTCTCATAGTTTAATCAACCGGTGAGATGGGAAGTAGTTGACTTGTTTTAGTCAGATTTTTAATAGGGTGCAAAACCGACGGTCGTACATTCTGACCACATATGGACCAGTAAGCAACTCTAAACACCGAAAACATGATTCATAAATTTCTGCTTCTAGTTCTGTTCTGATGGTGAGTTTCATTACTGGGGAGAATAAACGAAATACTTACATCTTGCATTGCATGGCTTCATGCCGTTTTGGTGAACTAGATAAGAGGAACTCAATGTTTCGAATTTCCCAAACGAAGGCTTCCGTCACACAGTACGCGAGATTTGAATCGATTGTCAACACTGAGGTGCAGACGAGGATTGAACAAACTCGTATTGGTTTCTCCAGCGAGTTATTTGATCTGATCGTTTCCCATCAGATTTCTTCAGAACCCTGTCGAAAGGAAAACTAATGACCAATATCGACAATTTGGTGAGACTTGCTATTACCCACATCAACAGTGATCGCGAAAATGTCCACAAGTTTATCGAAACCCCACATTGCTTTGCTGTTATGCTAGCTGACCTTACTCTTGTGTGCGGTATGAAGTTCGAAAACTTCGCTAAGGACACCATCAAGAAAGCTGTAGCCAAAAGTTTGATAGTCTCTAAGGTCCGCTGGATCATACCACTAGCAAACCCAACTTTCCCAGTGATGCCCTGAACACGTGTCCACAACTCGTCAAGTAAGCAGTTTACGTAAGCACACCTTCCTCTGCGCCTAAAATACAAAGTTCCACCGAACAAAGTTAACCAGTTAAGGATTCAAGTTCAGTTTGAAAGCCTACATGACTGGCCAAAAGAAATGTCTAACACTTTGTCAGAAACTGTAGGTTGATTTCGTGCCAAAATAGTCGTTAATCTGCATCATTTGATATCGTTGCCCATTCACCAGCATTCTTGTCTACTCTTTGAACATTATGAGGCCATCAAACAACTAAAACAGATGCAGGGCGTGGTATTTCTGGAGCCGAACAAAGCCACTGGCATTGTAAGCTTGAATAAAGTTGATTATGTGATGAAAGTGCGCACCGTCCTGGCTGATGGTAGGAAGTTCAAAGCTGACGGTATGCCGGATAATAACATTCTAGTGGAAAACCAAATACCAAGGAAACTGTAAATTCTCTTACTGCATGGATACATAACTGAGCGGGAGTATGAATAGTTGAAACCGACTGGGACCTGTACATTATGAATGAGATGATCACCCAAATTTCACAAAGTCAGCGTTCCCCCTATCCTTGCCATGGATGATTCAGCATACTACATCCTTGCTCGATGGCTAGTTCAGCTCCTCTATCCCATCCATAAAACCCTCAGCTGTCGTTCTTTGAAGGATTCCTTGAAGTTACCTGATATTTTGGAGGATGTTTCGGCGAGTTCTACACAAAAGATATACTCAATTGACATTGATTCACAAACGTTCCATGACATGAAACGGCCGATTGTTTACGTAATTTTATTCAAAGCCTTATCATATTTCTTTGTCTATTCCTGTCGATCACCTTAAAGAATTTATTCATCTGTGTACTGAAAAAACTCGACTCGAGTTCAGTGGATGTGTTTATAAGCATTTTGACGGTATAGCAATGGCAGCCCCTCGAAACTAATATTGGCTGACGTTTCACTTGGAATGGTTGAAGACGGTCTGTTGGATTGTGTTGATTGCTCTTTACTTTATAAACGGTACGTCAAAAAAACATTCCATTAATCTAGATTACTGATGAGTAGTCAGGGATTTGGTTTATTTTCAAGTTGACCATCACTCACATTTGATCGCAGCGTTCGCATTCAGATAGACTTTCCAGCCAGCCTCTTTTCGTTTTCAGTTATCTATCATCGGGCCAAATATCTAACAATTGGACGAAACACTGTTGTTAGGGCGGAACGAAAAAAAGCAATCAGTTCGGTTGGGGTCAAACATGTCATCGATGCATACAGAGAAGAAGTTTCGGTACAGTTACGTCTTCATAAGAGCAGAAAGTAGACATGTATTGCGATATGAAAACATTCCGTTTACTCTCATCAGTCGTGAGCATAAACCATGTTAGTCATGTAGATTATACAGATGAAGAAACAGAGACTAGACACGCCTACAGTCACACCTAGTATTATGTAACCACGACCATGTCAACCTGATAGGTTGTCTCAAACACTTTTGTGTGCATAACGTCGGCTGGTAAGTTCGGATGAGCACCGCTTCACAGAAAGCCGGTAACGTTGAGTTTTGATTGCGCCATAGTACCTTGAATGATTTCAATAAGTCGACTTGGTGACCTGTTGTCATGACGTGTTTAGCTATCGATGACGTTGGATGTCTGGCCGTCGGTGCACCAGCTTGAGGTTGGTACGTCATCATTTGTTTCAACCACTTCGGGGTGTGTCCGGCGACTGGCTGTGATAATTGTCGATCTACTCTGCCTATGTAGACGTCACCGCAACGGCAGGTGAATTGGTGTGCAACGAGGGAGACAGAAAATTTTGGCAAGTTACTTTCGCGATTGCGGACAACCGGTCTTCTGGTGGCTTGAAATAAGCGCAACTATACATGTGCATACGTTCGGGCCGGAGCAGACTTTAATTTGTGCTTTATACTGCTGGCTAGAGGATTACCTTTGAATGACAAGAAAAGGAAAACATTCTTCTTTTGAGCCATCAGTATGAGCTCAGTGCTGTTCACCGTATCATTATGTGTATCGATGAACTTATCGGGGTATCCATTCGCTGGCAAAGTTTGTCTCAGCAGTTCATGTACTGTCTGTAGTGTGTCAGGTGTACAAATACGTCTGGCTCCTTGAAACAGTGTCTTAACCAGACCCCACTTGCGTGCAATTTCTTCACAACTATGAAGCAACTTGAATCGTAACAGTCTGATCTGTCATTGTATGGGTGGTGGGCCATCGCAACCGAAAAACCTGAGTAAAGTGCTTCTGTGGCGCACAAGGGTGGGTTGTTCACTCGGATTCCGATCGCCTCCGCTGTGGCGAAAATTCGGGTTTTGACTATCTGTCCCTGACTCGCCGAATCGGAGGAGAAGAAGAGGCCGGGTTTATGAGGTGGTGTGAATCGACAAGATTTGCCACAATTACGCTAGTAATTGTACTGGTGACTCCACTGGTAATCCAGGCTGGATGGTGCCCACGAATACATCCTGATAAGCGGCTGGTCGTGCGACTCACGTAACTAGTTTCACAGGAACAAGTTTATTACACTTGAGGGAAGCGAAGGACTCCAAACTGCGGTCTTGCGCGGTGAATCATCCAGCTGAACAGAACAGCACCCGTGAATGTCGGATGCTGGTGGACGCATACATCTGTGAGGAATCAGAAGGATCGATAGTAGCATTATGGTTTCTATCAACGTTGCGTGTGATAACAAAAGCTCTTAACTCTTGCACGTTAACGCATCAACAGTAGGATAAAAAATAACTTTCAAAAAGAGAATAGATTGAAAAAGAGGACCGGTTAACAGCCTAAAACGAATTCCGTTGTTTCCTATATTAGCGAATTCAACAAAACTGGGATTGACATGACAGGATACTAGTTAGCAGGCCGTCTAGAGCTTCTGGAAGAATAGCACAACAAACAAGCAACCCTTGACTGTAGAAGAAGTCAAGTGGTGATATCAAAAACGATGTATTCACTACACGACAGATTGAATCTCAATAATGTCTTAATGCGAATTAATATATATGAGACAAAAATAACTTCCTTGACTTTGATTGGCTTGCGTCCTGTCACTCGTTCTTATTGGTTGGCACCGTCCACATCCTTCATTGTTTTTCAAATAACTTTGGGGATCTTCCGGTTTCTCAATACGAATTCATGTTCCGATTGTTCTCGATTGGGCTAGAACTATTATCCAGTGTCGACGTGGATCATTTACGCAAGCGCACCCTGTTTCTTCGAAGTAGTCCTTGATTAGTACTTAGTATTTCGTACGAGCGTTCGCCTGCTCCTCTAACAACTGTTCCTTTTTGCCAGGTGTTTGTTCCTGCCCCAAGTGGTTGTATCCAAACTGAATCACCTTCTGCCAGTTGTGGTAATTCCCGCGACCCTCTGTCGTATATCAGTGCTTCCCTTTCCATGCGTTTTTTCAAACGTTGTCGTGTTACCGTCCATGGGGTTTGATGTGGATCTAAAGCGTTTTCAACCAAAGGCATCCTGGTTTTCGTTCGTCGCCCGAAAAGTCTTTGTACGGGACTCAGTTCTATATCGGCAGACGGTGTGTTTCTGTGCTCTAGCAGGGCCAAGTACGGATCTTCTTTGGCTGCAAGGCATTTCTTCGTAATTTTCTTTGCTTCTTTGACGGCTGATTCTGCTTTTCCATTAGACTGACTGTGATAAGGACTGGAAATCTCGTGTGCAAAACGCCATTTATTAGCGAAGTCTGCAAATTGATGAGATGCGAACTGTGGACCACCATCTGATCTGACGCGTTCTGGAATCCCGTATCGTGCGAACTGACTTTTCAGTTTGTTGATCACTTCTTCCGATGAGGTTGTGTTAAGCTTTTCGACTTCGAAGAAATCGCTGAAGTAGTCGGTGACTAGGAGGTACGTCTTATCTGCATGTGAAAACAAATCAGCTGCCACATGTTGCCATGGTCGATGTGGTACGGTGCGACGGTGCATAGGTTCCTTCGGTTGACGACTACCGTGTTGATTACAGACATCGCAGTTGGACACGAAATCTTTAACTTGACTCGTACTCCCAGGCCAGTAAACAGTTTCCTTCCCACGCCTTATGCATCCGTTGATGCCCAAATGGGAACGGTGTAGTTCCTGCAGTGTTGCTCTCCTTGCCGGTCTGGGGATCACAAGGCGGTTCCCACGGAAAATCAGTCCGTCTTCTGTAGTCAACTCATCTCGAACCTTGAAGTACGGGCGGATTATTTCTTCCACAGATCGGGTATTATCCGGCCAACCTTCTCGGATTTGTTGCATGAGTTTTTGCATTTCTTCGTCCTCTGCGAAGGTTTCACGTATTCGTGACATCCGCTCGTCTGGTTCGGCCAGTGTGAGATGGACCTGATCGAATTCTGCCCCTTTGTCTTCGCATGTAGGTACGGGTGCTCTCGATAACGTATCGGCTAGTACCATATCCTTTCCTGGGGTGTAAATTATATCACAATCATACTTCTGTAGATGTACCAGCATAGACTGTAAACGGCGCGGAGCCTTGTCTAACGGCTTATTAACAATGGTGGTCAACGGTTTGTGGTCGGTTTGAACTGTCGTCTTCCTTCCAAAAGTGTAGTCATTAAACTTTTCCATGGCGAACACAACTGCTAGTAGTTCTTTCTCGATTTGTGCATACCGGGTCTCGGCATCGATCATTTTTCGGCTGCGAAAATCCAGAGGTTGTCCATTCTGTAGCAACACGGCTCCGATACCACTCTGGCTGCTATCGCACTGGACGACTAACGGCAGTCGTGGGTCGTAATAGCGTAAAACTGGTGCTTTCATGATCAGTTGCTTCACCTTCAGCCACGCCTGTTCCTGTGGGTCGCCCCACGTCCATACAGTGTTTTTGTGTGTAAGTTGCCTAATAGGCTGCATTATTTGAGCTAAACGAGGCAAGAATCTGCTCAGATAGTTGATCATGCCGTTGAAACGCGATACATCTTTCACGTCGGTTGGTGGCGGCATATCTCTAATCGCCTCTACCTTAGCTGGATCTGGCTTGAGTCCGTCCTTTGTTAATAAATGCCCATGAAAAATTACTTCAGTCGCGCAGTATTCAATCTTTTCTTTTTTGAGCTTGACATCTAGTTGTTGGCACCTAGCAAGGAATCTTTCTAAGTTTTGGTCGTGCTCTGCCTTAGTCCGACCGTGTATCAAAACGTCATCCGCTATGCACACAACACCAGTGAGGTTCTCTACGGATTGAATGAGGCGCTTTTGGAAAATTTCGCTCGAAACTTTTAAACCAAATGGAAGTCGAAGCCAGCGGTATCGACCAAACGGAGTTCCAAAGGTGGTGAGAAAGCTGGATTCTTCATCAAGTTTTACGTGCCAAAAAGCGGCTGATAAATCAACCTTCGTAAAGTAACCTGCGCCAGCTAAACACGGAAGAATATCCTCTAATAATGGAAGTCTATAGTGTTCTCTCCTCAAAGCTGCATTCAGTGGCTTTGGGTCGATGCAGACGCGCAATTCACCAGACTTTTTAGTAACAACGGTAACTTGGCTTACCCAGTCAGTAGGTACTTCCACACGCCTGATCACTCCCAGATTCTCCAAACGCGAAATCTCTTTTTCGAAACTATCCTTTATCGCAAACGGTAGGCGACGCATAGGTAACACGATTGGTCGTACGGTTGGGTCTATTGATAGCTTGCAAATGCCCGGGAAACTTCCCAAGGAGCCATCAAAAACGCCCTGATACTTTTCGCAAATATGTGATAATTCAGTAGTTATAGCATTGATACAGTGGAACGTTACCAGATCGAGCGCTTCAATAGCCTCGACTCCCAGAAGTGGCAGGAAATCTTCCTCGACCACGAAAATCACTTGTTGGATCTGCTTTCCGTTGGCTGGGTTGCGGAGGGTTGCTGTAAACTTTCCTGCAGGTTTCACAGCAGTCCGGTTCCACATGCGAAGCGTTAAGTTCGTGGCGCTCAGCGGCACCGTGGGAATGCAAGATCGTGGAACGAGACTGACACCTGCTCCCGAATCCAACTGGAAGTTGATCCTTTTTCCATCGAGTTCGATTTCCGCCGATCGTACTCCTGGATGTTGTTCTTCCATCTTCACAGCACTGATGGTCGGGGAGTATGGTGCTCGGTTGGAATTTATCGAAGTGCTCTTGCAGCAGTTCGCGAAGTGGTTGGCTTTTCCACATTTTGCACACCTTCTCTTCCATGCCGGGCATTGTTCCTTTAGCGCACCATGACGTCTTCCGCAGAAGGAGCATCCTTTCAGATTCCGGTTGTATTCTGCGTTGATCCGGTGGATTTCTTCTGTCGAGTGAGTTCTGAGGGCTTCTGCCTTTTTGTCGGCTGCCTCCTCACTGCGGCAAATATCTATGCATTGCTTCAAACTCAATTTCGGGTCTTTCAGCAAACGTTTGGTGATGTTGGCATCGTTCATCCCAATGATCAACCTATCTTTGATCAACTTGTCCTGCATACATTTGCAGAAACCGCATGACTCGGACATAGACATCAGCGCTTGAATGAAGTGATTCATTGATTCGCTTGGTCCCTGTGTGCGGCTGTTAAATTTGTAGCGTTCAAACGTATCGTTCATTTGGCCCAAGCAAAACTGTTCTAGCTTCCTCATCATCACCTCCCAATCACCGGCGTCTTCTTCCGGCTCGAATGAAAATGTATTCATCAGTCTCACTGCCTCGTCTCCGACTGCGTGCCGAAACATGGCGAGTTGATATTCTTTCTCAGTAGTCGCCAAACGAGATAGCGTACGGAAGTCCTCATACTTCTGCTTCCATGTCTTCCATCGGCTGGCAAGATCATCGTCTTCGTTCAGCTTCAGTGGGGCTGGTGGTACTATGCTCAGACCTCCAACGGACGTCATCTTTGGCAGATCCTGGTCTTTCACCTCTGTCACCATGTAGAAGAAGTCAAGTGGTGATATCAAGAACGGTGTATTCACTACACGACAGATTGAATCTCAATAATGTCTTAATGCGAATCAATATATATGAGACAAAAATAACTTCCTTGACTTTGATTGGCTTGCGTCCTGTCACTCGTTCTTATTGGTTGGCACCGTCCACATTCCGATCAGCACCCATCAGAGTGCACACGGTTGGCCACATCCGGGTGACCGGGGCTACGGGACACGTGTGCATAACACTCAACATGGGTGACGTATGCTTCACCACTTGTGGTTCCACCAACATGCTACGTATCCAGTGCATACCTGAGTGAATAGGATCAGGAGGTATGTGACCTCTTTAGTCCAGTCGGCCAATGGTGGTAATCCAGATGATAGGGTGATAAGGAACTGCAACTTCAGCTCTCTCTCTCTCCGATGGCGAGATCTAAGTTAGGAAGAAAAATACCGAAAAATACATAACACGACGTATTTCAACACAAGGGCCATATTATTGTGCCCTAAATGGGATGAGGTGAAAAAAAAGGAATTAGGTGTTGAATCGTAAGCCGAATAAAATCTTCGCAGTACAACATGCCAATAAAGCCGAGGAAAAGGAACGGTGGATGACCGTCATGGTGAGGAATTCGGAAAGTTTATCAAACGATGGCGGTCTTCATTTGATGTGAACCGAGGAGGATATATAAATGACATAACCTACTTGTATCTACCGCACTCATTGTCCCTTCGATGACTGTGTGCTGTAAGCAAACTGTTGACCTGGTAAGTGGGGATAGTCAGTCTTTGCGGTTGCATTCATTGCAACGCCATATAAACACATCACACTGACCAAGTGTTTGAATGCCTAATCGCGCAACTGTCACCCAGTAATGCTATGGAAAAGCTTCCGTATCGTAGTTCTTCAAGCCATCCGGTTCAAGATTTATTTTCTCAAGATCTGAAATCGACATTAGATTGCGAACGACTTAGTTCAATAACATCCTACTGGCATTGCAATTTCTAGCCACCACACTTTCGCTTACCTGCTTCAGTTGCCCGTGAAGCCGCTGTGTTGGAATTCTTCCATCAACCATCCTACGGATGTGACCTAATTAAGGATTGTGGTAGAACAGCAGTTTGGATTCCGTCCCACCTACGTCTGTTCACCCAAGCATCTGAGTGTTTGGAACCGTGTCTAACCAACAAATATCCAAGATGAGTCTTAGACATAACGAATAGAAACAGCTCAGATAGCGCACGTTCCGCTCAAACAACGTCGAAATTTTACTGTCTTACAGCAGTATAGAAACCACCAGCGTCAGCATTGGTGGCTTCCAGTGTGAACTGTTGTGGACTCCTCTTTGGCAGTCGGTCTGCTGAATCACTTGGTGGATTCCACATGACACAGTGGATCGGGCGGGCAACTGAGTTCAGATGTGAAATTTCTGAGCTCTCGGTGTGGAAAGGTGCTTGCTACGTTTGGGCATGCTGTTTTCGTCACCGGTTAGAATCCAACCGAAGGTCAGATTTACCGCAATTGGTTCTCATATGAAAAATGAAGTGGAATGAGTCGAGGTAAACTGAAACCCTGCTTCACGTCAGTGGCTGTGTCAAAATCATCAGGGGGTAAATCCACACAAGTGTACTTTCACCTTCATGCCCACAGGTAACGTCCTAATGAAATTGGCAAACTTACCTGGACATTCAAACTCATCAGGTACCGTACACAACGCATTGCAACTCATGGATTCAGAGGCGTTGGTGAAATCCGTGAAGGGAATATACAGGGGCTGTTTACGTTCCTATCACTTATCCAGGATCTGTCTGGCAACAAACTTGAGGTAGATCGTATTGCGATTCGCTCGGAATCTACACTGCCTGTCGGAAAAAGCCGCCTCCAAAAAGTGCTCATTCGGTCGGTTCAGAGAGATTCCTGCACGGACCTTACCTGTGAAGCTCAGTAGCTGTTGTAGGTATAGGTTATGTCAGGACATCTTTGGGGTCTTAAAGGATTGCATCCTTCCCCTTGGAGCAAATTAAGTTCCATTACTGGTCTGTCATTCCTCCTAACTCCTCCCGGACAACTCACTTTTATCTGCAGTCTGTCACAGTTGTCCGACTGTTTTCTGAATCTCTGTCAAGTCTGGGGCAACAGATAATTAAAACCTGACATCTTGCTCTGTCAAGCTATTCATATTAAGCCAATCTGTGTTAGCAGGACGGTCTGGTAGGTTGCCGAAGAGCTTGCGCCAAATTTTCATGATACTCTGTGATTGGGTGTACGAAGCTCCAGCGTCCACACCAATGAGAGTTTTAGTGAATGAGGGGGGATGGACTACAAATTATCCTGGGCGAATTATGGAGCTTCCCACGTTGTCGGCGGTCAGCGTAACCTTACATCAATTCACCTTGCTTTTCCACCAGGCGTCCTTTATTCCGTTAGGCTGTTCAGCGAGTTGACGTTGAACACTGCGGAACGTAGCTATTTTGTCTTCATTGTCTGAGTCCGTTGTTGAGATAGAAAACGCTGAGCTGTTCTATCCCATCAAGTTGGGAACAAGTGCGTTATTGTTGTCAAACTAGTCTGACTGTTTTTAGCACTGGGTAACAGTCGTCTCAATGGCTACTGCCGTGGTCTGTTCTTTGAGGTGCTGTCACATACCGTCAGGTGTGGTGGATACGAGAACATCCTTGAGACAAGAGACAACTGCATTTATCATCCACTTACTACCGTTGTCCGGTGACCTGCAATAGTGAAGTGCACAGACACACATAAAGACAGGGGAACAGGGCTTATACACAAGTGGAATGACACAATCCAGCCAGTTGACCGATCCATATCAGTTTACCACGCACCCATTACCCTCCATGAGGTTGTCCGTGTTCCCTTCCATATCATACTGCCTGAGTTTAACGTTATCCGATGTAGCAGCACAGCTTCACCTAACTTGAGCATCACTCACATGTGACCGCAACCTCCGAATTCAGACGGAATTTTCAGCCGGTCTCTTTCAGAAGGAAATCTCGGACTTCAATCAATCAGTTTATCGTCCATTTGTCACTGAGTCCCGGTATTTTATTGTCAGATCGCATTACATGATAGCGGTTTACCAACTGTGAATCAGTGTGATGCCATTGGTACAGTGGTCAACACATTTGTCCCAAGAGAACCGGAGGGCTGGAGTGCAAGCCTAGGCATTAATAAGGTGACACCCTAATGATGAGCTCTGACGTCAGCAAAACTCGGGTCAGCTGCTTCTTTTCAAAAACTTCTTTGCCGTTATTTCTTGTTTGAATAATTAGTACTTTCCAAAAGACTTGATCAGAGAGCGAATGTCTACACAAACAATGTTGACTAAAACGAAAGACGTTAAATGTGCCTGAGCAGACGTACCGGCCGCACATGCATGTCTACATCAGCATCCGATATCCAGAGGTGTTCTGCCTAGCTGACTGATCCACCGAGCTAGACCGTCGTACGGCTTTATTTGCCTTCCCGAAGAGTGACAAACCAAAGAGAATCGTCTGGCTGACTAGACTCCAATTAGTCTGCACAATGCAACACTCGCTCCGAATGTCCACAAACACCTCCACAAACGGGTGTCAGTTAAAATCAGTAAAAAACTCTTAGAATCATTTGTATATTATAGTTCAACAACCAGAACCAGTTAAACTAAATTCCAACTGCTCTATTTGGGACTGGAGGTGACCAACTGGGCACCTTGTTCATTTTGTAACTGACCACGAAAGATTGGGCGATATAATGCTCGTGAATAACAGCTACACCTGCCCAATATGCTCAATGTTGTACCAACCGGCAACATAAGTCCTTCTGCCATCCTTTGCATGTGTCAAGTACGGTTGCAATATCATCTCCAAATAATGGTATCGCCAACGTTCCAGTCCAATAGTGTCTTCAGCAGATGCGAATAATCTTAGTCTGAACCTGTTAGCGTCCTCGAAAATGCTTCTGATATACCAGTTTTACACAGCCAGTAGTTTATTGAAGGCCGACACTAGTACGTGCTGTCAATTTTCAGATCCCAATCTCATTTTTGTGAAGAGACTTACAAAGGAGTCATCAAGACCAACCGGTGGTTGTATGAGGGTAAGCTCCTCAATATCCATAAGATCTACATTATATTATCAATCATTCGTAGGGTGGATAGCCAGAAATCTGTCACTTATAAGCTGGTCTTACTACTGTTGGCTGTCAGTAGTGTTGTGGCGTTGTTTCCTGATGGTTGCTTACTTAGTTATTGTGTCCATTGTGAACTGTCATCCAAAAATAAAACATGTATCTCGGAAAGGGATTCCATGCCATCTAAATCTGCTTGCTGTCCCGGAACAATGGACAGTAGTGATTGGTGACGACTAGTCAGCCGATCACATATTTCTAAATTTTCCCGGGATATTCCACCCAGCAGAATTTTGTGCACGGACGTCAGTAAGAATGGTAAAATTGTTCACTTAGCTATGTGACTTAAAGTCTACCACTGAGAAAGTAGCGTCACTATCTACTTGACTGCCATACATCTTGACTGACGACAAGGGGGTTACATACATTATTGATCAGATGTAATCAAACTCACACAGCTGGTTGGGTTCTTGTTGTTACTACCTGTACGTGATACGAGAAATTGCCACCCAAAGCATTGTATAAACGAGAATGAACGTTTTTAGGAGGACACCAGAATTATGAGCTGCCGGTCTGCCATATGCTAGAACCAACGAAGATGTACTGCTCCAGTGCAGCTCGTAAAATGTGGTGTGCATGCTTGGGGTGGGGTGGGGGCTGAATTGCTGCGTACCATTACTTGTGAACGGGGTTTCGGAGCGATGATCAACAAGAAATCCCATACACAAGATGTCTAGTTGGGAAATACTCTGAAGGATGTCCGTTTTTGTTCAGCTTGCAGTTTCAAGAACTTCTTTTGTCGAGCACACAACTTTCCTATGAAACCCTCGTGAATTACATTGTGTTTGTTGGGAAAACATACAGGACAGACACCGACCGGATCAAGTCGCACAGTTAACTGTTACCTTCCAGAATGATTGTTCAGTATAGGAGGATTCTTCCTGAAGTGCTGACATCGGAGTTTGAATGTCACCCACCTTCACGGTCGCATGAATTTTCAGCCAGCTGCTTTTGGAAAGAGGCACCAAACTAGCGTTCCACATTAGTTGCCAGTATATATGTTTGCCGTATTTTAGACTTGAACCTTGGGTACGCTTTTACGGGACGACTGTCCTGTTTACCGTCTCAGTGGTCTCACGGCAAGCTATCACTTGCGAACGGTCAGTCACAATGTTTGTGAGCAACGCTCGAACTCACTACCGCCTCGACTGCCAACGGATGAACTCTAGCTTCGTGCCTCTTTGAAACGGGGTTAATTAAAACGTTTTGTGTGATTTTGGAAGTTGCGATCACTCGCGAGTGATGTCCAAATCGTTTCGATCAATGTCCTGCACTGAAGATCCGTATTACATACATCCATCGCATAACCTACCCATGAAAATGCCTGGTCTCACTTGGTCAAAATCACTGCCTTCGAGTAACTCGTTCAAGAAGTGGCATGAAGCGAAACGTTGGATTTGCTGACAACACTTGTTCAGTGTCTGCATTTCCATAAACTCGAACAATCTACCAGAGTCTGCCAGTAACGTCCTTAATTGCTGCGAATTTCAAGCCCACGTTCAGGAAACCAAGTTCACTCTTTTGACAACTGGGCTAACAGAATGGTTCCAGCACAGAGAACCTGTGACTGACCATCAGAAGTGGTTTCTGATAAGCTGCCATCCGTCAGCTGGTAAAGTGGGCTTGTTACAAGAGAAACAGACTGTAATTGGGTTATTTTTCTGCTGCCGAATCACCCTACTTTCGTTATCTGATGACCTCTGTACCCAAAGGTTTTTGGTCGATGGCTTTTCTGACACGTCTCAACCTACCAATCCAATGGAGCTCAGAACACAATGTAATTTCAATGATCATCACCAGATTTCTGTCAGCTGTAAGCTTCCCGTGAACCGTGTGCAACATCTTCAGTAAATAAAAACTGCTGTTCTTCACTGAGGGTTTGACAACCGAGGAGATATTCTAGAGATTTGAAGACCAATTACGGTAACCTAACATGTTGCTATTGACCTACAAATCACCGCATCTTATTGACGTTCCCATATATACTCCCTTGATTACTAGTGTTAAGCACTTCCCTGTGGTACACTATAGAGCAGAAACCTTGAACAATAAGCAAGACTGTCCCTGTGTAGCTGAAAATCACCAGTCCTCATCAAAATTCACTGGTTCTTAGCTGATAAACTCCACTTTTCCAGCAATGGAAAACAAGCGTATCAGCACATCTACCGGGTGACCAGAAATCAAGTCTATTCAAGTCTATTACTGTGAACTTCATCCATACACTCGGACAACATTAATGTTGATAGTGAATGTCCCTAATTGGCTCAAATCATCGTTTATGTGAATGATAGTAGACAAGCTTTTGAAAACGGTTCTGTTTTCCACTTTCTTTCAGTCTCCAACGGAATTTGTAAATTTTGGCATCCAGCGTTGAACCATTCTAAGATGTTTGTCAGATTGGTGTTGTTATCGCTTTACAGTCAAAACCTAATGTTCAAGTGGGGTCGTGATTGCAACAAAACATTAATGTGATTAACCTCACTGGTCATTACTGATTCACATATAAAACTGTGGTATAAATTGCGGCGTATTTGGCCTTATAATGAATCACTGAAGAACAAGGGTGTTCTTCACGCCATATTTTTATCGATTACTTGTAGGGTTCTAGTTGGATGACCAAATAATCTGCTTGAATTTTCACCCAAGGCTGATCCGAAATTTCTCGATATATTCCAGGTCCTGAACTGAACTTTCTGTTCCAGCAAAATAAGTTTGCTCGGTGGATGGAGCCAATCAACTGGTGTATTAACATAACACATAACATAACATCTGACTTTTTGCAAGTTGTATAGTTCTATCACTCATCTTGATTACCGTAGATGTACATCATTAGTTCCTTAAATCGAAGATTCGCTTATTCAGGACGAGTAAAGCAGTCGTACGGTGTTCTTAACACGTATCTGCCATCACTAAATAGAACAACTCCAATAATGTTCACATAAGTTGACAGTAGTTATATTTGATCCAGGCTGGAATTAATGTCAGCAGTCAGACAGGAGTGTACTAACAAGCTATAAGGCAGTAATGTATTTCTAACTAATCCGACATAAAAGAGCTAGACGATGAGGAAATTCACTGGAACCTTACAGCTGAAACTAGACAAGGGTTACAGACTCAAAAAAGTGGCGCCTAATGATGCGTAAGACAGGTGTACAACAAAAAACGCATATGCGTTCAGAACGGTTTACCGTAAATGACTTCCTGCACCTGTGTACAGCTGTAGAAGCCGAACGATCAACAGTATATGTACAATTATGTTTTTTACGTACAGACAAGATTAAAGGAATTCAGGGAGGTCCGAGGGTTCTGATTGATTGCATCCCAACATAGGGAGTGGTTTTTAGCGTCAACACGTGACGACGTGGTCATTGGAACACAACTATCTCATTTATTGTAGTCTACTATATTGTGTACTTTTAACGAGAAATATCTTCAGCCAGTGAGCTTCATGTTGTCCGTTTGATGATTCTGGAATGTACACATATGATGAGTAAAATTAACGTTCTACATAAGCTCACCCAGTTCGTGGAACACGGGGGGACAAGAAAAGGTCAAGGATTCGAAACCAGGAGAAATATTCAACTTGGTCACCACTATGCTTCAGACTACCACTGCCCTAGAAGCGTGGATGCCGTGGGTTTGTTCGTAGGTTGTTGAAGCAAGATTGGAGCTGCAATAATGTACAGAAAAGGGTGAAACCAACAAATCAAGTAAACGATTCGTGTGGAATGGTCAAACGATTGAACAAACGGAGAATAGAATCGATCGATGTGCAAAGATTTTGGACTGCTTTACAAGGTCACTTTCCTTACTTGTAACAATGTGCGAAACTAAGACAAAAGTCGTTATTCTAGAAAACTGCAGTGCTAGCAATTACTAAAAATAGTAAATACTCTGCATTTGTCCTTGGTATAGCATTTACGAGGGATAGGTTCTCAGTAAGCACGATGTAAAGTTTGATGACAAAACGGGATTGACAATGTAACGTGGTTTCGTTGATAGACTGGAGTAAAAGTGATGAACTGGGGGTGATGATTTTTTGTGGACGTACGAAAAAATCGACCGTTCGTAAACACTACCAGCTGTGAGTAAACAGTTGGGTTTTTGGGAAGTAGACGGAACAAGTGTTCTGCAGGTTGATGGTTTAGCTTTGTATGTACAGGGTTAGGACGGAAGTTCATGAGGTTTTTCAACGCAGGTGGATTTGTCGTGGTAAATTTTCTGGGTATCACACTTTTCGGAGCGTTTGATATTCCAAAAGTATTTGCCAGTGAGATCACATTTAATGGGACATTACATGCTGACTGAGAAAATCGCCGAACAATATAGAAACGAAAGAAAACGAGTCTGAACTTCAAAGACTCTGTGAAGTCACTAAGATGAGAAGTGCTGTCGGCTAGGGCCGACATGAAACTGTTCCAAGCAATAATTGAAACAATGTTAACAATTTGACAGATTTAGCCAATGCTGTGTATTTTGGTTGGGATTATCAGTTGTAAAACGCATGGTTGTTCCATAAACCCAATCACTTGACACATATTGAGTACTAATATTAAGGGCGGATCTGATAGACAGTAAGGCGGCCTGTAAACAATCTACTTAACACTACACCGACTTCGCTATAGACGGTTCTTTGCATTGTTGATGGAAAGGTTCAGCAATGCTGCTCACATTGTGACAATAGATAGTCATGTCAATGGGTTTACAGCCCAGCGGATGGTTTGGTTTCGAACAAAGGTTTGAAAGAACTGAGAAACCCTTTCAGTAATGTCAACAGATGGACCGTCAAGCCTGACAACCAAATACTTGAGAAATGTTCTAGGATCTCTTTCAGATAAAATGGCTTTTACGGGAACGACAGCAACTCATCGGGTAACTTCATCGACACATAGGCAAGCGAGTCCAATTCTTTTCGAAAGGCTTAGTTGATCAAAACTCGACCGAAACATGGGAACAGCGTGTATTTGAAATAATATAAACTCGTAAAAGGTTACGTTGTGGCGACGTGTCTTGTTTCATCGACATTGTAGACATAATCCAGTGCAACAGCACTCATTTCTGTTTATAGTGGGTCAAATATAACGGCCGACAACCAATTTGATTCTGGTGCAGATTCATGGATGAGAAACGGAATGTATGCGAAGAATTTTTGATCGAGGAAAAACGAGAAATACGGTGGCCCGTCAAGCGGAAAGAAGAAAGGTTGTGTGTTCTCCTTCTCAGAGTCGTTGAGAGTTTTTCGGTTAGGACTAGACGAATTAGCGACTAAAAGACAGTTACAGCAAAAAATTTAATGTGACGAGGATGAATTACTACACCACGCTACTATACTACTCGTGAGTAGTCAAGCAAAAGCGCTTATTGAGGATTTGAGGTAGTTGGGTAAAATACAAGAAGAAACATTGGACTGCAAATCCGACAACATGTGATTTTCTCTCCACACGCATTTAATAGGGGCAACAGTTGCACCATGGGTTATCAGTATGTACCAGTGGGCGGTTTTGTTCGTTGCATTATGGAAGCATACATCATCTGTTCCATTTTAAACCACCCCTTCACACCACAGTAGTTCCCGTCTATGCATAACGGTAGTACACAACGTTTATCAGGTGTGTTTATTGCAAACGAGGTGGCAATTTGAAGTAGTGTGCATGTATCAAGACACATGAAGACTGATATTCCAGAATGACACTAGAGGTCTACTAAGCAGAATTTGAAAAACCTCAAACGTTTACATCAAGGCCCAATTTCTTGCAGCATTTGTCTAAACCTTACTGTAATCATCATCCGCCGCGGAAGATTTCACGAGTATTTTGACAGAACCTATCCACATATTCTGCGCAAAAAAATTTGTCGTTCTGTATGAGTCTTCTGCCATAGCTTTGAAATGTTTTGCCACCAATGATGCTGATCAGAGTTGGTGAGTACCTGCGCAGAAAATCAACACTGTCTCACTGGTTGGTAACCAAATTAAGAGCGTATTTCAGGACACCATTGAATAGACACATACGATCTTGAGCAACTTATTGTATACCATAGAAACACGAAAATGTTTGCAAATGGAATTTGAGCAACCCCCCTTTACGTTATCAGACTGAAATCACTTCCTAAAATGTAGTGTTAGTTACTGACTCAGAGTGTGCGTGGGTACTCTGCTCACAAACTTTCACAATTATAACGAAGTGTACCAAAGGCAGTAAGGGCACTTAAACTACAAGGTTAATTGAGTTATTACTCAACCTTGGTTCAGTTGACACTCAATTGACTACTGAAGTCCCAAGATCCAGTTTGCCAGTAACAGAAGAAACGTACATCACGAATCGTTGCTGCATCCAGTGCTATTAAGGCGCAGATTTTCCACAGTTGAATCTGTTTTAGTTTGGCAGAGTTCTTGCAATATTGATCGGTGGTAAAATTTCAATGCTAAATACTGACGGTGAGTGATCTCAGCGTTAACTGTCTCAGGAATCTCGTTCTGGCTGTCAGCTCCCTGAATTATTTGGTGCATTCCGTTTGATACTGAGTTGAGCAAGCAACTGAGTCCAACTGTAAAACTTTTAGGATCCTGACGTGTTCTGGTAGCTCAGTTCGTAGTGCACTTGCAGTCTGTGGGCAGGCTGTTTCTGTCACGGATTCGAGTTCAGGGAAAACCCGGGTATTTAACGGTTGTGAACATGCCAGTTACTTTTTTCTTTCACTAATCTGAACTATCGCAACACCTGGAACAAACGGGTACCTGCAGTGATGAAAACGGCCAGAGATTTCCAACTTCAAAACGAGTTTACTGCCCAAACCAACGGTTTGTGCGTAAACAGGATCGGGAGTTGAATAGCAATTGATTTTGCATCAGAGGACGTGGGCAATTTAAAATCCGAGTCACGAACGTGACAAATCTTCCTGATCTGTTTCGTACTGAACGAGACTGTGTATTGCATCACCCCACACCCAGCCACTTAGGCATATGTTCAAACAGTCTTTGCTGTAGGCATTGATCCGTTCTGTTTGTGCAGACGACAGTGTAATTGCAAATGAACTGATAGATTACTTGAGAGACACCACACTTCAGCAGCTCACAATTATGAAGAGGTTGGGCAACACTCATTGTTAGACGTAGCAACTAAAAATCGATCGTAGGGTGCGCACAAGTCAGAGTGGACTGTGGTTTTCGCTACCTAGGTCGGTTGTGATGTGGTCACCTTTGAAACCCCAATTCAAAAATATGCCTGAGAAAAACCGGTTGGCGGCATCCGGTTGGGATTAGCCTGTCACAGTGACCGAAGCCAAAGGACGCCTGCACTTAACCATCACCGCAACTGGCTTGCGTCGCACCACTTGCAGTTCCATCCAAAGACCACATATACAGTGTAAACCCGATGGAATAAGACCGCGAGATGTGACAATTGGGCCTTGGTGTCCGACCGGCCAACGCTGGTTAGCCATTTGATTGGCTGGCAGGGAACGGGAACCCAAAAATCACATACACACGCACACACAAACACAGCAGTCTTGGTCAGTCTTCTTCGACCATGTATGCACAGAAACTTCTCGGGATGTGGATTCACACCTAATACCTTGCCTAAACTTTTCTTGTCTTCTCATAAGCAGTCATCGTTGAAGATCCGTCTGATTCTATAGATTAGGGTTGGCAGTTAGCATAGACTGTAATGATTAAAAACGGATATGATGATTTCCCAAAGTGGCTCTGTGGTTCACTGAACATCGTAATCAACCTTCATTTTGTCCAACTGAGGCAACGAAGTTGTCAACTGATTTTCAGTTGTACGAAACAGAGGATTCATAACGAACAAAAATGAGAAGCCTTCGCATTCAGATAGACGTCCCAGCCAGCCTCTTCTGAAAAGAAGCACTAGACTCGAGTTTCGCTCTCATTAGAGCTCATCAGTAGTGCATATCCTTGCCACGGCCGGGATTTGAACTCCGCCATTCCAGTCACGAGGCAACCGTGTTAACCACTGCGCCATTCACCTCACATTAGGCACGACCGAATTAACAAATCTGAACGCTCAACCACTGTCGCTTGTGAGCAATGATCAGGTTGCCCGATCGTCTCGAGAGGAGACACAGTTACTGCTTGTTAACTCCGATCGATAACCCCGCGATTCGGACTTCAGAGGCAGGTCGAGATCACTGATCTCATTAAACCTGCGAGGCGATATTTTAGATTACTGCTGAGTGCTTAATGTGAGGTGAATGGCACAGTGGTTAACACGATTGCCTCATGAACGTGTGGCCGGAGTTCAACTGCCGGTCGTGAGAAGGATATGCACTACTGACGAGCTCTAATGTTAGCGAAACTCGAGTCTAGTGCTTCTTTTCGAAAGAGGCTGGCTGGAAAGTCTATCTGAATGCGAAGGCTGCGATCGAATGTGAGTGATGGTCAACTTGAAAATAAACCAAATCCCCGACTACTCATCAGTAATCTAAAATGAGAAGTTTACAAAATGAATTATTATGATGTTTATTAGGTAAAATTGTGGGCATTTTCTGTCGATATCAATAATCTGTGCTCACTTCTTCCATTTTGATAGATTAACTTTCGATTTTCAGTGTTTATGGACAACCTGGACGCGTACCTCGATAAACAAAAAGTTGTAAACCGAAACAACTGAACACTAAAATAAACTTACAACTGAGTTATTGTTGTTTGTTTTCAAGCACGGTTGCCTAGTGTACAATCACAAATGTGCAGTCTGCTCATATCTTTGATGAAAAAGGAAATGAGAATTAAGAAACAGTACATACAAATAAAAATTCTTCAGGGTCACATTTGGTTCTATGGTCAGTTTTTACTGAAGTTACCATTATCTACAACAGGGAGGGTACTTTCACCATGGTAACTTGCCCTGTTTGTTAGTCCGTTCAATTTTTGAAAACCAGTTTCTTTTGAGGTCATTTTGGGAATATGTCAAGGTGTTTGTCCATACAGTGACTGTTGACACTGACTGAAACGGGAATGGCGTTACTGAGCTTCGGTTTCATGTCCTCAGTGTTCTACCAGAAAGTTCCTGTCACAAAGATGTGTCTGTGTCCTCATTTGATGTCCACGACATCCTTCTGCCCTGTTGACTGATCTACTACACAAAGTAGCCATTCGGTTTGATTTCGAACTTTTGGCGGTACGTCCTAAATATTTTTCTTCAATATTTAGGAAATGATACTGTTAACTGGGATACTGTAGTTGCTGAATTATATTCGTATTGCACCAAAAAGTGATCCTACGAGGATTATGCTTATTACCCTAATCTTATACAGAGTTATTGTGCCATAAATGTACACATTCACTCACAGAGTTGACAACAGGAGAATCCATCCTTACTGGAGCTGAGTTATGTTTCTGTTAAGGCATACCACTGGTTGTAAGTGTCCAGAGTGTGGGTTCAGTTAGTGAAAATAGTCGGCATACGTAAGTTGACTTTGGAATGTTGTATCTTGAATAGCAAATTTAGGTTTCAGTGAATTAACTTCGTTTAGGTCTGTACAATTGTGCCATTCTAATATTCAACAAGATTTTGACATCTCCGTAATCTCCTATGGTATTTATGTTTCTTGGACACTCAGTGCCTTGCTGTGGCCATTTATATGAACATCTACCTTCATTAAGTGATCGTACTTGCTCGGTTCTGGGAAGTGACCGTTTCATTGCCGGCAATCACCGTCCACCAGCAAAAATCAGTTTGACAGCCGGACCAGCGTTCGTTCATCGGTTTGAGTTGTGTCAGACGTGATTGTAGGGATGTCTGTAGCGCCCTCCAACGAATGCAACCAGAAAAGATCTTCGCTTAGTCAATAAATGAAGGTTGTGCAAGGCAATTGGAAAGGTCCAAATTGTCATTGGTGCGTCAATCTGCAAGAACGAGTATTAGTTACACAGCAGTCCACACCATCGCGGCTTAAATGATGGATGGAAGAGGTTATATCTTGCAGACGCGTCCGTAACTAATGTATAGTGGCGAGCTATAAGGCGAACGAATCTCTTCATTTGGATGAATGAATGCTTCTAAAACCTGCGGGTTTGTATTGAAAAAAGAAAACGGATCTCTTGCTAAAGTTAACTGTGGGATATTAGAAACTGAAGTCGCCGATATCAGGTAAAATGCACTTAACCATGCTGTCTGAAAAGAACTGATTAACTTGGAGCCCGGGAAGCGCGCAAGCGATGATTAGCTTACGGCAAGGTTATTTTAAATTTGCATTTTATTTAACGTGATGGAATACGGTTATGACCATCAAGAATACGTGGAGGAACTAAAGCGAATGTCGGAGGAGCCAGACGAAAGAAATATCTTATTGATCAGAGAGGTCTCGCAAACTGCTGTCAGCCTTCAATTGTACAATTTGAAGTATGATCCGAAAGCTGTTTTTCAAAAAATTCATCTTTCGGCACAGTCCAGAAACAGGCATACAGGAACAGTCAGAACAACAACAGACGCTTGACAATTATGTTGTTATTAATGGTAGAAGGCATACATGACGAGCACAATCGAAGATGACACTTCCTCAATACTTTGACAATCCAACAGTTTGCAAAATTTACAGCTGTCTGTCAAACCTCCTCGAAGTGGTCGCTTCCTTAGAGTCACTATTTTCGAGCTCCCATAGAAGGGATAGCCGTTGTGAGATTCTACTGCTATGCTATAAACACGAATAGTACATGACAGAAGTGCTGTTGAAGCTATTTTAGAAACTCGAAGAAACCGACCGTGGTAAACTGTGACTCCGCATTCTAGGGTGTATGTTCAGGAGCGATCAACACGGAATTTCCATTACATTTTTATTGGGAACCGATATATAGTGCCTATATGTACTCATGACAAGGGTAACGAGCGTGTTCAGTTCGTACCGTTCTTGCTTTGGAGGAATATTCAGGACAGCCGTAAAGTTTTATATGCATATATATGGTCAACTCAGCATAATTTCTGGGCAAGTACGCTCGACATATTTCCAGTCTGGCTTAGGTCATAACCACAGGTTGGCCATCATAGCTTGCGAAACACAAAACCATATTTTACTTACAAGGCGCATGCACTGTTTCCTTGAAACATTATTCCCATTGTCACGTATGACGCAGGAAATGTAATCGTAGGCCCCTTTCGTGTGCTGACATCGGTAACGGGTTTTGTAAACAGCTGTTTTCGGTCCGTCCAGTCAAGCGTTTACTACCACATTCCTTAGCTGCTGTGCTCATATCAGTTACTTATACACGTTCCCTTGAAACACCGGTAACCGAAACCTCGTGGTATGGTGAATAAATGTCTGGACCACAAGCTGCCGTTTGTTAAGTTATCGTGGTTTTGATCTTCCGATGTGTGTGCTGCTCTTGAGACTCAACTGTCGTTGATGATCACTGAAACCAATTGTTTTTACTAGATGTGTGTGGACTGCACATGATAAAACAAGACGAGTCAGATAGTTGAGTAAACACCACGGACACGAACTGTAATGCAATTAACTGGAGAAAGGTGTTGTTCATGAAAGCATCACAAGTGCCTGCCATGTGACACGCGCTGTTCAGTTTCAGGAGTTCACGCTTGCTCCGCTCTCAGGCACCTTGGTGATAGTAAACCAAGGGACTGAAAGGCCTGTAAGAGTTGCTTCTGAGCACAGGTGAATTAGAAAGTCTATGACAGTATGAGAAGGAGAAGGAGAAAAAGCGGACTTTTTTGTGATCATATCATTTCGGTTCGTAGTTATGAGTACGTCTCAAACTATCTGTGCTTGCCTTACATAGGGTTTCTTGTCATGGCCTCTCGACCCTAACTGCTTCCAGACGCAAAGTTCTACTCTCCACGGAAAGTCGTAATCTCTTACTGGGATATTTATAAAGTAGATGGTTGCATCCCCTTCAAGTGACACTTGTTTTTCAAACCCATCCATTTCCCCATATAGTTCATAAGAGGCCAATTATACAGGCAGTTGTTTTGAGCATTCTCATCAGACTTCGACAATTACTCAGGGCATGTTAGAAGTACACGCGAGAACCCGATAGGTCGTTAACATCCATAGAAGTGGGGTGGATCACGGTCTAGTAGAAGAGGGTCGGAGTGTTGGTGACTGCGTGAGAATGTCACACATTGGTTGGTACGAAGAGGTTCAAACTTGCTAGGATTTCAGGTGGTTGTGTAATAAGCGGTTAAGAGAGATGAAGGGTTTGTACAAACTTTTTTTGCAAACACAAACGAGGGTAGTAGAACTGAATGGTAATAACCTCGACCACTGGACTGGATGAACCTTTAAAACGATTTGGAGAACTTCTTCCGGCTTTGTCTTATAGCCAGTGTCAATCAAATGACAGCCAATCGAGCTGGAGTTGGGCTTTATCAGAATTTGGGAGGCCATTTTGGGAGATTCTCACGAATCCTTTATGACAGTCACATTGTGGTTCTTCCGGCCTAATTTGCTTGGAAACAACAGGTAGGGAAATGTACGCAAATGTATGAGGAAAAACTGGGCAACCAGACAGTTATTGGACGATTAGTTAACTCTTACCGCGAAATGGATACTGTCAAAAGCGTCGGAGACTCGAAGGGTGATAATCAGCATGACATGCCTAATCGTGCATATTAAGAATCAGTCTTAAAGACACTCTTTCTATGCGTACTTTAGAGAGACTACAGAATGAACTATCCTGTCAGTCTGATGAGCTCAAGAGTGCGTTCGTCGACCATGCCAGATTATTTCATTTCACAGAGTAAGTTGAGTAGCTTTTCTCCTAAAGTGTTGTCTTATCCTCATCTCTCTCCGTTTTAATGAACTCTGAGCTGTCAGACAGCATAAATGACACTTTGTCGACACAGTAGGTTTTCCTTCGTAGAAGAGTTCTGAATCATTTTTCCGGCTTCGTCAGTAAAATGTTGGTGTTGATTTGCACCCTCCATATATGTACTCGCTTTCATAAAATCCAACTTGGTATTTTGCGTTTCACATATGCAGCAGGGATCCGCACAATAGATTGTTAATGTTCCGCGTTAGATCATGAGCATGTAATGAGTTCACCCAATCGTTGGTATAAGTCTTCAACCTGAACTTCAAAGTCTAGTCGGTTACACCCATTCTTCAGGTAGTAGGATTCGGAGCATATTTTGACTCAAAATGATGGACAAACAAGCCATTCAGGTTCGTTGAAACCTGAGCTTGTTGTTTGACAGGTTTCAACCCACTTTTCCTTTGCAGTATTCGAAGAAACTCCTCCATCCTTTGGCAACTAAATCAGCAGAGGGAGTGAAACATAATTAACAAGATTCTCGCCTAAATGTCTGACGGATACGCTTCTTTGTTGTTGGTAATGAAGTCGGTATTATGTCAGACACCCGTAGGTAGAGTATTCACCTGTGCCGTTCGGTTAAATTTCGAGTAGGTCACAGGCGAATGTGAATCTTTCGGAAGTCGACGGGCGGGACATCCTGCAGTCCACGTTCGCAAGTAAAGTGAAATTATTATCAGAAAAATGGTGTAGCGAACAAGCTCGTTTTCGGTTATTCATCATCAGGCCAAATACATAACATTTATATGAAACAGAGTTGTCATGNATGATGAATAACCGAAAACGAGCTTGTTCGCTACACCATTTTTCTGAAATTATTATGCCTAAAAGCCATACATGGTCGTTCCTGGTTTCACTTAATGTCATAGTGCCATCCACAACAGCCACTGAAGTATGCTTAATTAAATCACTTTGTCTGCCAGAACTCATGAAGACTGCCCCTCCCCATCTCAGTAGCGATGTACCAGAGCGAACCTAACTTGTCGTGTTTGCGTTCCCGGGCAACACGCGCTCATAATATGTAATTGTTCTAACCCTACGGTGAATAGACGTCGTATCTGTCGTACGCGGTTGCCTTATGTAGTGTTGTCACATAAGGCAAACTTAAAATTATGTGGCGATCATTTTGCTGATTTTGGGGGGATTTCAAATGGAATAAGTGAGTGAATAAATTCTTAAAAATTTTGACATATTTACGGGTACTGACGCAAAACAGTTGGATAGTAAATCCGGACACATTGTAACTTGTCGATACGAATGCACCCATGAAATGGTGAGCGGAATTGTAGTTACGTTACAGGATATAAACTGTTATGGCGCACGCAAACCAAACTCTCTAATAACGCTATCAGGTAGGTCTTCTGTGTAGAACACGAACACACATCAAACTGAATCGTTATGTACCGGGTGTTTCACCATAAACGGACCACACTCAAAAACACAGGGAAGTGTTTAACTGCTCACCGATGTCACCCAAACTGAGAAGGAATTCGTCGACCAGACGACCACGCGTTGCAGTACTGCGTGTCCACTAACATGTCAGACAATGAGTGGATTGAATGAAGGTTCAATATTGCTCATTGATTGTTGACTGTGTTGAAACGTCGAAACAGCTGACCTGCCATTCGGGCAGCCAGTCAACGGTAGTTGATGAACGCCGGTGTTTAGATAAGAAGTATTAACTAACAGACCCAGTTCGAATGTTCAAACCTCCCTCAGCCTCTCGAAAACGGCTAATAATTAGTGAACTTAACAAAGAATAAAGGTTGATATAGTTTGGGGTAGTGATAAACAGACCGCAAGAATTCAATCGTTTGTTCAAGGTAGACGACTCACGCATTACAAGTATATCATCAATGTGTAACTGACGACGTTTCATGCATGTTCTCAAGAAAGGAGCCGGTGCCGACACTCTCCAAATCAAATGTTATTTATGAATTGACCTGCACGCTGTTGGCCACACAGTGAGGGCACTATACACTTGGTTCTAAGAGCAACTCTCCAACTGGCTTCTGAATGTCAAAAGTGGAACTACAAAGAGTGCAGTTACAAAGCATTCAAAGGAATTTGGCCATCAAGCAAAGCCCATCAGAGTATTCCGTGTTACCTATCAGACGATGAACAAACATTTTAGGTCTTCCCGAACCGCTTGCAATACACCGTATGAAAACACTGCTATGTGTTTATAAACAGATGGTAATGAACTTATCGTCACCTTGGTAACACCTTACCTAGGCTGAATGTTCTTCCTGTTCTTATTTCTCTATACCTATCCTCTGTATCCACGTTACACTGACATCCAAACACATTATGTTTATTTTCGATCACATGACTGGATGACGACTGAGCATTCTGCAGATTTGCCCGTTGACACCTACATCTCTAAATGTTTGTACATCACTTTATGTGTGTAGTGGAACACAGCGATCGAAATGATGTTTAAGCATACATCTTAGATGACGTTTGTTGCGTTCTTCAAACATGTATGGGGACATTTTTGCAAATTTGCTTCAGTGGACTGTACAGGATGAGCATCTAGCCTTGTTGGACAGTCACGAATGACGTAATCATTATTAGTTTGTCCACGGCAGGGTTTGTTTTACATAGTATTACTGCGCATCCATTGAAGATTACCACACCGACCATTGTTGACCTGTTGTTCTGAAGATCCTCAGTGGGATCTTGCTCCATTTGTCACGACACACTAGACGGTTGTGTACAGTTCCATAGTTTGTGGAAAGATCTGGTTCTAACGGCCCCGAATTGGTTCTAGAACACTGAGCAGACCATGATGAAGAGCTGATCAGGAGAACTCAGTGGATGAATCATTTTGACTTCGGTGAGAGAACGTACGATTAAGGTGGTCAGCGTTTGTGCCAGTTCAGTGCAGCTGAACAGTATCATTCACCGCTTCTGGTTTGAGGTCACTGAATGAGTGATCGATACGCCGGCCCTGCAGACATGATGGTGTGTACTGGTAATCCTTTCTAACCTGAAAGCAGATAGGGTCTTTTAAAGTTAGAACTATGAAATTTTGTAATTGAACGCAAAAGCCGTTCACAGATGTGGACGTCAATCAAGTGTTTCAGCCAGAAATCCTGACCAATCACAAAAGGTGGAAGACGGGCGGTTTCTTTGCTTAGCTATTGTACTTCCTTTTGTTTATGAGTTGCAATCGATCAGCCGTTTCGTGGCTGACAAACGAGCAGGTGTCTTCCACAACCCCAGAAGGGATTGAGAAAAGTCTTGCAAACTCTCGGGTTCGGTGACCACCAGTAAAGCTGTAGACGACCGTTTCAACATAGCTGGGACTCATCAGCCCCATAAACACCGGAGAATCTGAACCACGACCTGTGAATAAGCTTCAAACTGTAGACCAAACATTTATCCACTGGACAACAGGGTTGCGTTCACCGCGACTGTAGGAAAGTGCATGGATCAGTTCCCTTATCATTTGCGCTTCCTTTCATCCATAAGCTGAAATCGATCAACCGTTTCCTCGTTGGTCTATGAAGTGAACAAGCATCTACCATAACCTAAGAATGAGTTGGGAAAGGTTTTGTAAACAGTTGGTCCCAGTGACCACCAGCGAACTGGTGGACAGCTGTTTCGACTTAGCTGGGTTTCGTCAGCGTCATGCACGCCAAGATTAGCGAACAATCAACAGATTGCAGCCCAAGCACATCCACTCATCTGGCGTGCGTGATGCTGTTTGGACTCAACTGGGCTAAAACAGCTGTCCACCACTTCGCTGGTGTTCAGTGGGACCAATTGTTTACAGATGGTTTTTGTAAACCAGAATAACGTTAACAATACGTTATGCCTACGTAAAGATAACAACCGATGGAACACTAATAGTCAGTTGATTGACAAAACCTCATACTAGGTAGTTAGCTGAATCATTTCGGAAGGTCGCTGCGCGCTCAGAACATAAGAAGCACTTTATTCAAATTACTTGCAGTGTATTGGACGCTGCAGAATTTAACAACCAGATTTAGCCAGGTGAAAGGAACGCATACTTATGGCATGCCGTCTAACGCATCCTTCCACACACTGCTGGCACAACAACGTGTCTACATTATTCGTTCTCGGACTGAAGAGAAAAAGTTTTTCGTCAAGTCCAGAAACGCATATCTTTTTTAGAACCCGATCAACGTGAGTACACATACGGTACAGCCTACGGTAACATTATGTGCGCATAATTAGAGGTATAAGCAAACTGAAGAAGGAAGAACACAGCATCCACAGAGTGGCCCACCGTATGGCTAGACGACTGCTACACCTACAATTTGTTGTTCTTCCGAAGGGTATGTGCACGTGGTCTGTCAAATTCTAAATACCGTCTTGATTAACGGGTGATTTTTCCGTACAGAATGATGGCAACCAGATTCAACCGCTAACGGGAATAAACGTGTATTTAAGGGCAGAGGTAACCTGAGGCGATTAGAATATATCTTGATGGAAACAATGAGTAAAATATGTTAAAGAAATTATGAAAACTCTGGTAAAACAGATAGAGGAATAAACGAAAAATGCATGTCAACGAAATTTACAACACGTAAATATTTTTCAATTCACTGAATCAGTTTTTCTTGAAGATAGCATGATATGACGAAGCAGTTTTTGTGTCTCTTATATCACACAGTTGCATCCAGCAGATAAGTCGTTGAAATGGGTATGCATCATATGTTTGCGATTCGCGTACCCAAAACACCCAAACACACTCGGTTCAGATATAAGGGGTATCCAACTTATATACAGTGTGGCGATTCAGAAAAATGTAATTGTTTACAACATCCAAGAGATGATCAGTTAGTCTTTACTCACGTTTTACACAACCGTCTGTTGAACTATCACCACAAGCGGGATGCCGTTCGACCAGAATGTGTCATAGTTTGCATATACCGTTTTATGGGTTTTTTAAACAACACATTATTCAACTGTTTGCTTGTTTACTCCTGTTTGAGTTACTGGCAGAATCCTTTCTTTAAACAAACGATACTGTCCTTCCGAAAAGTAAATTTGTTTTTCAAAAATTCCATACCAGTGAATTTTATGTTCTGTTGTTTTTCTAGTCAATCTATGCACAAGTTATGGTCATATATCTCAGGGTATTACAAAGTCATTTGCTGTTCTCCTCTCAAACTACTTCGAAAATAGATGGTATGTTGTTCTCCTAACAGTGTGCTTTTGATTCTTTTCCTGTGGGATTGCACAAAAAGATTAGAGAGGAACATCTCGTAGAAAGGATATCGTGTTTCACTAGTAAGTCTCTTATGAAATATGATCATCATATTAAACGTTCTAGCTCTTCTCCAATTCGGATATACCGATTAAAGTGTGTACCATGCAGTGCTTCGTTCCCGTTAATGAATCGTACATCCCATTCAGATCTGTGTAGAAACCACTGTCATGATGATATGTGTAAATCCTATAAATATCGAATGCATTTTTATGGGAAATAAATTCGCTGACAACAGTTGTCAAGTGATGTCTTTAAACGCATTGGGGTGCATGCACCATGCGAATGAATGGAAATTAGAGGATTATTTTAGAAAGGTTTCTTCTGTGAAATTCCGGGCTTCTGCTGAACTCTTAACAGAGAGTGAAACACTGTACATGTACACGACAAATATGATGCAACGTAAGCTATGGAGCCACCTCGATAGTTAGGAAATTTCATGTTCAGTTTCCATCGCCCAAACTTCCCTCTATTTCGTATGAAGTCTACCAGATAGTCTAGGTGTTAGAATATCCCGTTAAGATTTTGTACGTTGGAATTCAAATACGCCAATATTGAGTATTTGACATCAGTTCCTGCTGATTTGCTTGACAAAATGTCCTGTTTAAGAGAGACTCAATTGTGAAAACTACTGACTTCAGATAAACTCGAATCAGCGACAAAGATGGATTTCTCCTAAGTTTAAAAATATGCCGGACTATTTGTGGACAATAAAAGGTCACAGGAAAAGCCATTTTTCTGCAGAACTTAACAGTTAATGATAACAAGTGGAGTTTCACGTCCGTCATGTTTTAGGAGATGAAGTTTAACGAGTTCCTTATTTTTCAGAAGGTCAATCTCCGCATATTAGAAACATTAATAGACTATGGATATTTATATAGACAAAAGGAGTCTGATTCAGAGCCATTCGTATGGAAATCTAGTGCAGCTAAATCGAACAAATGCTACACAATGTGTATTACGGAAATGTCGCTGGTTAAGTGATCGGAACATAGAAAGGTACACTTTATCCGTCGTGTAATCATTCGGTTGGGTATAATTTGGGTAGAAATTCACATCTCACGGAAACTATTTGAAACTGTGTACACAATGCCATTCGTCAGCAATAACCCCTATAAATAAAAGGTATCTTCTATGCAGTATGGAACCTCTGACATCAGATACATCCTTCGAGGAATTAGCTCTCACGGAACCACATTCGAAACATTTTAAAAGCTCAGGTGGATGGTACACAGCACGGAGAAGTAGTACACCAGTTTTCTCCCACTGAACATGTTTCGTTCCACGTAAACCGCTGGTCGGACCACTGAATTACGCAAAATCGACGATGAACAGTTAGTGGTTTAAAAAGCCAAAATCTGGTCCGCATCAACGTTTGTACAGTCAAAAACCTGCTTGTACTGATGACCTAAGACTTAGTGCTGTAAAACAAGAACACGTGTAGCACGGAGATTTTTATTCGGTAACTGGACACAGGGTGTGTGTGCTTTAACACCAGTTGGGACACAAACACGCACTTGCACAAAACGATAATACCGGAACGTCATATTTGCTAGAATGTATTCGCGCGAGTACTCACGAGTAATATAGTGTGGTGTTTCATCCTCGCCATTTTAGTTTTCTTCCTTCAACCCAATAGACACCATGTTGATCTCGATTGATTCGGTGTGTGTTTATGTATGAGTTTTTGTTCAACAGGTCTGTGCTACAGTAACCTTAGTCAAACCACCACCCCGCAAATGATTGTTGAGACGTGTAGACTTTATTCTACAGAGCTGATCACTTACAGTAGTCAACGAGGCTAGTGCAGTTACCCTAGTTTAACTGTAATACGCATCGTAGCATGGGAAAAACGTGCATACTTTCAGTCATCCAAGTGCACGAACATAGAAGGTTGTCCATTACATTGTAATAATGACCGACAGCCTAACAGCATAAATTAACTCAAGAAACTGATTAAACAAAATCACTGTGTTCACTCTAGCCGTCAACCCCGTAGCCAGGAGTTCCCATTTAAGTTAGAATAACTGGTTCAAGTGAACCAAATTGCATTCAACCCACTGATTGAAGATGGTGGATTTACAACGGTACGAAATGAACACAACCTACATTTGATCGCAGTCTTAGCGTTCAGTCAAACCTTCCGGTTGGAGAACTTCGAAACGAAGGACTAAACGCCAGGTTTGCTCTTATTAGAGCTCATCCATAGTGCGTATCCTCATCCGGGCAGGATTCTGTACTCCGGCCGTGGTGCAAGTGAGACTAGCACGTTAACCATAACGCCAGTGACCCTGCAATAGGCATAACTGCTTGCTGATTTTCAAATACTCAACAGCGACCTTGTGTGAGCAGTGTTCAGCTTGCCCGATCGAGCAAAATTGACAGGTCCTTATGATTGTAAATACTCTGAACTCATTGAAGGTGTCGCTCAATGGTTCGCTTGCCAGATAGTGTACTGTTCTTCGTTCCGTTTCTATAATTTATTTGAAACCTTCTTTAAGAATATTATGTAACATGCTGTGAGAGTGAGAGAGCTATACAGACCGACATTTATACATTCACTAATCCAGTCATTAATCCATTCAAAACAGCCATAAGTTTGACCAGAAATTATTGTGACTCGGACCGCCGCTCACAGAAGCTTGACGAAGAATAACCCAGAAGACGTTTTTCAGTGGGGATGGTGAAAGATTGAAAACGACTCGTCACAAGAACTAAAAACTGTATGAGTGCAGACAATGCCACTGATTGCGACACAATGTCATCTGGATAGCGTTTCTATTCAACGATTGGTGTGACCACAAGGACCCCAGTCAAGTAGACGAAACCTACTCACTTTACTCAATGAAAGAGTCGCAGTATTGTTATTCGGAAACCATGACGTTGTTGGTCACCCCATAGGTTTGTTCAAACGTTTGTGATCTCGGAATGTAATGTACGCTGCAGAAAACGCTCAGATGACAAGCGAAGTATGCGACCTAACAAGTGTGGAAAGTACAACCTGATTGATGGCCAAGTGATTGGGTACCTCAAGGGTTCAAAAATACACTCTGGTAAATAGTGACAGTTTTGAAATTACACCACGCTGACCCAATTTGCATTTCACGCCCTCACAGCATGGTACATGATATCCCTATAGGTTTGTGTATAAGTATTTAACATCGTGAACAGTCGTATCAACTTTGAAGGGCGTAATTTAAAGGGATGTGAATATAGATGTTCCAAGGGCATACATACTGTATTGTGTGATTCTGTTGACTTCATTAGCTGGACGGAACTTGTGCAACAGTCCGATAGAATTACGCTAGAAAAATTGATTGATACATCATAAAAGCGCAAGCTTTGTTTAAGTTTAATTGTAACTTAGTACATTCAGTGATCAGTTAACAGTAAATCACACGATTGTTCGAAATGTCAAATGAAAATAGATGTTCGCGCGCAACCTATCGCACAATGCACCGTTGTTCATTCCCAAAATTGTATATAGGTATACCTTTATTAATTGTGTAAATCTGTATACTCTCATGGGAAGTACAATAAAAAACAGTTTTCTTGACAAACAATCATCAAACAAGCTTTCGAAACATGCATCAACAAAGCGTGATCATTTTGAACAAAATGTCAGCTTTGAGCCTAACCTTTACAAGCATATAAAACATCCGATTCCCATGCTAGTAGAAAGGAAACATGAACACGTGAACTGTTTGTGAAGGTAGATATGACATTCATGTTAAACTCCGGTGAGGGCGGTCTAGATCGGTCATCGAACTAAGTGGCCGTGTGGCAAGAGTTCTGCTTGTTAGCTTATGGGACATTATTACTTGTAATAGAGAGGAAGTTGTTAGAATTTATTATCCAGAGATGGTGTTTACCCCAGAAACTTGTCGTAAACATAATCTTCTGACTACTGTTTGGTTTTTATCCATTTTTTGCAAGCATAGCTCGTCCAGAGTTACAATTCCATGTTAGATGTAGGCAAAATTAAAGGAACTCGCAATAATCTGTGCTCCCGCAGGAGCAACTCACAAGTTAACCCTCACTGGGATCTGTATTGGTTTGGACCAACCAGTCTAAAAGAGATTCGGACCGTCCACCCTTGTTGCTGCAAGCCAGTGTATCAGCATTCATTTAGATGGTAGTACGCTTTCTTCCGTTGTCGCTAAATGGAAATGCTTGTTTAGCTAGTTCAGCAGAACAAGTTCGTGCATTTCTATCATTGCTCCTGGAGCAGTGTGCTGACGTATAGCGACCACATTCGGACAGCATTAGCAAATGAACAACATTCCCTTCACACTGGAATCACTAACCTGTCAGGGGTTACCATATCTTAATCAGGTGATGTTACTTATCATCATACCGTGTTGCGTCACGCATTCCCAATTATAGACAAACCTGTGTCCGTTTTGTTTACGTATACACTTGTGTGTAAGTTCCATTGACTTCCAACTTCCGAACGCGTGCAGTATGATCAGTGGTATGGACGCAGGTGATGGAACGATTACGGTGAGTGATAGGTGACATTTAGACACCCCATTAGTCTGTGTGAAAACAGTGCACCTCAAGTTGTCGGTTTGTGTACCCTTAAATCAAATAGGAGAGAAAGAGCCGTCGTAATGAGGGACAGACGTGACCAGCCTTCAGGAGGAAATTACTGCGCGGCATCCTATCCACCGAAAGGTTTATTGAATGCAATATGATACAGTGAAATAGGTCGGCAACCGATTACAAGCGTGAAAGAGCTCCGATCTTAACAGGGTTTCATAGTTTCGGTAGTAAGTTACCTGCCGTATCTGAGTTGGTTGCTTCTGTCTTTGGTTCGGGTGCAACCTAAGCTCAGATTTTTCACAGTAAAGTTTCCTATAAGTTGACAAATCTATTTAGTTGTTTAGCAACGAAAATTGACAATGTTTGATCAAATTATCATCGTCTGTTGCTTCACTATGATTGAATCGTTACGTTCATCAACATTTGAAACCAGGCCCTTGAACCACTGAAGTGTATGGGTTGGCAATACAAGGCTTTATCGAAAAATGATACTGCAACATTCTGATCAAGCTGCTGATTAACAGCATGTTAAATATTTTGATTAATTCGAACGACGTGTCAAATCATTGAAACTTGTAAACAGTGGCAACGTCAAAATGTGTTCTGTGTTCAGATGACAGTTGGGTGTGTTAGCAGTTAATCCTCGCATCGTACACGCATCGTTAGGTATATGTTTTATTCTGATTTCTGTTCGATTGGCATACGTATCCCGTAGACCGCAGTTCAGCAAATGGCAGTTGTCTTCGTTGTCAGTGCAGCCAGATAAGAATGATCCTTTTCTCATAAATGTTGCAGTCATGAAACTGGTGCAGTTTTCAAAATGTTAAAGCGGTAGTTGGCAGAGATGAAAGCAACTGCACCAAGTTTTCGGTGGTTGATTTATTTTGTGGATAATACGATCATTGTGGGTATATGTTGGGCCTTGAGATCCAAAAATATCAGCGGTATTTTTGACACAGAAAACGAACTGTCAGTGTAGAAACAGTGACATTCAGTTCAATTCATGTGTTGGTTTGCTATCAATTGCGTATAACCTGTCAACTAGTTCGTAACCAACGAGGCCATGGACGAAAATACGTTTCTTCAAACAACAATTAGGATTTTCAAAAACCTGACGAAAATAGTTGTTAGACTGCAAGACAAGGTAAGTCGTCATGTTTCGTATACGGTAACATTCAGGGGCTGATCAGCATAGTGGTGATGACTACCTGTCATGTCAGACGAACCAAAGACGCGCAGAATTAAAATTCAATCTTGAAACTACGTAGGTGATGGCGCACATCAGAACAATATTGCAAGTAGTTTTCTCGAATCGGAATCACCAAGTTTTGAAACTGTCGAACTCCATGACGTTAGGATTAGTAGAGTTTATGAGAAAGAAATAAACCATCTCAAGCCACCTACCATAATATGGGTGAAGTTGCAACGTTTGAGCGTTATGTTTGACAATTTCATCCAGTAAATTAAGGAAGGCACAGCATTGCAAACAATTTGCCGTGCTGTATTTTTTGGTTACAAATGTTTATTGTCAGAGGAACTGCAAGTATGCTGTAATTATCTGTCATCTGTCAAAAATTGTTGTCTGACGCTACACCTCATTCAACAAAGCAAAATCATAACATGAACACTTCGTGACCTTTCTTTATAAAAAATCTCGTCTAGTTTGGTATACCTTTCTTGTAGTGGTGCCTTGAAGATTTGATGTGAGATTTAGTTCGTGGTTTTCTATGAGTCATTCACGACAATTGGCAACGATCTGACTAGGTAGAACACGAGTACTGAAATGGTATGCTCTCTCATGTATGCGAACAGCAATAGTCAAACGATGTTTGAAGTGAATTGAGTTGAGTTGTTCAAGTAGACGAAAATGGTTAAAGTAGTTGCGCAATCAAATGTTTCATTTTTCAAGTTGACCATCACTCACATGCGATCGCAGCGTTCGCATTCAGATAGACTTCCCAGCCAGCCTCTTTCGAAAAGAAGCACTAGACTCGAGTTTCGCTCTCATTAGAGCTCGTCAGTAGTGCATATCCTTGCCACGGCCGGGATTTGAACTGCGGCCATTCCAATCATGAGGCAACCGTGTTAACCACTGCGCCATTGACCTCACATTAGGCACGACCGAATTATCAAATCTGAACGCTCCACCACTCTCGCTTGTGAGCAATGATCATTTCATTTTTGGTGGAGAATATCAGCAAAATGCTTTGGCACTGAGAGTTTCGAAGTTTATTTTTCACCATGCAAGTCGACATAGTTTTCTTAGATCGATTTTGTAATGGCATTAGCCTGTCACGGTTTGGGTGGGCCACATGAATAACAAATACTGCACTCTTAGCACAGCCGGTCGATGTGGTGGTAATCTCAGTGTCATCTCAAGAATATCAAAGCGGACTATCAAAGCAGTCCGCTTTGATAGTCTTCCCTCCATTTGATCTTTTCATACAGATTGAGAGGAAAAACGTATCAGTTCTCTTCAGACTTGTTCAATCGCTTAGAGATTCTTCTTATACCCGTTTCTCTGGCCTTACCGACGAGGACACCCTGTTTGTTTCACTCAGAAAGCTGACATAATGAGAACCATCCTAACGCTTGGCTGGCCTTTGATCTTGGGAACGATTATTTCTACCTATACAACTTATAATAAGGAAAGCTGCGTTAGACTTTGATCACCAGGTGACTGCTACTCGGTGGATAACAGGTCAAACTCACACTTTTGAACATGTGTCCTATGTCAAAACTGGTAAGCCTCGCTGACCGTTTCACACGGTTAATTTCATTCCCTGACTACACAATACACTTTTAGTAAGCGACTTTTTTCCTACGCAGTTCTGCAAAAGGCAAACCTTGATTTTAAACTGACCAGTATGTTGTGACTTACAGGTGGCCGTAAATTATTTTACACAGCACCGGAGTGAAAAGTGAACGAAATCAAACGCGAATTAAACAATCGTGTTTGATAAATCACTCACCGGTGCACAGTCGACTGTGTTCGACTGTGATATTGATATTGTACAATTTATATTGCTATCAATCACTATACCCTTGGTCCGCAACGCTCTCCATTGCAGAATAAATCCACTCAAATCAGTTACAGTAAGATAGCAGCCTACGGATTATTTTCAACAATATATCTGATATTTCATGATGTAAGCGCCGTTAACTCATCATTGTTTCTGGCCAGTTCCCCCACATCCCATATTTACAAAGCGCAGTTATTCAGCCCGGATTAGGCAAGACAAACTGGTATTTTCCTTAATCTTGCATTTACCGTTTCATGTAATACGTTTAAAGTGTTCCGCAGCTTCACAAAATTAGGTTACGACATCTGAGTATAAGTTGGTTTTTCCACGTCTTCCGTAATACTCATTTTTGTTCGTCGGGTGTTCAAAACCCTGTATAAAGGTATACTTTCTCGAAGTTGACATTATTCAACGCCAAACTTTAGTTCATCGCATTTGTTTAAAAAACTCTCCAAAGGTATCGTGGGATTCAAAAACAACTTTCTCTTTTAAGTTTAATAAACGGTGTACTTAAGTTTGTCTCAGTGTTCCAATTTCATCTTTTGAACTGAAGTTGATACGTACAGTTCCAATTATTGTGTACCTTACTGAATTTCTACATGGCGAGACCGGAATATCTGTGGAAGTACTGTCTTATCGAAATAGTCACCGTTGCTTCTTGTCGCACTTCAGGTTACAAAATTTATCAAGATAGCTGTTAATTGGTTTGTTGAAGTCAATGCGCAAATTTCTTCTTTCGGGCGACTAGATTTGACCAGTGCTACCCATAAAAAAATGGTCCTTGGATATAGATCTCAAGAGGGACAAGCTGGGTCTGTCAGATAGCCTGTTACCAAATTTACAACGTGGAAACAACAGGTTGGTGAACTGGTTGTTGAACGGTTTTCATCCGGCACCGAACCGAATGATACCCATGAAATAAGGCCCAACCGAGATGATTTTTCAATCGAGCTCCACTATATATAGCGTTCTGCTGGTTTTCAAAAACACACAGATTTCTAGAAAGAATGAAAGACTGTGACTAAACGGTCGTTTGACATGAGTGGTCGAGCAGTGTTTGATATTAAAGGCGGGTGTGCACTGTGGGAAAATAGATTAATTATCAAACAATTGTGTTCGTCTCACTTCGCCATCAGACTGGTTGTACATAAATGAACACGGACTGGTAGCTTTAGGAAACTGAGGTGGCGATTAACAGTTACATAGCTACTACAAGGATTACGGCTGCACCCATGCAAATCCAATTGTTCGTTCTGTTTAGTTATCAATTTTTGCCATTAAAAGAAGGAATACCTATGAACTCGATGTCACCTAAGGCATTCGTACAAACCGTTATACACAATAGATATGTATACTGTCAAACAGACTTTCATTCCTCACTCAGCCCCAACGTGTCGTCCTACCTGCGGTCATCTGATGAATACGTGAAGTGCTTGAAGACCTGTTACAGTCTGATTCCGAAAGCGTCGAGAACTTCTAATTAATTGCTTGCCCTAATTGAGTCATTTTTCGACTGACTGCTGCCGTCACTTTTAGGATGTGTCAGAGACAAACATTTGTTATACTTTCGAACATTGTTGATGGTACACTGTTTGTTGTTAAACCCGTCACACTTAAATTGACAGATCGATTGAAAAAAGGAGCACAAATAAACGGTAGGTCACATTGGATAGAATCAGAATGGCGGACAATCGTTTCGGTCTTGTTGGTGAAAATGAATCTACGACCCAACAGATGGTCCATTTAAAGATAATGCTATAAGCAGTTATCCAATACGTGGCGCAGTCGTCATCACTGAGGATGTTGGAGCTTAACTGGAAAAAATTTTCGAGCTAAAGCGCTTTATCTTCTGGTAAATCAAAATCGATCGATCGTTTGTTTTCTACTTGCACAGGAGTGAACCGCCTTGACAACGTCAACAGAGGGTTGTCGAAGTATCTGTTCCCATATCCACCAACAAATAGGACTACTGACCATAGGTTTGCACCACTAGATAGGACCACATGAAAGTCACTTCAGGAATACTGTTGAGTAGTCGGGGATTTGGTTTATTTCAGGTTGATAATCACACATCTAGTCGCAGTCTTCGCATTCAGGTGGACTTTTCAGTTAACCTTCTTCGAAAAGAAGCACCAGACAGGAGTTTTGCTCCTATGTAACTCCTCAATAATGCCTATCTTCACCAATGCCGGGACTAGATCTCCGGAAGTTTGGGCTTCTCTTGGACGCCCTAATAATTGAATTATCGATGGTAGTTAACACGGAAGTTACTGTGTTTCTTATTGAGACGATCGGGCGGCCAGAGCATTAACTACAAGAGAAAGTGGTTGATGGTTCAGACATGATTATTCGGCCATATCTATAGTTTGAGTTCAACGGTGTAGTGATCATGCTGTGGCTCATGAGATCGGGGCCGAAGTTATAATCATAGCTGGGATGCTAAAGTTCTGGTCATGTACATGACGGAGCGTTTGCCTTATTGCGTGATGAATGTGAATTGTTGGAGGTGTTTTACCTGACATTTTGCGCCTGGTTTTTGGTGGACGACCATGATATTAGATCATTTTGCAGATTGGTCCGCGCACGCAATGGTTGCCAAGTTTGATTAATTGCGTAGAGTTTAGCGACAGTCACGAAAAGACTGCTAACCTGCTTGTAACGAATTAAGTAAATTGGGGAAATTGAGTGATAATATCGTGAGACGTGGAAATTCTTTCCAGTGGTTAGCAGACGTAAGACGTGTAGACANAAGACGTGTAGACAGCAGGGTCCATATGTGAAATTGTCCAGCTCCTGGCGTTGATTTGTAGCTCGTCTGGTAGGGTGTTTGCCACATTTGGGTACTTTGTTCCCGAAGCTGGTTCGAATCCAGCAGAAGATGTGACTTCTACAAATGGGTTTCTTTTAAACCTACGACAATCAGTTACCTGCACTAATTTGTTCTCCAGTGGATAAGCGACATAATTTTTCCTCAAATGTGTTCTTGAAAGCAACTTGGGTAACAACCCATTTGTTTAGTATCACAGGTTAATCAAGAATGATGTACACGATATTCATAAAGTGTATATACTATGACAGAAAAGGCAAACCTATGGTGCGTCCCATCCACTAAACAGCAGTACTGTTCCAGCTAGATTAATTCACCTGGTTTATACATGTAGCCGGTTGATTCCATCACCAAACGATTTACCTTCATCGCGATCTCGAATGTCACTAATTTTCGGATAAACTTTCCGAATGTCACTCATACTTGGTTATACCTTTCCCATCTATAAAAACTTTTCACTAGATTGGTTTTGGAACGAAACACTAGATATGAGCTTTACTGTTGTTGGAACTCACCGTCATCGAGATTCGAACCCCCACCCGCTTCCTCATGAGGGACTCGTACGATGATGAGTGATGTTCAGACTGCTCGGTCACCTCAAGAAGAGACGCGGTAACTGTCCTGTTAATTAAAATTGGGGACCCACGATTAGGAAGTCCCATCCAGCTGGTCACATTTAACACAGCGGCTACTTTGTCTCTCCTCCAGGTGACCGTGCAATCTGTGCATGATTTACAGGCGAATGTGTTTCAGAGTTTTATTATGACATATTGATCGTGCCTAAGACGCAGTCAACTGAGTTGTCTCATTTCATTGTGAACTTACACTAGATTAATGTACATTGGTTGTGTCTAAACGTTTTCGCCACTGTAATTTCGAATCCGTACTAAACATTCAATTTTCACTTGATCGTCGCGTTTATTGAGTTTCACTGAGTGAGGGAAGTGTTTTGTGTCCTTGATTTATTTCCTGCTTCCTGAAGTGTAGCTCTCTGTAGATTGATAAACAGATTGGGAATAACACAACGTTTCGAGCAAGTTGACAACACTCCTGAGGAAGGCCACCCGAGGTGGTTGAGACGTAGAGTATTACAACTTGCTCGAAACGTTGTGTTATTCCCAATCTGTTTATCAATAGCTCTCTGTACTTAGGAACTCTTGAGGTGTATGACAATTTTTACACAGTGTGTGGAAAATCAAGAGTGGTTATTACGTTAATTGTACCCCCACGACAATGCCTCGTGCTTATCCCCAAGTTGCCCCTGCGAATGATGGAATAACCTAAAAACTTCTCAACTTGAGACATACAACAAGACGGCCAAACACTGGTGATTGATTGTTCACAGCCCCGGATCAGGATGGCATACGCGTACCGACTTCCACACCGAAACCAACAGCTTCTGTTCTGACACAATATGTCGTTGTCTAACCGACCAACAAGTGATGTATAAACAGGAACATAAACGCTAGGTGCATGGTAACTAGCAAGTATAAACGTAGACATTTGGGTCAAACCACGAAGATGAAAGATTAACGGTGACTAATGCGACGTAGTCGATTGCAAGGTCGAGTCTGGAAAACCCATGCACAAAGATCAGCATGTGCACCGAACTCTGTTGGATGGAAAGAGAATGCAGGGGAACGTAATCGAACTAAAAATTTAAGCAGATTGTCTGTGTACACAACAAAGAGGGAATAGAATGTGTGGGAAGACAAGGATGCCATCAGTTGACATCAAGCACAATCGATCCAAACTCGGTGACAGAGTTAAAGAATCACTTCAAATAAATTGATATCTAATGGACACCTTCCAAAGTGAGGGGCTAATTAGTTTCCACTTGAAAATTTCTCACATTTGTCGACAGATTTCGCGTTCAGGCACACCTTTCAGCGAGCTTGTTTTGAAAAGAAGCAGTATACTCAAGGTTTGCTCCTGTTAGAGCTCGTCAGTAGTGCATATCCTGGCCACAGCCGGGATTAGAATTTCGATCATGCTTCCTAAGGCAACCGTCTTGGTCACTGTGCTGCTGAACGCACACTAGGCACGACCGACAGATTCTGTTTGAACGCTCGTTTACTTTTGCTCGTGAGTGATGTTCAGATTGTCCGGCGATATCGACAGAAGACACACTTGTTGTCTCCACTATGATTTGTGAGCGGGTAGAAAGAAACCAAAGCGGATTTACCTCACTTCTGTATAAAATTCCTTAACGAAACAACGTTTTTGGGAAAAGCCGGAATAAAACCAAAAAAGCTGAATCAAGCGAATCACATGCTGCACCCAAACGGTCAGCATTTCGACTAACATAACACTATACTATGTTCAGCGATGGTAGAACGGAGTCTGATTTAGAATGCACGAAATAGATGGAAGCACAATATTTCAATTTAAATACTGTGCAAAACGAGCTGACAAAAAATATTCACCACGATATACCTGCAGGCGTCCATTGAACACCAGGGAAATACGTTCAGGAAAATTCTTGGTAAGTAAAGTATTATAAAAAAAAATTACGTCTAGATGCAAACAGACACGGTCCCGTGAGTGGATTCTGTCACGTAATTGATTGGAGACAAAGGATCAACGTTCTGCCTATTAATGATTAAGAGCAAAAGAATTCGTAAGTGCCACTGAACCCATCTTCTCTCAGATTTCTCAGTTTTTCCGTAATAGATGCATAATCTACCGCAGTGGTTGAAACGTCATTCGGGCGCATCGGCGGAGACGACATCAGGTGTGTACCTGATAATTTTGACACCGGTTCTACTTGCAATCATTCAGTCGATGTGACTCACAGCCTTTTTGTTGTAAAGCGACTTACCATGTTAGTGTCCTCAAAGTGCAGTTTTTGACCATCAGAATCGCATCTGTTCTCTGCAAGCTACCCAAAGTACCGATGGTCAGGAACTCGCTTCTCATCTAGTTGGTGTGCGTGTTCTATCCAAAGGATAACGCCAGGTTGTTCGGAGTGAGGTTACCAACTAAATACCCACGTTGTACCGCATTCAATGGAAATCAAAACGATTTAGCTACTAAAAATTTCAACACCACCACGTTCAAGTGTCAGGGACTTATATAGCTGAATAAACTATGATCTCTCAGTTTAATGTAAATTCTGTTTATATTTTTGATTGGTCCTCTTCTAAGTTTATTCAGCGAGACACTAGAGAACGCTGCTAATGTCGACCACATGGATGTGAAAATCTACGAAATCAAATGAAACCCTCTTGAACCTGTACAACAGTTGATTTTTTATCAAATCCACCCAGTGGGAGTTGAATGAAAACAAATTTTGCTGTGCTAAAGGTTTAATTCATTGATTCCTCAGGTTTATTTTTCAAATGAAATAGAATCTGTTAAAAAGAATTTGACTGCAACGGAATCTCTTCAAACCCTAACTTAGAATGGTAGACAACTTGCAATCCACATGATATTCAAGCTGTACACTGTTCACCGGTTGGAGTAGCTTGACACTCAGAAATACAACAGTCAAATGCAAACTAATCATAAGTGCGATTATCAAAAGCCATGCACCCAGTTAATGTTGATGTTACTCACATTAAAGGTTAATCCAGCGAGACAAACGAAGTGGTTGGGTATACAAACACAATCTACAGCCGTTAAATGCGCGTAAGCGCGGATGGTGCCTCGAATTAACACTAACCAAATACCACATCACTACTCAGAAGTAGTGGCCCCGAAAGCTTTAATCATCAGCCGGATGATACCAGAAAACTCAGCAAAGTCCAGGTGCTGAAAACTTAACCACAGTCCGAGCATTGTATGTTTCTCTCAATTGTTAACATAAGACCTATTGAGGTGACTTGGAACTTGTGTTGGACTATTTTAAATCGGAGTTGAGTGCATCAGCAAAACAACTACATATTCTGAAACTGTATCACATTGCTGGAGGAAGTGATATTTGGTGGAATAGCTTAACCCCAGTTATATACTGAACAAAAACAAACGGCTGAATGAACAAATAGTGTCTTTTATTGGGAAAATCACATGGCTTCTCTTTAGGTGAGAGAATAGCAAAGATAAGTTCATAATTTCGTTAAACTACTTAATTGGTTAACAGTGAGTGCTGTTTCCTTTTTTACCTAGGTTTTTTCCTTGATTCGGTACCTTTTCTAGCAGAAGATATTTTCGTACCACATTTACCTGTCTTGATGTCACTTCAAGGTGTCTCGAGAGGAGCAGCTGTACTTGAAAGGCGAACATGCTAATGTGCACGTGGATAGACTGCGAAACACGGGGAATGGTTAGCTCTAACAGAGTGAGAAGATGCGGTCCTGCAAGCTACAGAGACTAAACAAAGCTAGCTCGCCTGGACTCACTTGCCTGGGACATTTTAAATTGACATCTCAACACGCGAAAGTGATGAGATGTAGCTTATCGTATAGTTGTTGGCTAACCAATGTGGACATTATCAATACGGAGGCCATGAATTCCTGCGGCTGTTGCTGTGATTGGCTTTTTCAAGTGCTCTGGAAGAGCTGAAGTGAATTCTTCTTTACTTTGGTTGCATCTCTGTTACCATTGTTCGAACCAGCAATGACAGTGCAGAAATGTAATATATTTTGTTGTTAATAACTTGAATTTGTATACTGTTTTTAACCGTCGTTTACTTTTTCTCGTTTCACGACGTCAGAACCAAATAACCATGACGTCCGCTGTGTATTCACCGTCCGTAAAAACTTCCTAGCTTTGACCGCTCAGGGTTTTGATTCACTCGTTCAATACCTACTGTTTGTTACTTTCATTCAGTTTGGTGTACGCCAGAAGGTGGTCGCTGAAACAATTGCTCGTTCACTTTATGCTAGACATGTCTGTGTACAAATCACCTCTGGGCACCAAATGGGTAACTGTCCAGCTCCATTCCGAATTGTTAACCTGTTACATGAAGCAGGAATTATCTCGTAAAAATGATAATCACTATTTGAAGCCTACGGTTGAAAATCTGACTGAATGTTTCATCGGGATACGAAGGTCGCAGAAGAATGTGAGTGCTGCTCATGCTGTAGTTGACATTAGAATATTTCGCAAAGAAATGCTTGAGCAATGCAAGTTCTTTTTGTAGTGCGCAAGCGAGCATTTTTAGACACATTCGTATATTACGCGTGGGGGTACTACATCTTTTCTAGTTTAAAATGTCTCGATATCATTTTTGCTTGTGTCGATACCAGTTTAATATATCCCGAGGTTGCTCCAGGTTACGAGAGCTAACAGGGTTGCTCAGCTAACGTGCAAAGTATGGTTGGGTCTTATGGAGTGATCTGTCTGATGGAGATAATGAACGGGACTAGCACGACTGGACCCAGCTGCCAGGCTGGGAGGTGGTGCAGGCCAGCTTGGGTATAGTGATTTCTAAGCGCTCGGGTGTGTGTGCTACATTTGACGGACACATCTAGCAAAATTGTCAACTGTCTGCGGGTGCATACAATGTGGTATGGTCGTCGAAAGGCCGAACAAGTCGGGCATGTCCTGCCTTGGGTAATAGGATTATAACCAACCGCAGTGACAGTCCAACGGCTGCAATGACAACTAAAGTCAGGAATGAAAGACTCGGAGTTATCGACTGATCGTGGATTCCAAACCTTGGTAGATAGTTTCCGAGGTAGATGTCGAACTCTGCCACTGGGTGACCCAAGGGTTGTCCAATCGAAGCCAATCGTACAGATCTGCGGACTACTGTGCTAACAGTACTGTGTGATTGGGGCCAAATTAGCCGAACTGCGAAATAACACTGAACGTACACGTTATAATTTACTCGTCAACTAATCAGGTTATTAAATGACTACTTCATTAATAGAAGACCATAATCGTGGTTAGACAAAACTGTCCTGTCTTTGGTGAACTACCTCTGGTTTACTCCCAGGGGATATCCGGCTGTATTTTGTTATATTAGCTAACACAGGTACCCTCCTAATAAAAGGAATTAAGCTGTTAAAGAACGCCCGTAATGTTTTGATTGTTTCCGCACCTGCCCCTCACAATTCAAGACTACTGGAATACGATCCGCGTCTGCCTTGGATGGGTGTTCAGATTACCTCGATAATTCTCTGCACACCCATGAAAATACGAGTGTAGGACATTTTCAGGTGTCAAAATTCTTCACGATTGACCTCTTCTCACATCAGTCGTTTGTTCTTGTTATTCTCAACTAAATGGTCTGCCCGTAGGCCGGGTAGCAAGTTACACACCTGACCGAACTGATTTCATTTCATCTGTTCATCTTTTTCTGTCGGTCACCTGTGCTTGTAATTGTACAGTTGGATCTCCGACAGCTTATTGCGGCCAATTGTTGTACCGTATCTGGCGAACACAAACAAGTTGAGGCTTTGGAAGTGTAAAGCAGACTTTTCCAGACATAAATTTTAGTAGAACAGTCAAAAACGTCAAAACGCACAATTTATCGCTTGGCAAATTTCTCTGCGTATTATCGAGTACGTAGTGAGGAACAGGAGATTATAAAGCGGAAAATAGAAGTCACTTGTGAAACTAAACATATAAGGGAAACATGCGGAAGATCTACTCTCCACTCAGTCAAAAACACTGTTACCATGGGAGTATTACATTAACACTCCATGGAGTTCAGGCGTACGAGAGCCTCCGGGTCGTGAAGCCTTCACGCGACGTAATATCCCTGAAACAGATGTATTGCCCTCATAGATGGACGACCCGGTAGTTGTGACTGAAATTAAAGAACACGCGGAAAAAGTTCTGACGATATTCAACGGACTGCGTGTCAACATTCCATTAAATACTGAAGCCATGCCGGATGCTCGGAGATTTTCAAACTTGGACCTGGTTACCCCTCTAACCAAATTCGTAGCTCAGTTGATGGTACATTTGCTGCGTCTGGACATTTTTCTGTCAATGGTTCAAATCCAGTCGAAGTCCAAACTTTTCGCAACTGGGTCTCTTTCAAATGATCAAATCTGCCAAAACGTTTATGTAACATGAAAGCCGGCCGATTCTGTTCTGGTGCCCATAAAACTTACTGATCAAATTTTGGGTAACGTGGAGACACCAAGGGAGAGCATTCCTTTGAAGTAGGGATTCTAACAACTGTACTCCAGAAGGACACGCCACAGTCAGGCATGAGCCAAGAAGCCCAGTAAGCTATGCACACGACTTACACAGGCGAGATCTAAAACGGCACCTACAACACAACAGCACGCTCTGTTACGCAATCCAAATTCAGTCCATGCGCGCTTGCTTGTATCGATTGCCAGTTACACCTGCCAATGGTAAAATCAATTGTAATTTGCAAGCTGCCAGTATGCAGTAAAGTCAGTACTATCAACGTTGTCACTACCACGACCAACGTTACAAACATATGCCACTTTTATGCATGTGAATGAGTTGGATATAATCAGTTGTTAAACTTCAAACAGCAACGCAGTTGAAACATTCACATGAAGAACGGGTTGCCGTAGGCAGTCAACTGGGCACACACCCTTATTGAATTTTTTCATGTTCACCCCGTTAATGATTCCCCTTTAAAATTGTGGTGGAAATGTGATGCTTTTAGCCTGATGATAGACCACTGAAAACAAGTTTGTTCGTTACGCCATATATTACGTTAGAAAACGGTGACACGTCTCTTGTTTCTCTGAAGGAAGGAGAATGGACCAGTGCTTCCAGCCAACAAAACTAAGCATTACATTTGGACAGTATGAACTAGATGTGGCAGATTATCGCTACTGCCATCGGGTTCTTGATCGATTTGCTTGATTGTCAATTCGAAAAGGACATATGCACCGAAACGCTGATCGGGAGGGGAACAAATCTGGATCGCAGAGGGTCCAAATACACAGGGTGGCGCCGATAATGTTTATCAACGTGAGCGATTTAACTGTGCAAACAAACATGCACACACGATCTTCCGCGGACAGTGAACAGTCAGTGTGGTGCGAAAGAAAACGAGTGTTGCGAGCGCGACGCAGCGTCCGGCTCTAGCCAATTGGGTAGGGGTTTTGGCTGGCCGCCTTAACAGATTACCGTAACCCGGTTTACTGGTTACCTTTAATCTGTTCAGTTCCGAACGCATGGTGTGGTGTGTCACATCCACCCAGCGCAAGTCTCAGATGCTAAGCTGTTAACGTATTTTATGACCAAGTAGTTTCTGTCTCGAAACCAAGTTTGTGTTTTACACAGAGGGTTCAATTCCGCATGTTAGTACCAGTGTCTGAATGATGAAGCTGACGGACGTGGACATAACGGAATTGGTTGTGATGAATTCAAGCATCATCAACCAGGGCAACAGAAGCTGATAGCCATAGCATTAGGGTATTTAAAACAACCAATCCCCATAACTGTATTTCCGTGAGCAAAAGAAAACGGTTATCCCTACTAAGAACATTGGAAGATTAGGCGGACGAGGATTTTCTCTCATTCTGAGTCAGATTGATTGGGTGAATAGAATAGGATTCGCACCAGTCAACCACAACAGCACAGCAGTGAATAAATCCTGAAATAAACTACATCCTTCTCGCATTAAAATCTCTCGATATTATCTTACTGGACTCAGTGTAAGTTTATATTAATCCCAGAAACCTACATATGAAAATAAGCATACTGTTGATCCAACCCAATAATTCTAGTTTGGTTCGGGATGCAAAACATCATTCCGTTGGGACCGTACTTTCTCGATGTCACGATAGATGTTCCAGTCAGTAAGTAGCTTGTTTATGTGGATTCCTTTGTTGATGCATCCCGACCTTGAATCTTGAACAGTGAAGTTGTGTTTACTTTCAATGAGATGGTGTTTCAAGCTCATGGTGAGGAAGCTGTTCAGTTTTGATTGCAGCATAGGTGGATCGGCCGGGAGGGGACTTGTCGATTGGTCTCTAAGGTTACCTGATTTAACTCTGCATTCATCATCGTGTTTTTTCGGTTGACCAATGCAAATAATCCCTAACTTACCAAATCACGTTGACTCAAAATAAACGAGAATCATCTTCACCGCAATTCTTTTGATAGATTCCCGTTTTCTTCTACACCGGGAAACAGTTTCCATGAGCCCCTGCGCTATCATACTCTTCGCCGTGGGCTTCCTCCTTTTGGTCAGCAAAACTTTGTAAGGCTTTGCGCCACCTGCTATCCATTAAGTTGTCTTATTCTCAGTTCCCAGTTTTAGCGTTAAATTTTGTTGACTGAAGAGAATTTTCATTTGAGTGAAACGAGAGGCCTGGTAACAATTTTCTAGTGTCTTCAAATGACATACGGCGGCTACATTACACGGGTCCCACTCAGGTTGTCTTTTGTCTAATCACCTGTACACTGTGTACATGAAATCTAAAATGACGCAGCCTAAACCGTTCAATTTGATAAGATCGAAAACGCAACTGGATTTGAACACGAATGCCTGTTGGCATGAATACAGGTCTGCGCGTCAATTAATTCAACGAAACAAGGGTACTTTATTTAGCAATAAAGAATGTCAAACAAAAGGTGATTTAATGAAATGATTTCTACCGCATCACCATAATCCTCATATTAGCTAAACATGGACAGAGTGGTGAATGAATATCATGTTACATAGTGTTGATTTTACCAAAGAACCAATCGTTCATCAAATTGTCTATTCTGTTTCGTTGGGAACCTTTCAGCAATATTCAACAGACAATAGTTAGTTAGGCCAAGCCGTTCATCATTTGATGCGTTTGAAGTACTGGATGGATCAAGCGGTTGTGAGAAACGGATAAGGGACGCAGGAAGGGAACCACTTTTCTGTTCTTTTGAGATACAAACTAGGCTGTGTGATGTTTGGCTGAATCACGCAATTGTCAGTTCTACTGAACTTTCACTGCCACAACAAGTGATTCTATATTGAAAATCTATGGAGTTTCAACCATTATTGCTGTATTTTTGAACATTTTTCAACATGAAAGACACTACCCAGCTAATTCCTTAGTGTGTAATTCCATATACGTAACGATTTTCAGAACGAAAGCAGTCTACTAACTATCGAATGTGTGATGAAATTATGAGGAAGGATGCATGACGTATGTGATGTCTTTTTCTTCGGAGCAAGCAATTGAAAATAAGGTTGGTTAAAATGGTGCTCTGTATTTTTTCAGTTCTCCACTGAACACTCAGTTGTTCATACGTGATCGTTGTAACTGTCTGTAACGGTTTTTCTGGTGGATAAAAGATGCCCTATCGGTCGCGGAAATGGTATTGGACATCAGGTTTCGAATTAAAAACCTCTCTCGCGTGTTAGACTTGTCACGCAATTAAGCTTCCAGTTTCTGCATAAGGTTTACTACAATTTGCTTCTTTGAGGAATCTGCAGGATAGAGTGATTGTGCACAAATCATGTGCGGTTCCAAGAATATCAATTTACGCATGAATGCGTAATTAATTTTAGGAAAACCCACTACGATCCACGGAAGAAATATCGCGGATTACCAGGTTTATTGGGCCAAGTGAGGGGATATTTATGAAAACTAACTGTACATGTTAGTGAATACGCTTTCGGTTGCTCAGTCAGTTTACCAAGTATGCTTGGTAAAACTTCAAACCGTGTCTAATTTGAACTATTTGTGTAGTTAAAGAATCCGAGCACTTCAAGTTACACCTGTACTCATTTTGGAGTAGACTCGGTTGAAGAAGGAGTTGTTTGCCTGCTGCTAACTAGTATGCCTTCATAAATATCTGTTTTCAGTTTGGGCACAGTATTTTCCATTACATGTTAAAGCAGTTCGTTTTGATGCATTAGAAGTTCCACTGTGATTGTCAAAGTCATTCGTTTTTTACAGCCTGGCGTGACCGGGTTAGTCGGTGCACACTAGCCCTGACTAATTGTTTGGACTACCAGGATGCGCAGTACAATTTATGTCTTGCCCTACCTGAATGATGGAAAACACTCTGTCCATCATTTTGTTCAAGAGTGTATAGATTGTATCTATTGTTGTGTATATGACGAACACTCACCTCCCAATGCTCATAACGAAATTTTTGAAGTTGGTTTGAGGATATGTTATCCTAGCCATGCTCACTTAAGAGAGCACAATGAAATGCAGATCAGATTAGCTTGACGATCCTTTCAAAGTTGTCTTATTTTGTGTACAACGATCAATTCAACACTGTTCTGACTGATCTTCGATCCGGTTTGTTAATTACTGTACAGTCCACATCCCAACACCAAATGAGGTTACCCAAACATTTCACCGAGTTGTCAGGACAACATTTCTCCACCCCAACTGGCGATCACGGGATGTGGGGTGTCACAGAACGAGGTTCATATTATTTGTTCTCTCGTATCGGTAGAAAAACTGAAACTTTCATGATGTGTGTAAACAAAGTCATGTTCTGATGAGTAGTCGGGGATTTGGTTTATTTTCAAGTTGACCATCACTCACATGTAATCGCAGCCTTGGCATTCAGACAGATTTCCNAATGCGAACGCTGCGATCAAATGTGAGTGATGGTCAACTTGAGAAAGAGTCATGTTCGTTCGTAGTACGACGGAAGAAGTACTTGTACAGATAGTGAGATATGACAGGCCTAAAGTGCTTATTCGTAACTGAGGAGGTAATTGTTGTTTCGTGCGCCATGCTACTTTATTACATTGCAGCTTTCGGGTGGAATTAGACAGAAGTTTCCAAAAGTGTTTACGTTAGCACTCCAAAGTTCGAAAATCAGACTTCATGAATAAGATAACAGTTATGGTCTTTGAGGACCACAGTAGCTGGCCTTGGATCGATTTGATCACGTTGATGAGTGGATGAGTGCCTCACTTGAAGCGCCAAATAATATTTAGCATGAAATCATAATTCTTGTCTTAGCTACCTGTCCCGAAATACGCGAAACTAGCAGCAATTTATCCAAATGCTTGTATCTAGCAAACTAGTGAATGTAGAGTCATTCACTATGACAACCAACAGCTCCAAGAAAATTCAAGCTCACCCACTTCTTGTTACTTCTAACTTTCTCACTAATTTTAATTTGATTGCGGAATCTGAAGTGGTTCAGACTTCAAAAGCGGAGAGTTGTTAACACATAAAGTTACCAGTAGCTCACTAGTTAAACACTATTTGGTATCACACGGTTTGATTACAGTTTCATCGTATATGTAATGGTTTGACTGATCTCATTAAGATGGTTTAACCTATCTAACTTGATTAACATAATCAAAAAACTGTGACATTTCCGATGGCATGCCAAATCGGTTTGAAGCATTCTCAAAAAAGAATCCCACATAAATACTTTTGAATGGGAACAATGAAGCTCCGAATTCAATTCTTGTTAGTGATAACATCAATATGTTCACCACTGGATTGGTACTGAAGGTCGTGCCCGCCATTAGGGCCATGTTGACTATTAATACGACGAAGTCACTCACCAAATTTACTGATATCCACATGCTCAGGTTACCCTCATTTTAAATCTTTCTAAGAATCATGACAGAGTAGATTATTGTCAGACTTTGACCTCCTTTAACCATGACGTTTAAAAAGGATACAATGAAGACACGCAGTGATGCCGGTGGATAGCTGCATCGTCGTAAATTACACTAACCTAAAGTATTTGTGCACCCGATGAATACACATCGCTGCAGGCATTCCGACTTCTATGTCAAAGTGGGATTCAGCAGTTTTTGTGCATTTAACATTTACAGGCGATTCAATCTATTTCATTAGTTCTCCAAAAAGCAGAACGTCAAATGTATACATTTTGTTTATTGAGTCAGTTACTTGATAACTGATGTTGAGTTGGTCACCGGAGCAAATGTGGGCTGTAGCAGTAGGTGGCTGACTCAGTCTTCTCAAGGTCACGAGAATCAAATGAGAAATTCCTACTCGAGAGAGTTTCAATATGCAAAAAACTTCAGTGTAGTGCCCACTTTCGAAATCAGCTGATCGAAAAGATTACCTGAATATGATGAATGTACCCAAATCTGAGCAGTGTTCAGTTGCTATCATGCAAACGCAAAAAATTTAAACAGTGTATATCTGTGTAAGTATCTTATTCGTTTGACTCTGCCAGCGACATAAAAGGGTCACAATGAGCTGTTTATTGACGCGATCGGAATCTGGTGTGACAGCCTATAAGTATGTCACAATTTAACCGAATAATCTTGTATGATCTGAGGCAGATAGTTAAACACACAGTGTGGTGTCTGACTTTTGCGGCAGACAGAAAGAAGCCAAATACGAGTGTTCTGAGTACCAAGTCACCAGTAACCATTTTCGTTTGGAGTTCTTTCTCTCAGCTCCTTTGCCCTTGTGGATGGTGCTTCAATGCCTGGACATGGTAGATCATATTTTTGCTACTGTGCAACCATGATCCAGGGGCTGGACATCAGCCTGGAATTATGTGTAAAAATGATTGTCTGGGGCTCCCCGTCGTGTTTGTGCTATGCTTCCTGGTGTGCGGTTCCTGCTGTGCCCCCGTTGAATTGAATAGTTTCATGTGAATGCACAAAGCTAACAACAGAATGGAAAGTTTACCAAGTCACACATTTATTTTGTGTTTCTGTTACCGAATTTACGGAGCAACAAACAGGAACAAAACCTCGGTTTCTATCTTTGTTTTCGTGTTCCGATCCAATAAGGTTAGGTCAGTTGTTTTTCCATTCCGTATTACGATTGACCGTTCGACAGTGGTTGTATTCCTTAGCTGTTTGATGGACAGAGCAGTATAGAACAAAGTGAGTCAAATGCAGAGCAAATTTTCTTCGGACGAAATGTTGATCTTCGCCATGTTGGAGAGTTGAACCAGCTGTTGAGCGATAAGACGGTTGCACCCATTTTGACTTCAGTTAAGCCATTAACTTTGTAAGATGTTTTGGCAAACAGTTTGATGAAAATAGCTGTGAGTTGTTTGCTCTCGGTGAACTTATTTATAACCGTGGCTCACTAAAGGTTTTAAGCTCATATTCCGTGCCAATTTGTCTAAACTCTGGGATTATTGAAACATCTTCACGTGTGGAGTGCGTTAGGCCACGTTATCTCTCTGGTGTGCGTACAAAATTGGTGGCTTAGCCAGACTGGTCATCACCGGTTTGCGTTAGTTTGGGAGTAAAGGTCGGTCAGCTTGACGAGTCGGTGGTTAAATCATCTCGAATGTTCGTCCAAACTTAGCACAACAATCGAGCATTTCAGGATACACAAAGAAGTCACAGAAACAAACTCCACATTCGTTTCGGAGGATTTGCCAGGTCATAAAAACTACAGAGTATCTTGAGTAAGAAGGTGCAATGTAACGTAACAGCTTTACTGATGAGAAGTAGGAAACTTCGTCTGATCGCAGCGTTTGTATTCTGATAGAATTTTTGACTGGCCCATTTTTAAAGAGAGTAGGAAATCAAGATTCGTTCCTGATAGTTTCCGCTTATATCTCTTGTCTTTGATACTACCAATGTTTGTGCTTCTGTCATGATTTCCCATGCAAACCGTTTTGGCTATTGCGGCATTGTTCGCCCGTTTAGTACGGCAAAACTATCACATGCAACCACTTGACTACAACTGTTTGTGAGTGGTAATCAGACGGCTAGATCGTCTTCAGAGGGGCTTTGTATTCGTCTGTACTCTACGTCTGTCTTAGTCCTTTGAAGTCCGATATCCCTGATTCTCCTAAAATTATGCAAATTACGTCAATAGAAAGAATATATGCCAGAGGAAGTCTAGAATTGTTATTATGTAAGATTTCCGTTCTACTATTCACTAAAATATCCGAAAATAATTAGCACAGAAACTTTGCAAACAATGACTAGCAAATCCCTTGCTTCAAAAGAACAGTATTCATCAATATATCAGACCCTTTGAGCATTACGAAGTCGGTGACGGCTACGAGATAGTTGCGATACGATTCTATCTGTATTCTAGATAACCTCTTTTGGATTGCACACACCTTCGGCCCAGCCCCAAACGTCAACGACATTCGCAGTCCACGCATGTGAAAGAGAGCTTTATAGCGTATCGTTATGGCGCTACCTTCGTTTGCAATTACACAGGTTGTTACTGAGGATTAATGCTCACAAGCGAAAGTGGTTGAAAGCTCAGATTTGATCATCTGGTCTTTTTCAATGTGAGGTCAATGGCTCAGTAGTCAACACGGTTGTAACACGAAAGAGTTGTCAGTGTTCTGATCGAGGCTGTGGAAAGGATACGCACTGTTGATGAGCTCTAAATGGGGCAAAACTGCGTTGAAGTGCCTCGTTTTGAAAGAGGCTGGTTGGACAATCCATCTGAATGCGAGCTGCAACCAAATATGAGTGTTGTTCGGCTTGAAAATTTATAGGTTGTGTTTGACTTAATGTGTCTCTGATTCATCGCCGATTGTGTTCTCGCCCTGTCCGGAACGACTGTCCTTATCAATGTTTTGAAAGAACACTCCCTCCAGTATTCTTGATTTGTTACACAGTACGGTGTGAACGAATGTAAAGTTTTGCACTTTGAGAGTAGGTAACATCAATTTATCCATAGTTAAGTAATTAATCATTGAAGATTTTGAAGAAGTGTTTACATTTTACCGAAGAAATACTGGTCATCTGACAGACATTGGTTCTTCACATAAATCTGTTCATACATTCTCTATATTACCAACAGTTTCCGCAGGTTTTGATAGTTCTGTCTTCAGAAATGAACTAACTGTACTATTTTTTTCCATCTCGTCAAGGTGGAATTTCTGCAAACGTGGTTCTGGCCGCTGTTATCAACGTGCCAGCTAAACGGCAAAGCTTTTACAGTGTATCCGACTGTTATGCCGATTACAAATATTTGATGCAAAGTCAACTTCCATTCTATCGATCATATGAACGTCTTCAGTTTTAGGTGGACTATACGATCACTTTCAGACTAGTTTATACTATGTCATCCGTCTTTCAAAATGTGTAAAACTTAGCATCTATAGGAAGGAACCTCATTACCGCGTACCTCACCATAGAGTGAATAATCCTTCTCGAAACAGTTTGCCATTGGGACTTTTTTAGAAAAGGTGTCGCCAATATGATTACACGATGTTTGTATCATACAGCCCATTAGCCCACAACACAAGAAAATCACATTGTCAATGTCTTGTCATTCTGTTTCATGCAGACACACTAGCTGATCGATTTGACTCAACTATGTGATCTGTGCCGAATATTAACGATTCTTCCAGTTCGCCATCTTCAAGCTGGCTACCACGACTCTCACTCCTCAACCTCCTGACCAAACGTCATGGGTGCAGCATTGTCCACGGTTGTACAAGAGAATCAGCTGAATAATCAGTGCAATCTTTTGTTCTGGAAAAATTCGTTCTTTTCTTGGTAATCAAATTAAGCACAATTCCAGTAAGGTGACTTATTCATTTCACCCATCTGCTCCTCTTGTCAACTTAGGATCTTAAAATTGGATCCAAATGTACCGTGTTCCCATAGTTTTATACTGGCCATTGATATTGAATAAACAAACCTATGGGAATGTCATTTAACACGCACTGGGAGTGCGAGATGAAAAGTGAATTATTTTAGGTTGGGCAGAAAAAAAACAAAATACATATTTTCAGCATACCTTTATTCAACTATTCTAGAATGGTCATTTTGTTAGTTGCTACTCATTCTTGATCATCGCTTTCAACTCATTAACCGTATGAAAGACCCGATCATCTTTAAACACATATCTCGACATGATTCACCAGATGTTCTCGATGATGCCTATCTACAGAATGTGATCAAAGCAAATCAGTATATAGATATGAAATAAATTGAGCCTCACTCACAATCGATTGTAGTTGTCGAATTTCCACATTTTAGTCGGATCCTACAGAGAAGCAACGTTACAACTGAGTTTCGCTCTTGTTAGAGCTCGTCAGTGGTATATATCCCTACCAAAGCCGGGACTAGAACTCTGGCCACCTTTTCGTGATACGACCGTGCTGCCCACTAAGTCACTGATCTCATATTAGGCACGACTGTATCATTCTATGTGGACGCTCAGCCACATTCGCTTGTGAGTATTATTACCGATTGTCTAAGGCAGGTAGTATGCCTGGACCCACCATCATGTTGGGGAATCATACCTTCAAGGTGTCACCCAGACCAGGTGAGAGAACTCAGTGGTTGCATGCCCTAACCTAGGAATTGATTGTTTCTTTCCCACCTGTCAATGGCAAATGACTCTTTTCTCGTGTAACCGTCACCTCTGAAACTACAAGAGGATCGCCTTGGTAAATTCGGCTACTGGACATCTACCACACTCTCCTAAATTCCCGTTAACAATTATATAGATTTTTCACATCTTTCGAATCGGCACTTAGTTGTGTACTTCTATAAAGCTCCGTGATGTAACCCCTTATATTTGGTTGCAACCACAATCCTTAAATCATCACTCTCAGTAATGGTGGCGTCACAGTTTCGCAGATATGGACAACATTCAATCCTTCTGAGATCAAAGGTGATCGACGACAGGAAGGCCACGTGATCGAGCTGGTGAATGAACATGATCATTATTGAGTGACTGTTTGAACTCTGGTACAAAATTATGTCTATAGGAAAGTGCAATATCATATTTGGTCTTCTGGACCGAATGATTAACCGGGTAGGGGTTCTATCAGGTCGAAACATTAGCAGTGTTACCGCGATTAACCAGTTCACTTCTTCTGAATGAACAGGTTCACTGATGGATCGCATTGCAGTCATCTTGTAATGTTAGTATGCTTATTCTGGCATTAAGTCATACATTCTAAATCTCTCAATAATTTTTATTCAAACCTCGGATGTTAAACTTTAACTCGTCGCTCCAACTTCCATACTAAATTCAATCCCAGATTGATTGAGCAATAGATTAGCCAGTATGACGGAACGATACCATCAGTATCGAATGTTGACACAGTGCGCATCAGTCTCGAACGCCTGAACAAGCACTGGAACCACAAAGCGAATGGACGATAACAGTGTTCCAGTTGGGCCGACGTTGCATGGATCACCAGCCACTGTCTGGTTAAGCATCTCAGAACATCCCAAATGCGAACACGACACAAATTAACCGCATTGACATGTAATATCTTTTAATGACACAAAATGGAGTCCTAATCTTTTTAACACGAACAATTTTAGTGAAGCGGAAAGGGAAACTAAAACACGCATCTGACCAGAAAAGCGAACTCTTCGAAACTTTTAAAAAAATGAGGGACAGTGTTTAACCGTTTGTCGTTTGGTCAACATTCTGTATGTCGGCAACCACCGACTGATCAAAACCTTGGAATATTTCGGCTAAATAGACCAGACATGAGGTGACAATGGTATCCAAACATTGTTCGGTGATCACACAATAGAGCTTGAATATTTGGCGTTTCACACACTATTTGCCCAGTGGAAAACAACGCAGTACTATTCTATCCGCATAAAAACGATTGCATGAAACAGGAAATCAGCAAACTTCACAAGAATATCTGAAGATATTCAGTTGTAGAATGACATAGTGGACGAATTTAGTTCATTCAGTGTTCTTCGTCTATCTGTTTGAGATAGCCCCAGACGGAAAACTCCGCTGGTGTAACCTCCGCAGGACGTGTTGACAACTCGATCGTCTTTCCTCTGCTGGGCCCTGGTTAACGGAGTGTAGTATCGATGAACAGATTGGGACTAACACAACGTTGCGAGCAAGTTGTAGTACTCTACGTTCCAACCACCTCGGCTGGCCTTCCTCAGGAGTGTGATACAATTACGCCGTAGAGATTCATGGTGAATAGCGGTACCATTCTGTTGAAACCAAACACAACTGCAAATTCCGATTTGATCTAGTGCAGTACCCGCTGGCAGTATAACCAAAAACGCGAAAGATATGAGTTGGATCGGACTTCGCTAGTCTAAAAACGGTAGTCTAGCCTGTTTGACTTTGACTGAAAAATTACGCTCCAGTGATTCTAGTTCCCCCTATTCCTGCTTGAGTCGTGAATATGGGGCTAAATTTTATCGGAATTGCTGTAGGTGGTAGGGATGAACCGAGCGCTACAGACCATCCTGTACACTGCTTGTCTAGCCGGACTGAAATTAGTCTCAGTGTTTAATAGGTTCAGCCACAAACAATATATTACTGATGAGTAATCCGGGATTTGGTTTGTTTTCAAGTTGACCATCACTCACATTCGATCGCAGCGTTCGCATTCAGATAGACTGTCCAGCCAGCCTATTTCGAANTGGAGTTAACAGGCAGTAACTGTGTCTCCTTTCGAGACGATCGGGCAACGTGATCATTGCTCGTACTTACTGTAAGGTTACGTGTTTCTCAGCTTTATTCATGTCTGAGTGTAAAATCTGAACATAATGCCATCAATTCCCTGTAGGTCCCTTCGAGAAACAACGTTTTATGAACTGTACAGTAAACGTTATTTGCGGGGTGAACCATGCAACTGTAAAACCCAGTAAAGCCGTTTAAAATCGACAGCAAACAACCTGAATCTGAGATATGATGACGAGGTAGATGTTCTTTTCATGGTGAGTATTTTTTTTAACAAAAATTTGAAGAAAGTAACCGGATACGTGGTTTTTTCCATTAGCAGACAAGCAGAAAAGATTGTTAACCTCTGGTTAATATAGCCTTTGCGAGGGGTTCTCTGCAACCAAGTGAAGAGGACTGAATAGACACGACTGAATTCTGAATGTAGACATTTGAGCAAGAAATCTAACAATAATCGAAATACATGGATATTTCTGGACATTTTGATGCCTAACTGGGGAATCACAGATGGTGATAGTCCTACTTTTTTGATACATGAATGCAATGAGTTCAACGGCCCTTTTAATAATTAACAAAGTCAAATATTTTAAGACTAAACCCACCGATTCGTTACAAAATCACACACCAGACACGTGATCGTGCGAAGATTGAAATTTTGTAAACATTTGTGACTCAAACTTTAAACCAAACCAGGTTCAGTTTGGTTTACGAGCCTAACCGGAACGTAGTTTCGTCCATCGTGTATGCGTTATGCGCAACTGTCGATCAACGCCCAATGACCGCAAACCAGTAAACACGTTTTACAATCAACTCTAGGTTCTATGGTTCGTAAAATCTTACGAAAACAGTTTATGTTTATCCTCGGAAACGCCATAGGTGAAAGGTATTATCACAGAAACGTTCAGTTACTCCGTGTTGTTCGTGTACGTACAAACTGACTGACATCAAGGTGGACACAGACGCTCCCAGCTGTTACCACTAGCTGACATTCGGTCTCTCAAGCCGTGACCTTGAAGTTGAAACAACGGAAACAGTAGTTTGTAGGTGAACTGTAATGACGGAAACAGTAGTTTGTAGATGAACTATAGTGACGGATGCATCAATGGGACAGATATTGGAGCTGAATTCTTCAAGATGTGTGAATTTGCTAGCACATTGCCAAACCTCCAGCAGACCTTCGAAAAATAACGGAATTAGAAAGGTTAACATCTGCTACAAATATCTCAGTTTCACAGAGAAGTGTTGATAGAGTGTAATTAATTGTTCGGAGAAAAAGTTAAACCCGAAGCCATGGAGAACCAAAGGGACAACGAGTTGTTATCTAATGATACAGTTATTTTGTTCCTGATGCCTATGCACAAACCAAAATCAAGTTCGAATTGAAGGCTTTCTGGTTTGTACACCTAAAGTTAGCAACCATATGTTAGATGTGGTCGTCCCAATATGAACTTAAAGGTCAATTAACTTAGTGCACAAGGTTTCGTCCATTTTTGTCCGTTGCTTGCTCAAAAGATAAAACAATCAGTGTGTGCACTCAAAACATTTCGAATGATACAATCAGAAATCTTCGCGCACTTCTGGGGCTTGTCTTACACTGTGACATTTCCAAAGATTGGTATATGAAGATTACGTTGGTATTGTATATTCCGTCAATCGCACCAGTTTCTGATCGATTTGTGCAATTTATCAATCTGTTAACAGTTGACTCCCAACATCTGACTGGATTTACCGTTTCTTATCCCACGGACCGTGACATTCTAACATGTCACATTGATCAGGGAAAATGAACTGTGATTACCGATTACCTGTTCGCATGAGAAAGAAGTCTAACTTAAGTATCTCTGACTCGTGATACACATCATAATCACGAGAGTTATATTCTCAAAATAGACCATTTTTAACTGCGACAGAAATTATGCACTTACTACAAGCAGATAGAACCTTGTGCGCTGGTCGTAGGAGAGCTGGTTTAGTTAGGTCTGTTTGAAAAATGATCGCATTGGACGCTATATTCAGTTGAGGTGGTGTATGAATGTCTTCATCTGGTGCCTTGACAAACTTTCATCATGTTGTGAAGGTTGGACCTGCCCTACAATTTGTGTTAAACCGCGTTTGATTATATCAGATTAACGAAGCCGATTGCCTGTTTGGTGATTGGTCAGTACGGTTGACCAAGCGTTTTCAATAGCATTCCAGTGATATATGATAGATTTTATCAAGGTGAAATCAAACACTTGATTTACAAAATCAAACAAAGTATCACCCATCTCTATAACAATAAGCAGCACGTAACCGACGTTGATTACTTCTTGTGTGTCCCCGATAATCCGATGTTTTTGTTTCAGGTGTGCTTTTAGGAGGTGCGTTTTATTTGATTTCACCTGTGTGGTGGTAGTCGCAACCACAAGAACATTTGTCTGTCGGTCGCGTGTAAGCCTTCACAGCTGCCTGCTTCGGTTTGGCCAGAAGCGGGTTGTTATGGATGCACCCTGTGACGATTGCAATCCATAAACAGAACCCCATGTATTTAGTCCGGATATGGACAGCTATTTTTTCAGTGGTTGGATCCCTTTCCGTCCCCTTCTTTTTTCTTCTCTCTTCCTATACAAGGTTCCTTTTCTTTCTCCTTCATGGTTGTCTGTCAGTCAAACATCGGTGTGACCCACTGATGTATTACTGTTTGTGATGATGATGATGATAATGCTGATGATATATTTTGGAACCTTTAATCTGTCTGAGTAACTTGCTTTATGTGACAAATAATCATTTACATTGTTTTTAAGTCGCCCTAAGCATTGGTACAGAGGGTACAACAATGCAGTGTGATAATCAAGAAATGAACATCATAGAGATTATTATCCTAATACATGACAGCTTAAATCCTCTCGTCTAATTAGTCACCGAAATGGGCCAAATCAAGTCAAAACGAATTTTCATAAAGTTTGAATCAGGCTTCGAAAGTTATGTTTAGGGATACGCTCAACAAAATCCCAGGTTACTGGTGAGTACTTGGGAATTTTCGTTCCAAGTCGATTGAACACTATTCACAGCTGACTGCAATTGTCGCATTCTCATAGACTTTCCAGTAAGCCCCTTTTGAAATAAAGCACTAGATTCGAGCTTCGCTCATGTTAGAACCCAGTGTTGTTTGTGAGGCACAGTTTCATCTGATTCAATATTATTTTTGCGATGGAATTGTTTGGGAACCAGTAGGCTGAGAAAAAACTTCAGGTAGTTTGGCCCGTAAATGTTCATTGAGTGAACACTGGTTCACCGAAACCAATTAGTGTTTACCAACCCCTACCGGAAGCACATTTAGGAACCAGTAATCTGGAATCAAAAAATGACTTTAGAAGTTTGAAATTAAAATGTCCTATCTAATTTGAAAAAGTTGACATTATTTGGTGAAGCTCCTGATAAATAATGTGAACAGCCAGCCATTAAAGTAAACGAAAGATGTTTGCTATACAGCAAATCGTATTTGATTTCAAGTAAGGCTACTATCGCGAACAATCGAGTCGATCGCTTTCTTTATGGACCAGTGCGCCAAACCGAACTTATGGAAGTCCAAAAAGCTTCCCCAACTTCAGTGCGCATTGACGCCAACCCTCGATCTTACGATCACACTTGCGGTTTCACCGGTTCAGACCCATCAGACAACAGAAGCGCGACGGGGAAATCGAACCGTCTACCTATCGTGCTTCAAATCACCGCGATCACCCATTTGACCACCAAATCTGTGGAGCATGTAATGCATTATAGTTTGCTTACCGTCCTTTAGTATGAATGAACACAGCCCATATTCTGATTCCCAGGTTGCAACGGCTACGGCCACAAGGGCTCGAAATGATGTTTGTAATACTTCATGATGTCATAACTCAAGCATCTACAGATTCCACCGTTAAAAGTGCTGCTTACAGAACTAGTGGCTGAGCGAATGAAAGCGCGGATTAGTAAGGTGAGAAGGAGCCGGTTCGCTTTCCTATCCACACTCCAAGCAAGGAGAGAACCGGTTGTGTAGTGTCAGTTTGAGTGCAAACATGAAGAAGCATTACAAACATCATTTCGAACCCTTGTGAAAGTGGCCAGGGTAAACTGGCAATCAGAGTTTGTAGGTTTAACTTGTCCAAATGTGGAATACTAGTTGCAAAAATATGTTTGCCATTTGCATTTTAAACTCATCTACAACAAAAGGGGAAAATGAAAATCGTTTAGTTGTCTCATAGAAACAACACAGAAACATGGGTAGCAGTCAAGTCGCTCCAAGAGTTCCAAAACTCAAATAATACGTGCACGTATTTTCAAGTTAAACAAAGCGGAAAAGAACTTTCGGTTTCAAGATTTGGGATGAACTGGTAGACCGTCGCAGTGATTTGCTGTCTGAGCTAGTAGCCACCGTCACTAGTGGGGATGTCACCTTTACACACAACACAAATGATCATGTTGTTACATATACGTCTCTCGGAACGATCTAGAAGAGAACGGGAAGGAAAAAAGAGCGATAACGATTATTCGTGGTGGCAGGTGGTGACCACACACAGTCTAGTAAGAAGTGAATACAATAAGGAACCGAATGTTTAAATAGAACTCTGAAGTGCTTGCGCGCTGTATTCAACATAGGAAAGAAATATGTACCATTGGCATCCAAACCAGGTTCAACAATGGCTGAAGCACGTAGCACTGATCAGGTTTAAAAGCAGAAATCGATGTTGCTTCGCTGCAGTGGCTTGAGTGAGTTTAGTTGGATCAGACCAGTAGTGTTGAATATTGTATTCAAGAACGAAATTCATTCACAAATTCATAGGCGAGGTAATCGTATGTGTTTTTACGGAGTGGTTTCACAGTTCGAATGGGTTTTTCAACTGCTAATTACAGACAGTAGTACAAATCTTCACGTCAGATGGGCGTTACAGTAAACATGTGTAAATAAACTGAGTCCGTAAGCTCTTTTTTGTAGATCCTTACAATGACGTCATGCTCTGAATTCTCATGCACGTTGAGGTTGCCATAATACCATTCAGGACGATGCAAATAAAGCTGCGTCATGTGAATTTGCGTTTGAAATGATCTTGAACAACGGAAGGTAATGAAGTAGGCGGTAGACGAGGTGTGTCAGGTTACATTTTGTGCGGCACCACGCCTGCATTTTTGAGTACCACAAAAACATGATCGATTAACTGTGATCTTTGCACTCATTCTCACACCCACAACCCATCTGTTGCGCCAACGTATTTTCTAATCTTAATTCCCACCAACGACACAAATGTGCGTGAACTTTGTTCAGTTTTTCTGGGTTTTTTTTCTTAACGCTGTTAGTTTGCGATCTACTGGAGTACAGATTAATTGCAACCTTAGCTAGTTCAGTTGTTTGTATCGTTCCGAATTCGAGCTTTTTGTGGGTGACGCCCTTCGTACATGGAAAGTAGAAATGATTGCGAATTCGAGTTGTCTCCACATCATCTACGTGCAGTCGGACTTGACAGCGCAAATACACTAATACCTTGTTATCTATGCACTATACTTGAATAAACTTTGAATCGCCCTCTCTCCGGTATATTAGCATGAGTAACAAATAAGACAGTAGACTTATAGGCAGAAGATACAACTTTTGAGACTAACTACACAGAAGTTTGGTTGTTTATCCATCAGTTGGTGAGAGCTTTGTCCATCTGTTATATCACAAGTAAAATGCATGGATGTACATGGGACAATTTAAGGTTCTTCGAATATTTCTCACAAATGTGTCAGTCTTTCTATCTTTTATTGACAAACAGTTAGAGCTCTTGCCGCGTTTAGGCATGCTCTGTCTGTCGCTGGTTCGAACCCAGCCGAAGCACTGACTTTTCACAGTTGGGTCTCATCTAAAATCATAAATCTGCCACACTACTCATTAGTAAAAGAGAGTAAAATTCAAAGAACATAGAAATACTTCTTTAGTGATTTAGGCTAACAACTATTCTGCTTGGCTTGGGGTTAGACTGCATTTCTGTTATATTCATGGAACTACTAATTTTTAATTCCTGGACCCTTTAAACTGCTCGGTTTTTTCAAGCTGGTTCTCTGACTTTGTGCACCTCACAAAGATTCGTTCAGTCGTTGTTTAGTAAAGCCTAGAGAACAGCCACTTGCGGACCATAAAGTGATATATCTCTGTGTCTATCAACCGGAAGTGTATGATTATACCCAGTTATAAATGTCCTGAATATTTTGATGCTATTGGTTCGACATTTGCAAGTCAGAAGGAACTTCTGTGAATCAAGCACCTAAGAAACTTATTACAATTGATGAGGGAATGCTTCGAATTTCTTAAACAGTTGCTTCACTTATCATGGCTAATAAAACTGATCACTTTCCAAAAAATATCTTACAGATATGCCGCTGTTCTATTCGTATTGCTTAAAAGGGTTCGAACTAATGTGTTACTTACCGTCAGTCTAACGAGATCTTACACAACACTCATTGCCGGGAATATTTGAATGGTCCAATGATGTGTCCTACTATATCCTTCGAAGATGATCATCTCACAATTGCCTTTTTTTAACTAATCTGTTGGAGAATGTTTCCTAATGTAATTTTCTGCGATAATTATAACGACTTCGAACTGTACCGAAGTACACCTGAGTCCCATCTGAACTGTTAGATTATACTGAGACCTAATACGTATGAATGTGTGCATAATGAAGACTTTTCTTCATTGAACTTGTCAAACCTTCGTCTCCCTAGCAGATACTGATGTTTCTTGTCCTTTAAACACAAGGTCAAAATGTCTATGTATACTTTATTCATCCATGTCCATTTGGTCGCGTCTCGGGCATTTCAGTAATAGGCATTGTTCCAGTTCATCAGAAATTTCTTAACATAAAGTTGTCAGGAGAGCATTCTTCTCAATAAGCGTAACGTCACCCATATACTGTTGTTGACTAGGTTACTATTTTCACACAAAAACCATGCTCAATAAACGACACTGTTGCAGACTGTACTCGCTATCCGACTATTGGTTACGTATTGCTTGATTTAAGCCGAAAATCACTCACATCTGACTGTAGCTTTCGCTGTTAGAAAGATTTGTCATGAAGTTTTTTAAGGAAGGAATTATCAGACTCACTGTTGGCTCATTTTAGGTTAATGGGAGAGACAAACGCACGACTGCGACCCACATCTGCCTCCATGGATTTTTTATTCCCTTTCAAAAAGAAACAAGAGATTAGGATTCTACCTTGTTAAAACTAACTGCCGATACATATCATTGACACTGGTGGAATTCGAACTCAGACCACATATCCATGAGGCGACCGCGTAGACTGTTGGGCTATTGGCTCCACGTTTGACATGATAGGGGTATCATACGTGCTTGTGGATAACGATCAGAGTTGCCGACAATTTCGATCAAAAACACGTTAACTGTCCTGCCAACTCTAGCGGATAACAACGCTGTTAAGATGTCCCAGTGAGTTGAAATCACAACAATCTTTAAGCATTTCGAGCAACGTTACACTTACTGGTCAGTTCAATATAGGTGAATTGGAATTTACTCGAAACTGACCATAGGATGTGTATTCAAACAAACGCTTCACATTACCCCTGAGTACAGAGCAGTGGACTCGCCTTTCCCTATTGGTAGTAATTGCCGATAATGTCAAGATGGGAAGTTGAACTTTAGCCATGACTAACAAGCCAACAGATTCAGAGTAGACACGAGTGAATTATCACATCTGAATGTTGAACCAGATTCGTGTGTGAACAACACTCAAATTGACTGACCGACTTAGGAGGAGATACAGTAACCGACCTGATTCTTTGCAATCATTTATGACTGGTGTTCAGAATATATCATCTAAACTGTTCAGTCATGTCTGAGTCATATTTTCCTTGTTTCGTTTGAATTCTTTCACGCAGTGCTGAAGACATTGTGCCCACTGATTAGTCAGCCAATTCATACTGGGAATCGATAATACTTGGAGTTATGTGCATATCCCTCTTCATAATCAACCATCTGGCTACAAATCTTCCACTGCGTCATCCAAGTTGGGTTCGTTGCAAAAAATTTTCACCATCTTCGACTTGTGGCAAGGTAGTGTAGTGAGGACAGGCGGTCGCACTGTACTACTTACACCACCACTATTCAGTAGCGAGGCGACAGCATGGATCGGAATGGCCGCGGGACAAATGCAGGAGAGGTACGGGAAGGATCATTTGAGGGCAGCATCACACGGAATGGCTTTTGCTACATGGGGGTACTGAAACTCGTTGTCCAAAGCGACCGGAACATCTTCAGATTAGTATTGTGTGCAAATGAGTGTTTTTGTTCGTAGTCAGGTTGAGACGCATAACTCGTGTATTGGTTTTTCGGAATAAACAATCTCTGTGCCATCCGCCTCCTCGGTTCAAATCAGTGGTACTTAAGTGGTTGGAACCGCATAAGTAAACAGATCTGGCAAGTCGCTATTATACTTGTACATTCAAATGAGCCAACGCAAAACATTTCGTGTGTGGAATCATTTTTTCACTTTGGATACCTGTGTTCAGTTGAAATGTAAGTTCACTGCTTAGTGTCTATGTTTACTGGTAATGTGGCCTACGCTTCGTTGAATTTCCGTTCTAACACGTGCCACTTACTCTCAGCTAGCTTAGCGTGACAATAATTGATTGTAAACAGGTGCGGAGTTATATAGTTTATCCGGAACCGACTTCACTATCACTCATGAAATCTGTGGTCTATCCTTAGAACGTGTTATGACAATTACAGCATCGGATGAACGGTTCATGGTAGAATGGTACATTAGGTCGTATGTTCAGCCATCACCTTGTCTAAATTAACTGGGACGCTTACTCAAAACACAACATCACAAGCCGTAACGGTCACTGAATCCTAGCCTGAACTTGACCAAGCAGGAAGTCAAAATAGGTTCGCTAATGTGTCCAATACACTTTGACTCGTAACATATAACTATACCTGGAATGACCAATATCCTACTGGTTCTCACAAGATTCAAAATGCCACAAAATGGTACTGTGGCCCTCTAGCTCGAAGAGCTTGACAACCACGCAGACCAACATGAAACACAGCAGAGACAAAATTTACTGAGAGTTGCTGCGGAAAGACTACCAATTGAAAAACCGGTTGCCATCCCGCAAACAGCAGTGGTCATTTGAGAGAGGTGAGCAGTTGTAATTGGAGAATATGGTTACTTAGGTAGTTATCAAACATACAGCGGTGATTTCGTAAGAAATGTTTAGTACGGAAATAGCATGAACCCTCAAGTTGAATTAATGTTAGCACAATCCTGAGTGAACCCAGATCGAACCATATTTACTTGGCATAGTATTCTTGCCATACTTAAATGGTCTCGATTATACAATTTTTCCATGTTTAAATAATTGTCATAAACAGCTTGTTTACATATGCACTACAGGGCTGTGTTGCTTATAGAGGATGGGGTGTATAAATCAATTTAAAATCTTACTGTCTTGCAACGGAGACAAGCAGCTGGTAGGTATTGGCGCTTAGGAACAGAAGCATGGTCACACTTCATTCTAACGAATCGTGAAAATAGGCAAACGGAGAACGTAAAACTGCAGTGGTTGGACAGCAGCTGGTAAGGTATGCGAAATGTTTACAAACAACTTCTTCCAGAATGAAAAATTTGTTCCGTAGAAATAAAAATATACCACAAAAAATATTTCGTGAAAGTGGACCAACTATGCAGACATCATCAAACCTACTCCAGTAAGAAAGCTCGAAGTCATTATGGAATTGGTATTAAGTCTCCGTGGTCTGTTTGCATTTCCGTTAGCCACTCGATTATGGTGGGTCCTTTACACAGGAATTCTGCAGTACATGCCGTATAATATACTTCAGTCCTATCAGTTTTATCCAAGGTATACTCGTTAGTGATCGTTAAGGTACTTCTTTGAATCCTCAGTTCTTTGTTAATTATAGAATGTCGGAATTTTTGTACTCACGAAAATATATTGTCACACCAATCAATTCTCTGAAGCGTGAGATGTTTTTGCGCACATAAGGGGCAGAATTGTGCACAAATACAAAGATCTTGAAACAAATTGATGACGTCAAGACTGGAAGTTCGATTCTGCTGGTAATCAGTCAAAGTGAGATCGTATGGATCATATGTTAACAACTTATTATCACTGACTGTCAACACAGTCAATGAATGCATAATGTACACAATTTCTTTGCATCCACTATTATATGTAGCAAATGACCAATAGAAGGCAATCGTTTGTGATTCTCGAACTTTCCGCTCACATTTTCGGCCACAAGGAACATTCAGCGCTGGGTTTGTCAGGAACCAGCCAGGGAGGAACAGTGTTCAGGATTAGAGTTTCGTACCTTGCGCTCACAAACGAACTTTCTTGAAGGCAGTTTTACAATGAGTTCCAGCTATCTGCACCCCGAATATATTTGGTAGCGAAGATACCAAGATTATCATGTCTTTCGGCAAATGGTCTGGGCAAATGTGGCAACGTGGGCCGTGGGTTGAATCTTAGTCGTGTCAAGGACACGCCACTGGTAAGCTCTAACAAGGGTATGACCAGAATCCGAAGCTTCTTTTCGAAACAGGCTGCATGAAAAGTTTTTTAGGAGAGGAACGCTATACTTAAATTTGCTTGGTGGTTAAATTATGTGGAGTATACAAATACTTCAAATCACAATCTCTCCTTTGGATCCATGTTAACCTACGCCAGACCATCGATATTTTGTGCGGTCATATGCTCATCTATGAAACACGTACCTCGATAGATTTTTCAAATATCCACTTCCAAAACAAGAGCTTTATACGAATTATATATATCGTGATGGAAGGCCCCTTGGGTAGGTGGAAAGAGCCAACAAGACTTAGCAATCACCATTGCCAGTACGAAGCTATATGAAGGACGTGCCGACGACCCCTAAGCATTAATTGACAACCACCAGCAGATGTTGAATATGTGAAATTTATTTACGTCTTCGTTTTTCAGCGATAGGTGATTTGGGAAGTGACGATTGTTTGCTCATCTAACACTTTCCATTCACATACATGACAACGGGGAACATTCGATAGCCGGGTTCGTCGCGAACCAAATTGGGGGAATGACAGAGAAAGTCAGAAAAAGTCTTAGCTAGTTTTCCTATCGAGTTCGAGTTATCTGCTTTCAGAAAGTGGTGCAAGCTGAATCATTTGCAATACTGCCGAATAAAGGTGTGCTTCTTGAAATAGAAGAGTCCAGGAACAATTACAACGAGCTACTTTACGGCTGTCACTCATTAATGAAGGCGACTGTTCAATTTCTGTTTCTGAGTTAATATCCCATTTTGGCTGCAAGTACCCATAGGCAGAGCTGATAGAACTCTTTCAATCCTCGTTTCAAACTGTGTGTGTCGCGAAAATGCTCACAGAAATTTAAAGAAAAATATGTGATTTTGTCTAGTCCCTCGTGCGATAACTTTGCTGCGATTGATGGCGTTGTGAGAAATGAATAGATTAGACCGGGTTTTCATAGTTACTACAATGTTCAGATGACTAAACAGTAAGACATACTTCTCTGCATAATTTCTCTTCATGCCAATGATCGTGCGTCTATTGGTGCATTTAGGCAGTGACTTCATTGTTATCCTTCTGTCCCATGTGATAACCTTGAGAAGCAGAGCCCAGAGACAAAGACATCCTGTCGGACGTCTCATCAGAAACACTGATAATTACGAACAACATCGATTCAACGGACACTAATGTCCTAGAAAACTCTGTACACTACCAAGTGCACCTCAACAGGAGGCACCACGAGGTTACATACTCTATGAAGATGTCAAGCAATGGTTTGTCTCCCCAGAAGGGCCATTATTGAGAAGGTTGGATGATGAGTGAATTCGTCTTAATACCCGTCGGTAACTACCAGGACTCTGTCGTGGTAATCTTCCCTACACAAAACGCGCAGTTATCTTGACTCATAACCACTATGGTGGAAGATTCACATCTGAACGGGCTCAGCCAGAGTGTGTCAGTTTAGTCTGAAACAGTTAATTAAAATTGTCTATCATTTTTTTGGTCAAATCGGGGGACATACCTGAAACTTTTCTAATACACTATCCGACTATTGCTGGTTAGGTGCACCTACGTTTGAGAGTAGTACAGCACGACCCGTAAACTCGAGAAATAAAGGTCACGTCTCAACGCCAGGAAGACGAGAGTCCGAAAGTGTCTATCAGAAACATGTATATGCACTGCGTGACGTGTCATTAAGATCAGTTACGATACAATACTGCCTGATGGGTGCGGATGCAAATCAGCCACGCAATTATGTGTTCACGTTTGTTCTTCTAGGTTTGAACATACTATGTAATGGATTCCGTGTGACAGACAGCTTGCAAGGATCAAGCGTCTTTTGCGGTCACATAGAACACCCCATAGATTCAAAAGCATCTTTCAGTCAAATCGTCTACAGTATAAGGTATTGGTTACCCAAATCTTTTAAATATCAGTCGCCACTCTGCACGCCACAAGGCTTCTAATTGTGGCAGTACGTTTGCTACTGAAACTTGATATTTACATAGTAGTCGATGACGAACCCAGTTTCTCACTTTGAACTGAACAAAAACCCGAGCATCACCAGACTTTAGTGACCATCATTCATACTATACTGGATACAATTGCAAGAGTCAAAAGAAAGACAAGGGTATTGGCATCTGGGGTCGTGTGAGTAGATAGACAACAGAATATCACGTGACTGAACAGGTGTTGAGTGGCTGCTGATAAATTGTTGGCCAATCCTGCGTCCTACCGTGATCAATTAGATGGACAACATTATCACAGCTGGATGAATAAAGTCATGACCATCCATCATCGAACAACAAGAGCAGATTGAACAAAGCGGTCAATCTTCTGCCAACTGAACGACATGATCGTCATCCTAAAACTATTGCAGTCAATACTTAATTCCAGTGTTTGTTGTATGTGACCAGTTGGGAACTGAAACAGCAAGGGGTTCGGAGCGAGCCACCAAGCATAATGTTTATGCTCAGGAGTTCATTTTACTCTGGTCACTAACAAGGAAATACATGTCAGCGACTGTGTATGTGTGTGTGTATGTTAAGTTGCCTGTATATTTCTTTTCGGTGCACCAAAGTTCACCTTAATTCGATAATGCATCAGGTCTCCTTTTTGGAAACTTGAACAGTAGCGAATTACCGCACTCCCTTCATTCTCCTTTTCGAATTCTGCAAGTTTTGTTTTGTTCTCAGTCTAAATTTAAATTCCTATTTTTTCAGACAGTACCAAATGCAATACATTACATCTGTATGTTGAAATACTTCATTTACGGTTCGAATGTCTTACTATCTCACACTACACCCCCGGTGTCTCTCTAGTTTTTGTTCCCGAGCGATAGGGTTTTCAATTTCACACTAGCATACCGTTCAGCTAACCAGCGTTGGCTGACTGGATCTGAATGGAACCACAAGTGGTGCAGTGCAAGGTACTTGTATCAAACTATGCATGTACGTGTCCCTTGGCTTCGTTTGTTGTAACAGGCTAGTCCGGAAACAGATGACATTAACCTTTGTAGCCTTACGTATCCTTCTCGCTGACCTTCTTTCATTGTTATATATATACCTGATAAGATGCAGAGAAATTTACCGGACAATAAATCAAACATTAACTTGTTTTCATAACCATTTTGAGAAACAACTGCATACAAGGTTAAGTGTTACTGAGGAGTAGTTGAATGTTGTTTTAAAAGACGCAATGCTGACATACCTGGGCTTCAGGTGGACTCAGAATGCGATCAAGTGTTCGCTAGGTGAGTTCTAGTTGTGGTTTGTTAGGCCAGCTGGTTGAATACTGGTCTTTTCTGATCATATTGTTTCTGTATCTGGTACGAATCCAAATGAAGCCCAGATATTGCACAACCTGGCTACTTTTTAACAAAGGTAAGTCGCTGTTAGCCGGAAGAGGCGCGCAAACTGCGGACCTCTGTAAGGCAGCCGAACAGCTGCATAACAATATACCTTGCCTGCCTGATCTCCGAATATAACATTCATTGAAATAGTTAGAACAAACTGTAGTCTGGAATGATCGTTGGGACAGTGTCGTTTCAATGAGAGCATAGAATAGGTCTGAATGTACCGACTGGTGCGTATTTAACTGAAACGTCATAAAAAGACACAGTTCTCCCACTAAAAAGAAATATAACGCGGACTAATTGACGACTTGTGATGGGTCCTCCACAAGAAGAACAGCTGAATTAGTGTTATCGAATGGAGAACAGATGTCGGCTGTTTTACTTCGACGTACTTAAAACAGAAGTTCCCCAGTGTTTTGTTGAAATACTGAACGAAGCTCTTGTACCCTAGCGAATGCACGCTATCTCGCCAAATCCTACTTGTTGCATACTCTCTGGTATTTGTTTAGGTCTATAAGTAACAGCAAACTGAACCCTGTGGGGAATTAGAGCAAAGATAAGAGTATATAGGGACATAAACTCGAAGAAGGCATACAAATACGCGTTCAGATTTGGAAAGAAGTGAGAATCACGGTTTTAGGTAGAACAGAAAACAGGGTCTTATGTTTCATTGTGTTTACTTACACTTCAAACGTCAACAGAAAATTTGTGGTTTATTAGAAGAGAATGACAAAATGGAAATATCCAAGCAATGATGACGCCTGATTGCATCCTTTCGACGACAACTGCTCATTATACGCCAATGCTGAGTGTCAGTTAAAGTTGTTGTAATTAGAAAACTTTCCGTTCTAGTGCACTGGTACTCATACTGTCAATAGACATTCTTATGTTAACCCAGTCCTAAAATGCTCTTAGGTTCACCATTCGTGACACAAAAGCAAACTTATCGATGCTGTTTTAGCAAACAACTGTATCTTTTTAAAGGCAAGGGGTTAACTTCAGATTGGACATTTACAATTCTTTTGGTGACAATGAAATTTGCTAAACAGTGCTACCAATGTCAGGTGAGGGTTGTGTATGCCAGATAAAGATGTGTTATGAAGTTGCATTTTCATTCATCCCGTGCGTTAATTACATCTTGGTGGAACCCGTGGATCCTTTGCAGTTAATGTTTCAAGTGAAACATCACTCATAAGCGATCGTAGATTTTATAATCGGGTAGAGAGTATAGTCAGCTTATTCTGGAAAAAAGCCCAAATTTGAATTTCTCTCCTGGTGACCAGGTTGATCACTAAACACAGGTGAATGGGGCTGAATGTTTTCGGATATGACAGTTTGGTAGTGCAGTATGCAAAGAGGTCGTTCCGTGGAAGCGGGATTGGAGTTCAAATCCCGGTATTGATGAAAAGTTCACTGTTAAGGATGTCCATCAAGGATGAAAGTTGAATTTAGTGTTTCTTTATGTGAGTCACCGATTGGAAAGTCTACCCAAAAGCTCAAGTCATGGTTAAACATCAGTGATGGTCAGCTTGAAATTGATCAACCAACAGTATAGTTGTAGATTGCAGTCATGAAACTGTCAACAGTTCGATTCCTCAAAAACAGAGCATGATGAACAATCACATCCAGACGCATTCCACAATGAATTGTGTCCGTTAGACTAATTAGTCTGTCCAGAAAGATCATTTTGCAAAAAAGCTGGGGGACATCTGTGAATGCCCGAAATCTGACGACAACATTGTCTGCGTACTTTGAATGAGAACGAGCATCCTAGAGTGGAAATGGGGCGTGCACAAATCAAACGCTGAACGAGAAAATTACTTCTGACCGGTAAAGAGAGCAGCTTTCTATTTTAACATATAATTTGTGGACGATTTGGAAAATAATTTCTGATGGTCCGAGTACGAATGACGGATACATACCGTACTACTTAGGGATAAAAACGATTTATACTTACTGTTATATTTAGAAACCATAACAGGTTGGCTTATCCAAAGATGATAAAACTAGGCAGAGAGATCCAACTGGTTCGTATTGTGAACGCGAAATGCTGAAAACCTGTGTTTTGAAAGAGAAGTCAATCCATTTAGAAAGGTGAGTACATGTTAGCTTAGAATGCTTGGGTGAATAAACACTACCTTCTTTTGACTTAACAGACTGAACACTGGAACCGATAATGTGATTGCAGAATGACTGTGTCGATTGTCCAAATTTGTGTCCCATTAATATTAACGTTCTCGTTTCGCCACTGAACGTGTCACGACACATAACTTCACTTGGAAAATTGGCGACTGTGGGGTTGGTGACTTCTGGTCGATAGTTAAACGGATATGACTATCTTCAGATGTGTTACCATCATTGTGTGAAACCACCGATAATCACTCACGTGGGAAATGAAGGTGAACTATGACATTCTGGAGTGAACAATATGTGACTTTGATGTGTTACAGGGAAGTGAGTGACAGGCCTTTGAATTCCTTTTATTTCGATAATCCATGTGTATTGTTCAGGCTCCTCCACACCGATTTATTTCCCGATCACTGCTACCGGTGAAAATGGTGTGAACTGCGTCGTCAGTCTGGGAAGCATCATTTCGGGATGTGATCCCATCGCTGTTACACTGCATGAGTGGTGTTTTCTTGGATAACTCTTTAATTTGTGGGTAATAGTGAGCTACAAGAACTTCAGCGAATATGTTCGCAATATTCCTGGTTTTACTGTAACCTCCGGATGTTACGCAAAGCATGTTGCAATATATAGATAAGACAATGATAGTGTTTGTAAATTAGTGGACTTCATAATTTTCTGTCACTAAGCAGTTTACAAATTTATAGTGGTAGACTCTATTTGTTGCCCGTTCGCAGCAAATCCGCACATTCCAAGTAACGACATAGAACGCTGTTTCCTAAGAAGTCATTAACTATTTTCTAGAGACAATTTGGGTGACATAGATTCACAGCAAATTGTCAACAATGTCTACAACATACCTGCTTCAATTGTGGAACTAAACAGCATTAGGTTTTTAAACAAAATGGTTTGACGTGGCCATTGTGCTGTCTCTTACTCAGCAAACAGTCTTCGTATGCTATTTTCCGGTAAATACTTCATTAAATGGGGTGTATGTGATGAATAAGCTATTGTGTATACCTTTTCAGAACCTCACTGCAGTTCAGATGTTAAGTCATCAGCAGAATCGTATACATTCTGCCAAGCTTGCTTAATATCTTAATGATGTAACACTCTGATCCTTACTGAGTGGACCATACGCCAAATAAAACACCAAATCTGTCAACGACCGATTGATTAACTGATTTAAACCATTTTCAACCAACTTTGAAAACAGAACAGATTGTTCTCATTACTTAGTGTTCGAGAGTTTATCCCCTAGTTGTCTGGCACGTTAAACAAAAATGTAGTCAGTCGTGTCCTGTTTTCAGTATCACTGTTTGCTAACACGTCGTAAGAGAGAAGAGAGGATTGCAGAGGACTCCACAGTTCGCAGTGAACTCTTCTATAACACTTCTTAGCTGAGTCACTCAACCATCCTGCCTTCTTCTGTAGAGACTAATATTCCATCTCCTAGAGGCAGGACGTCGGTTGCAAAGTACGTTTTATTGAAGTTTCGGAGTTTTGAGGTTTGTTATCAAAATAGGCTTAACTTAATAGCCTTTTCCATACAGTCCACGAACAACTTGTAAGGCAACAACTAGCTTCAGCTCCAACAAAATTGACAAGAATGTTTCTTGTTTCTTCGGAACAAAGACTGATTCATAACACGCTGGAATAAATTGTAGCTGATCGAGAAGGCACACTTCTTCTCCAGACAAAGTGTAGACGTGAACATTTCATCGGTAATGGTCAACCGTTCTATAAATTTGCCGTCCAAATTAATCATTTCACCGCGCGTCAGTTGTGACGGGAACACTAAGCTATTTGAAACATAGTTATCACTTTGGTTGTTCTTCGTAATCGTCTCTCAAGTTCTGCTTCATAAACAGCAGTCAGGCTTTCCACCGTGACGTGTGCTGGCTAACCTGAGCTACGAACCAATGTAGTTGTTATGTGAATATTTCTCAGGTGGTATGTGATCCACTGAATACCTTATCGTGACCGTCCGTTTTGTGTATGGTCAAATCAACAGACAGCTCCTGGCGTGGGTACTAACGGTCAGTGATATATGGAAACGAGCCTTCATTTAACGTCTCAGCGTCCACTTGCATCGGGTTTGTTTGGATCAAAAGAGGTTTAAACGGGTAAGTATAATCAGCACATTGCGATACATGTTTAAATTGTGCCACTTCTTTCAAAATCGGAGGAAGTCTGTAAATAATGTAAAAATGAAACGTTCAAAAGCTTAGACCCACATCTTTCACGACAAAAATGCATCTCAACATGGAAGCTAAAACTGAATCAGCTTGGGCTTTGGGCTGCTCTACATCGTTTTCTAACATGATTTATCAAGGCTTCTCTTAAGTTCGCCGAGGAACAGTTCTGATTCGTAATCAAAGCATTTGGTTAGCTTCCAGATCTGATTCATGAATGACGACCTTGGTTCTTTGACTTTTCTTCAAAAATTGTGGTAGCCATGTGAAGAAGATGGCCGATGATCCAAAGCAATCAGCCGCCCGAATGTTCGAGCGATGGTCACTGGTCTCAGACAGTCCGTCTTAAAACAGGACCAAGAACGAACCAGTTAATTTGCTTACGACAGCCAGTGGTGTGGAGGATTTGACGGACTCTGACGCGGAAACACTCACTGCTAAGAAAGGCACGAATTTCACGATACGTATCAAATTACACACAGTAGTGGGGCGCCGCAGATTTTGTACTGAGGCCTCTATTATAACATTTCGTTACAGACTGTTGTGACGTGTTCACCTCGGACTATTCCGGTCAATACAACTAAACACGAACTTTGCTAACCAGGTTCACTGCCTAGTTCAGTCATTACGGAGGCAACTATTGTCCATTCTATACGTCGCTGTGCGCAACTATGGATGGATACCAAGTTGAGCAAGTGTAAGAAGGGGAAACGGAACGCTTATCCAGAGTTTTATGTACTCAATGAGGAGGTACAGACAGACTGTGTATGAGGGGACATTCCAAACTCAGAGAAACTCAGTTACTGTAAGGTTTAACCTTGGGTCTTGGGGAAAAGCGCTCCATGGGATGGAATATCGAGTTGTTGCACGTGCAAAAGACTTACGTGGATGAAAATGATGGCTGTCACGATTCTTAGAAACGTTAGAGATTCGGTAAATTTCACTGTCGGAATACGTCTGATTGAACATTCATTTGGTAGATTGGAGACAGCCAGATTTGCTTCAAGCGGGAGCCCCAAAAGAATGCGCACAATGTTTTTACAAAAACAGTTTGTGCTAGTGTGATTAAAAGCCGGTTATTTACACTTTGACCAATGAGCTGCCGTCATCCTGGATCCCAGCAAAACTCGCAATTTTAGTTTCGGGTTGAAACGGGACCGTTACCATTCGATGATTTCTGTAGCCCGATTGGCCAGTGCTAACGGAGGCGGCCATTCGGAATGGAAAATCTGAGAATAATTCAGCGCAAATTAGTGGAGTATGAAGTCTTTTCGGTCCAGCCCATTATACTTATACACCTAATTTGGATGGTTATTAGCTATTCAATCGAGTAGGAATGGGGATACAGATATCTGTGTATTATTTAAGGCACAGCTTCTTTTGTGAGTAATACAGCACGACTTGAACATGCGGATAAAAAGAGCAGGTAAGAACGCCAGGAAAATCAAAATCTGGGAGCAACAATTAGAGAGGTGCACGCACAATACGTGAAACGTGAGTTTAGAGAAACACCGTTATACTCCTCTCAAGGATTTGAGTACAAATCAGTCGTGCGAAATAATGTTCGCATTCGTTGTTCTGTATGTTTACATATCTTGTAATGGACGCCTAACAATGGACATCCCCTCAAACCATACATCCTTGGCGGTCGCAACGACGACGATGACGACTCTCCGAAGATTATAAATCTTAAATTAATCTGTTTCGTTTAAGGATTTATACGGTTACTTTATTTCATTTATAAGTTCTTGAGTTTCTCATGTTTTTTTATAAACGTAGTTTTTATTTTGGTAAATCTGCAACGATATTTGTTATTTAGGTCTTACTGTCGCATTTGTATGTTCAGTAAGATTACCTCTCTGCCCTCTTGGTATCTAGAATGCACGACTTCCTGTTTACACATTGTAACCAAGTATATGCCACACAGATGCAATTGATGAAACTCTACAAGCCAAGTTAACCAACAGAAACCGAAAAACCTGCGTTCAATTAGTCGGTCCTGAATACCCTATGTATAAACGACACCACAACATTTCGGACAGCCTAGGCCAAAATTAAGTTCTAATTTTTTCTGGGGAAATTGTAAAGCTTCAGAGCGCGCAACGTGTTGTGTTGTTACAAGTGAATGAACGAAGTGAAAACTAGAATGAGCGCATGACACGGCTGGTTACCAAGCAGTCGCCCTGTCTGCACCTGGTGAAAATTCCGGGCACAGGGAAACGTCAGTTAATTGTCTTTGTGATGCAAAGAGGTCGTCTTGCCGTTGGTTGTTTTCTTCCAGCACTACAACCAAATTAGGCCCATGTAACTGAGGTTGCTGAACACACAGAAAGAGCGATAAACTTTTAAGTTTGTCAAAACCTGATAAGCGCAACAAAAAGGAAAGCCGGAACGAACGGAACAAAACGGGAATCTTACTGAAACGACCACACTAGATGATGTGTACTAGAACTTGGAAGTGAACATTTTGTAAAATCTAATCAAACATGCATATGTTTGTCGATTGTGAAGACACATGGAAACAGATGGGAGCAACCAGTCATAATGTTTGAAAAAACGTTGTCCGCAAATAAATTTGAAGAACGCGAAATACGTCATCTAAGATCTATACTTAAACATCACTTCGTACATCCCTTTCAGTTACATACGCGAGATAATGCACACAAATTTGGACGTGTGGGAGCCTACGGGTAAAATTTTCAGCGGTCGACCATCATCGATATAGCAAAAAAGGCGTTCAACAAAGCACAATCTTTACTGTCCAACACGCTGGTCACCAAGCTATGCACGCGGTAGCGTTTATGAATCATCATTCCGGACCACAACAGCCCCGGTTCGCGCTCACACGTCGCGCGCACTTCGACCCGGTTTGTTTGTGTCCGACGCCTCCAGTCAGGGTGTTTTTCACCCGCCATTCCTCCTCCGTTGAGCGACGACGCGTCCGGTCACTCGTGCTGCCGGCAATCCATCCACCTCGGCCTCCGACTGTATTCTACTACCACGTGTTTGTTCATTGTATGACAGATAACACGGAATGATCTGATGCGGTCTAGTAGATAGCAAGATTCATGTAGGTACTTTGTAATTGCACTCTTTGCAGTTCCAATTTTGACACTTAGAAACCAGCTGAAGAGGCGCTCCGAGACCGGAGTTTACAGCTCCCTCAACGTGCGGTCAAAACACTTTGAACCGCAGGTACTGGTGAATTCATGAATGGTGTCTGATAAATCCTCTCTCGTAAGTGAGGAGATGTGAGTTGTTCGGTGTAGCATAATAAGTTTGACTAACGCATAAATACGACTTATTTCTGTTTTCATTCCTTGTCCCGAGAAGAGTGCTACATCGCCGTCTTTGGTCGATGGGGTTATGAACAGAGTTTCCCGCAGTATTGCTGTGAGCCCCGGTCCGGGGTCGAATGGCTCAGAATGTCTGTAGATGAAGTGAAATGGATATCCAGTTCAGATGAGATTCTGTCGGATAAAATCAGGCTTCCCGGAAATATGTTCATTCGAATAGATTGTACCAGTTCGAGAGCCTAGTGTTCGCAGGAGCCCGCGTTTGTATGCGATTAGTGCAGAAAGTTTGAAGTGCACTAACTGGCTAGTCCACATCTTCTCTCAGATCCATTTTCACTTCTGGTCAGTCAGACATCGAGAAAGCATATCTGATTTTCCTCCCCGCATTCAACCATAAGTTTACTATTTGGATGCAGGCTGTTAAAGTGTGTGCACATTGTTCCTACTTGGTGACACGATTCGCACACTGCAAATATGTTGTAAACGTAGCTTTTCTGCAAATATGCTGAATTGGCGATATTTTATGTTTGTTTCTCAAGAGAAACCATGAAAATATCATCATGTAAATGTCGTCCAGAAGGACCACTCATGACCACACAATCTACCTGGCAACAAAACTTTTTTGTTGTTCCCATCTCTCATCCACATCCATATTCATCATAATCATTCCCTATCACGTGGCCAAATCATGACTAGTCACTGCGAAACTATTGCCCGTACGCTCTCACATGTTCGAATATTTGTACATCATTTCGTGTGTGTAATCAAATATAACGATCGCGACGATGCTTAAGCATAAATCATACGTGATCGTCGTTATGTTCTTCGAATTCATTCGGGGATGAGGTTGTTTCCAAACTGAGATCATCCAGTGATTTGTACTTCCTTCAAAAATCATCCAAAGCGGATTCAGAGGTACATCACGTTCTCATCAGTACTACAACTACTACGTAAATTGCTTATGAGGAGGACTGCAAACACAAGTAGATGAACGAACTTAGACACGCAGCTGCACAACGATACAGTAAGCGGTGAATAGGCGTCTTCAGTTATGACTGATATTTAAACATACACAGTTCCTAACGACGCATACTGGTCAGGCAGCTGTTGTCACCACCAGAGAGAGTTTGTGAACACAAAGAGATCAATGATCTATTCGTCGACGTTTTCTGAACATTGTTATTTCCAGAACATACTCTCCTTGTACTACTGCATGCAATATTGCTCCATGTGCTTACTAAGAAATATGACCATAACGATTATGTTACACTTTATACGATTGATAGATTTCTGTGCATTTGTACTGCAGGTAGTGAACAGCCATTGTGTGTTCCATTCAGCGCGAGATGCTAAAGTGATTGGTTGCACAGTGGGAGATTCATGGTGTTGATTTGACGAAAGAAGAGCTAGAGCGAACCTCATACGCCGTTATGATCTGGGCACAAATCGTACATTACAAATATCTCGTCGAAATATCTTTTCGGTAACCAAGTTGAACTGGCGATGTTTTGTTCTTGTTTCTCAAGGACAGACTCGCTGTCCACACTTTCTGGTGAGCTAGTTGTTTATTTCTGTACGGAAATGTTAGGAACTTTAGAGCTTCTGTAAAACTGACAGTGTTAGCCTACAGGTTAACATGCTTGGGACGATTCAGACAAATGATGTCGCTGTTGGTTCCAACTTCGGTGTGATAGAATGGTTGAGTTACAGTGAGACAATTTTACGGGGAACTCAACGAAAGAAAAACCAAAACACAGCCTATGACATACGGCATGGGCGCATTCCTACTTGCAACAACAAGAAGTCGGGTTAAGGTTCACCATAGCTCAGTGTGTTCTGAAGACTCGATCTGTTGCGTTGTATCCGTGCGTCAAGTCTTCAAATGAAACTATCGGTGCTGTTACACGAGCAATTGTGAGTTGTTCCATATTGAAGAAGTCGAAATATGGTTCATCACAGTTTGAACTGCTCATTTTTGTACCATCTAACAGTTTCAGATGAGTTTGTCAGGTAGGTTAGGCGGAAGCATATTCCGTAGTGGATGGTGAAGTTGACGGGAGGTCCTATATGGTAAGAGTGAGTCTTTCGAAAACATCTTGTTAATGCATTTAAAATTGTCCCGGTTTTCCACTCTATCCGGACAAGGTACTGAAAGAAGTACTGTAATCCCTTCTGGATCTCTTTGCTGAGCCCTGTCAATAAAAGCGACACAGTTTACACAATAAAGACTACGAGTTTGATAACTTAGCTGAATATGAGGGTGTGCTATCAATCTGAGTGTAGACAAAAGACAGCTTTACTAAAACGATTGAAACAGTCTTGTGAGTAGCATAAACACCGAGTTTGCTCCTGTAAGCTTGTGATGCGTAGTTTAGAGAAGGTTGCAGCCATCTTGAATGGTCACTAGTGATCCAAAGCATAGCGTTCCCTTCATCAAATTCATTAAGACAACAAGAAGACGCAGGTAACGGGATGTTAACATTTCGACTTCTTTCATCAACCTCATATTAGATATTATCAAAAGCGCATGGCAACAGCAGTTGAACAGAGTCAGAAGGTCAGAAGTTCACTACCACGGGAGGTGGACAGTGTGAATCATTAAATTTTGTGCGCAGAACACTGACTGTCTTTGTTTGGTCAATGCAGCTTCACTGATGGCTAGAAGCGCCAAGACGACAAGTTGTAGCAGCCGGTTAATCGCATAGCCACTTAGGCTGACCAATACCGTCAGTTCTCTGGCTTTGTACCTGTGACCTCAGATGAGACCCAGCTGTGAAAAGTCAGTGGTTTGGCTGGATTCGAACCAGCGACAGACACAGCATGCCTCAACGCGGNATGACCTCAGATGAGACCCAGCTGTGAAAAGTCAGTGGTTTGGCTGGATTCGAACCAGCGACAGACACAGCATGCCTCAACGCAGCAAGTGCTCCCTCAGCTGAGCTACGAAGCCATACCGGGAGCTTGGAAACTCCACATTTGGACTTTGTTACCCACCAATACCAGTCTCATATGGAATTCACAAAATGATCCAAGGGATCGACCGCCCTGGCAGGATTTCTCAAACAGAGTTGCCATGTGCTTCTGGTGTATATCCTATCCGTATTTATTATGCAGCTTATGAGATGGGCAAATATTTATTGGCGTTCTGGTATACATATATCCAATTTTTCATCTCCAGGAAAATGTCTAACGCGGTCCGAAAGTTTTCCCTCATCAGTAATTATGTTGGAAAGGAGACTGTTATTCGGGGGCAAACTGTGTTTAATCCTGTATGCAACTTAGTACACCATACCACATCATTCAATGCACTGTACAATATGAAAGGTTATCAGAACACATTGGTAATCTGGACTTGACAGACCTCGGGATTTCGAGTATGAATGCATAAGGACTAAAATCTTGCTACGGAATCATGAACATACACCTACTGACATAGTGCTGAACAAACAATACAGCTTCGACGTTGTTGCCAAAGAGACGATCGTAGAAGTTTGCTCGAATCCACTGGATTAGAGGATTACTAGCGAAATACTTTAGGGTTTTTGGTACGCTAATCTTCCTTGTAAATAAAATCGGTGCACACTCTGCATGTTTTTCGATCTACTGAGGTTAACAACCCGCTTGTAATAATTTTAATCACAACTTCCTTGACAGATGAGCAGCTTGTGTTGGTATATGTACCATAGTTGTTTATCATTCAATGTTTAAAATGATTCTCATTTGGCATTCACAGAAGGAATTGGCCAGTTAGTAAACGCACATGAAGATTTTTTTTCAAGATCTTCCTTATGTTTTCTTGACCCTTTCTGAAACAATCCTACAGTCGTTTACCAGCACATAGGTATTTGCGGAAGATTGGCCGGTGCAACACTGAGTGAAGAACTCACAAGTCCAACAAGTACAGTTTCAGATTCCGAATTCAATGCGACTGTGAAATGACCGTCTTAAAAATTTGTCCATCAGTTATACCGGAAAAGCGACCGTTAGCCGTTATCGATTGATGAATGTTTTGCTTACATTTCATTTCTTGGTACGTAGACTAAGTATGTGAACAATATTTGATGATCACTGAAGTGAAGTATTCTGACGCCGAATGGTATCTAATAGAGTACACAGGCAACCACACCATTACTTGGCCATTCAACTGGAGCTAATTTTCAAGCCAGTGCTGAGGAAATCTTATGAAGCTTTGTGTCAGTATGAGTTACCTCCGATTGAAGTAACAGTTATGTGGTATCTGTTGAATCAGCATTAAAAGGCTCAAATGACTTACTAAATGTGCATCCGTCTGTTATACGAGCACGATGAAACCTTGGCGTTTTGGAACATTCTGCTGAAACGTCGGAACAACGGTTCCATACTATGGTCCGTCTACCGGAAGCACATTTGTATTGGGCAGTACCTGAACTTCCCCAGCTTCGCGCCCATGCAATACAAACGTGGTCCAGTGAGAACTATTTTATTGTACAAAACGGATCTGTTCGGGAGAAACATTGGATAAAGAGATGTTATCGAGAACCATACTCAAAGAAAATGGTTATTCATCAGCATTTATGGGGACGCTCAGCTGCGATGTGTCCAATAGTGTTGCTTCATTACTACTCTGCTGAAAACCCGTCTTCGGGTGGCTATGGTGTTCATGTTCTACACAGCCTAGCTCGTCACAATGTTCACCACCACCTGAATCTCAACACTACCACTGAAAACACCGCTACCGCCCGATGCTCAATCTTTCATCGTTTATGAATTCTCCTGTTAGTCCAGAGCCACTTACCTAGGCAGAACGGAGCGAAACTTACGAAGTCAGCTCGGCGAACACACTCCGGGTGCGCAAAACGATAATGGATACCACAATATCCGACTCGGGTCAAAATGTGACAAGTCATAAGGAACCGGTGTGATCGGTAGCTACACATCTATTGACACGTCAACCCCTGGAGAAGACCTTTCGGATGTCATACAACAAAAATCGAAGGCATCTCCTGTTCGTGGGGGCGATAGCAGTTGGCAAGTAGAAGCCACCCTCTCTAGACACAGAAAGTCTTGTTCATCAGTACCAGATTAACTTACTAACTAATGTGTACTGATGTGTAAGCGTACGTTTGCGTGGTTGTTGATTTTGTTGTCTGACTTCACAATGTCCATTGAGCTTTGCTGTTTAAACCCACAGACTACAGTATGTTCCTGATGGGATGCAGTGAAATGTAGCCGAGGGGTATATTATCCGGAAGCTACGTTCGACTACTCTGTTCATACGAAAGTTTATTGCCCTAGGTGAAACAGAGATTTGTCAGGAAGACCTTAATCCCTTACAAAGGATAGTCAGTTCTAACCATCCAGGCTGAATGAACTTGGCCAGTCACTAGTTTAAGTGAATGACAAAAAAGCAGCTGATTGTTCCAGATTGTTGGTTCCCCAAAATACAAACAGTTAGCACCGCAGTGCCGGCTGCTACACATGTCGCTTCCAAGTTCGTAATTTCTTAATAACTGCGCAGAGGATGAGATCGTCAAGCTGAACATCATCACTGCCGTTCAAAACAGCAGAAGTGAGGCATATTTTGGAACAGCATCTCCGCCTTATAGACGTTCTGGTGAAATATCTTGCCAGTGTATCCAGTCAACCGCTATCTGTCTGGTGTCCACGTTTAATGTGTAAGTTTCCCGATAGCCTTTGCGTTTATTACTCGGCCCGGTGACCAATATAACCTTTGCACGAACGTTCAGACGGTTAATCTGTTTACGTCACCCCGGGCTATCCATTCAGAAAGTTGCACAGAGGGTTCGACATCTTCGGAATAGAGTCAATTTATTGGTTAAAAACGTAAAAAGTCAACTTTGTTTCATCAAAGAAAGCTCGCGATTTCATGGCTGATAAAATACTTCATGTGATGACTGTAATTTTTGGTGGGCTGTCCTCTGTATACAACACGTGGCAACAGTGTTTTAATAGAGTCGTTGGCGATTTTGTCAACTATGTCGGTATCTTGTACCAAAAATGCAGACGATGCAAACAAGGTGATTCTAGCGAGGACCAGATCGATGCTTTTATTCTCATTTGTGGCTTTCATTCCTAGAATGACGCTGCAGAAAACCGCAGATGAATGATGCTCTATCACAAAATTGAGTATCGCCATGATTCAGCACCCCTAGCACACTCAAAACTCAGTCAATACTCGCCAAGCACGAAAACAACGGGCTATCAAGCAGCTGTCATGTCCAACTCCGACGATGATGTTTCCATCAATATGTTAGCCTTGTGGCCTATGACCTTTGTTGTACATCTGCTCGTTGCGTATAACGTACCGAAGTTAGTCCCAAGGATAAAGTTAGCTTATCCCATCCGGCGTCGTAAGGTGAACTCTTACCTCTGCGGACAAACCAAGTGCACCAGTTTTGAAAGGCTAACCACTTCCACCAGCTAAAGACAACCTCAAAACCTGAGGTGGAATCTTGTGTATCTGAATTTGATCGACTAGGTTATCATCAACACCAATTCCACTGTAAAGTTTACTTGGAAGACCACCTGTACAACTAATCTTCCCCACAGTCTGAGGACTTGTTACAAAGTCGATGGTGGTACCTCGCAAATTTCAATTACTATTGCTGTTGGTTTTTTAATTTCAAGAAGTTAGATACATCACTGAGAGCACTTTTGTAGAAATAAGTTAATTTCTTTTGTTAAAACAGAGTAGGTTGTGGTGAAATACTGTACGATGACGCAGGATAGCAAATATCTAACAGATAATAGAATAAATGTATGCAGTGAAAAGCATCACAGAATTTGTGTAAACCTGAAGAATACACCCGAACTTTTAATAAAGAACAGTAACGTAAAAATTAACAATGAAACCCAACAACTGTAAAAGAAATGTTCACGGACCTGGAAGCTATTTTCTAATCTTTTATATTAAAGTTCTAGAACACGGACGATCAATCCAGGCGGTGTGGAAGTGGGCAAATATACTCAAACGATAAAACTAACTTAGTAATTGAACACGTTTTCAACCAACGACATAATTAACGTTAACAAATGCATAAAGACAACCTTGGTCACAGGTAACCAAGATGTCTAAGTATTTCACATTTTTACGACCGGGAACTCGTATCTTACTTATGCGCAGCGTAAGGATCCTTATAGTGAAATCAACGAGCTGGTTGCATTCAGAAATTAAAAACGGAACATTCTCTCATTTAATGTAAGTTCGGAATTTGCTGTTAAGTTGAACTCCGGCAGAAGGCATGATGAACAAAAAATTTGTGAATTAACAGACTTCGGTGTGCCGTCTAAAACATTATCATCGGCATACTCCATCAAAAGTAGTTCATTGTACAAAACAATCTGGAAAAACAGAATGAAATGTTCAAAACGATGGGGAATAGCATCGTTTAAATCACCAGCACATTTTTGTTATGAAACTAAATATCTGACTGTCACGACATACCGACTGCTGACGATTCAGGAAGTGCTCGTGAAGCCGAGAGCGATATGTAGTGTTCATTGCGTGTCCCTTCCGAAAGGTAAAAAGGACTGAGTTTCGAACAAAATCTATTCTAATGGGAATCATGGGAGTATTTGTAATAAGCACTTAAAGATATTCACTATTGTCTGACTGTTTGTTTGGTCTGATTGGGCAGTGTGTCCTTTGTTCCTAATGTTAATATCTTTTCTCCAGTGGTGGTACTCGACTGCACTATCGTTTCACATGTTCCGATTGGTTGCACGATATCACCAGCTCCACCAATCAATAACTGTCGTCAATCGGTAGTTCTTTTGTTGATTTACTGGTAACTCTATCCAACTTTATAAGTGGAACGGCACTCCCAGTTAATTAGGGCTCTTAACCTCCTGCGAAATTTGGGCCACTTACTTTCGAAACAAAGAGCTCGACTCGAGTTTCGCTGTTTTTATTCATCAGTAGTACAGATCTTCTCTAGCGTCTGGACTGGAATTCTGACCACGTTTCCATGAGACGACCAGGCTCACAAATGTGCGACCGTTCCACATTAGGCACGACTAAATTGACATATCCAGACATCCGGTTGCATTCTTTTGTGTGTAACTTTCAGGTTGCCCAATCGTCTCAGAAGGAAACACATTAGCTATCCCTTGAGGAGCTCGTGGATAGGACTTCTACACGGCAAACTCACAGAAATCATTAAATCTGACGAGTGTTATTTAGACTACTGATGTTTGGTTATTGGTACAGTGTTCCACACGGTTATCTATTGAGAGTGTTGATAGAATTCAGATGTCGGCTGTGGCCAGGCTATGCACTACTGGCGGGGCCTACTGGGAGCAAAAGCTGACTCGAATGTTTCTTTTTAAAAAATGCTGCTGAAAGCAACTGTGAATAGTGTCTATCTCAAACTTTCTAACTAGCAAAGCACCCCTGGTTTCCCAGAAACGTGCAGACGCACATCTAGACCTGCTTGTTAACCCCTGAGCTGTACAGATTCAGCAAGTGCGTAAGGAAATGGGATTTTTTTAAATCGTGTTATTTTTATGTAATTCAGAGTTGTGTAGTCACGTAACAAAACACTGTAATTTATTTCAAACCAGGTACAAGATAACAGCGATACCAAAGCGAACGCGGAAAGTAATTTGAATGTAATTAGGTGGGAGGCGGAAAATGTTTTAACCAACAGAAAATATTTCAATATGCCAGTGATTGCTTCCCAACGTAATCCTCGGGTCAGGAGTGCACTCTGAGAACTTTGGTAAAAAAACGATGTCGGCGGTACTACTGATTTCATATTGCACCATAAATTGCACTTTCAGGCATCCGTTGAGTCACAGTTGTGCACAACAAAGAATATGTCCGTTTTTTGAGACATATGTTTTCAACGCAAAGTTTATTTCCCGAAGTATTATGAACCAGTGTGTCACGATTCTGATTGGAATATCGCTGGTCACCCTATACACTCCGCTGAGTTCTTAATTTACTAATGTAAACTGTGGAGTGAGCAACCGACGAGTTTGCCTAACGACAATGATTGTAGCCACTGATTAGGCAGATAAGATAGATGTGGCTTGCTTGTGAGTTTGGACAACTTTGATTCACCAAGTGCTTAGATGAAGAAATTGAAGGGATACGGTGACCAGTAGGGTCGCTGCTTGAGTTGGTTGTCCTTGAAATGGTGATGACTTATGAAGCGCAGCGATTGACGGCCAACTGGTGTTGTTGGTGCTGAGACAAGTGTCCTCAGCTGAGGTATAAAACCGTCACTTTCACTTCAGAGGACAGTTTTGTTGTCGTTTAAACGTCTCAGTCTTTTGAAAAACTTTTGTTGTGTTAGGACCCATAGCTTGCACCAGTCGAGGCAATTTAATACCATTTCAATATTCATTTGAACGTTATAGACCGGTTTGGTTGAGACTGTAGACGATTCGTTTTAAAAAAGCACATTAAAGTCTGTAAGAAACTGTACCCTTGTTCTATCAGGGCTAACGTTTGTATCAGATGTTCACTTCATTCTCTGTCGACAGTTAATTCGATCATAAAGAAGTATCCGCAGACGTATAGTGTTCATCAAAGTGCTTGCTTTCTGGGACTCAGCACAGTTGTACCACGGTTTAGCATACACTAAATAACCCAGTTATGACTCGTGTGGTTATTCATGCAAATTCATGGCTACGTTACACAATAACCGTCATCCAAAGCATCAGTTATCCGGGCACAGACTAAGGGTTGGGAAACTGAGCCTAGTGGTTCTTCAGGTCTCCGTCATACTCATTCAGACATAGGATTGCTGAAGTGTTCAAGCTTCCGTGATCCGCCTTATGACGGCAAATAGGTCGCTACTTTGATGCGATTGCTATCGGACGTAAAGAGCGAAGTAAATGAACGTGGAGCATGGAGGGCTGATAATCAGGCGGTTAATTGTAACAGTTCTCAATAGTAAATACAACGCGCCGTAGAGACCCATTTTTTTAACCCGACAACTAACGACTGAATTAGTTTTTACTTTTAGTCAAGTGCAATGTAGGTCATGTTTAATCTGTGACAACTTAAGCTACAGAAGGCAGGCTATGCCTCTGGAATCTATGGAGTGGTGGACAGCTGGTTCGACTACGTTACACCATATCGGCAATCCGTACGTCGGAAACTGGAATTCGCGCTCCGCAAAGTGTCAGGTTGTTAGTGAGCCACAGACTGGTGTTCATTGGGTCTCCTTCAACCACTAATGTGAGTGAAAGTAAACATTGCCATAGTGTTTTACACGTTTTCTTGTTGTTTTGTCAAAATGTCCAGAGGATGTTGAGCATTTCATCCTTCTAGCTGTGTTTGCTGGAGGGTTAAAAACTGTGAGCTTAAATACTGTTTTTTAATGTTGTGTATCATCCACAATACGACCATTGCCGACTCAAAAACCGGCGCGCAAATGTTTATAGTTCTGTACGGTCAGTCAATTGTTAACTGATCAGCTTAATGAGGAATAGGCCGCACAGTACGGTGATTATCCGAACACATTCCAGAGCACCGACTCAAAGGTCGATAAGGCCTTGTACGTCTGCAGTTGTTGTAAGTTTGATCTAGTCAGACTACCTGGTCAATCCGGCCAACCTATTGCGGATGTAGGATACAATCGAGGCAGGTCAACGGGTGTGTACTGGCAATCACAGAAGTCATTGCAACTCGCTTATGCCCACCACCGATGTGTGCCCACAAACCGCTAGTCAAAACACGGGACCTACTGTAGCCGTGTACACAACCCCAGGGTTGGATGATTGCATAAACATGACGCTTCTCCCGCAAGCTTCGTACAACTCACCTAATCAGTGTTATGCAACTAAATTTCACGACTCAAACTGGGCAGACACTGAACACTAACATCTTCTGCTACAGTGATGTTATCTACCACTTTCGTCGAACACGCACTACTTTATTGTTTCTAGTCTGATGTTGAAACACCGAAAACCAACTTGTTTGCCTCGCGTTTCTTCTCATGATTAAACCGTGCATATTAAAAGTATTAAGGAATAGCTTGGATTGAAAAATTATTAGTCGTTTAGGTTTCCGGTCTCCATTTTTTGATTGGTTCTGTTTTTACGACTATATGATTCGGAATTATTACCTTTCGAGAGAGCCCGCAAAAATCATCCATTAGTTCTGAGGTCACCAGTCTTTCTCCGCATACCTAATGCGTATTCCAAGCAAGCCACTGCAGCCAATTGACGGATTCTAAAAAACCGTTCGACTGTTGTTATGGCTTACGTTATACGGAATATGGTGGACAAAAATGTTGATTTGGATTCTGTCTACGCTGTGAATGGCATTAAAACGCTAGAGCGCCATTTTAAACCTTAGTGACGAAATCGCACAAATCTGCAGGGCGATCTACATCTGACTGACGGTCATAGCGTTGGAGTAGCATTCGTAATTCGCAGTTCAGGAAAAACGGCGCTATTCAGTGTATTGCTAAGTCTGTCTATTTTACCCCGTCTTCTGCCGAAACTGTTGTCATGCTCGGTTGCAAAACTTTTTTTGTGTGCCTAAGTCCACAGTGGTTAACCTTGCCCTACGAATGGCAACAAGAAGTTATTGCAATTTTTGGATTTTACATGAAAATATTCAAGCGTAGAATGACATAAGTTTAGTCACAATATTCATGGAAGCGAGACTTATTTCCAACATGAGATTTTCTAAACGGTTCAAGAGTATATATATATATACATATATAAACTGCTGAAAGTCTCCGGATAAACATTTCCGGTAAGAGTACGAGGAACTACTACAGGTTTTCTGAGGAACGTTCATTGTCTTTCCAAGTAACTACAATAAATTTGAACGGATCTGGATTTTCATGTGAATTAAAGTAGCTTGACGGACAAGTTTCACGATATTCTGTCAGGGTTTCGTTAAAGTTGACACAAATATGAGTTTCGCAACTGGCTATTTAATTAGTTCGGTATGGAGGGCAGTGTGGCTAGAAGTTTGTGCATGACAATTTTAGTCACCTAATTTAAGGTCAATTGCTCGCTAGCCAACACAGTTGCTTAATGAAATCTTTGCTCCAGTGGCAAACAGCCAGTGCAAGAGTGACACTCAGAAGGGTGTTGAATAAACTATCTACGGGATTACGATAGCTGTGATCAACTGCGAGTGATGTTTGATTTATAAAATAAACCAGCAATAGTTACTGTCCTGTTCCTTTCAGATTCCAACAGGAAATGTCAGCCATCGCGATGAGCTGTCCATAATGTTAGCCATCTTTGATGGACCCTCTGTAAGCGATAGAACTCTTAGGTTCAATCGGTATTGCAACATTATCTCCAGGACGCTGAATGATCTGCAGTTAAATCAAGGTTCACACATCAACATAAGTTCAGTCGGTCACTAAGATATTAGTAACAACATAGTCAGTAAGATAATTTTCGCAACAAATCTCAGCTTTTCACACTGGCATGAATGGACTGGCAATAGGTCTCAGATTGGCCATTCACATCCAGGAATACAAGCACCAAGAAACGTTGCGTTATGGCCAACGTGTAAATGCGACACCGGTATGCCAGTGTCTCTGGACGGTCCACGCATATGCCTAAAATACGTAAAGAACAACTGATAGGGAGTAGCACAGTTGAATGAGTGTGGGTTGGGACAAGCCGGCAAATATTTGTAGGGTGGTGTTTTGGGCACAAAGCGAAATAAGGATACAGTGAAATTCATCAGACCCTAATTCATACAGTCTGTTGCTTGTGTCTTCTGTTTTCATGGTATATACATTGTCTGGGTCTGAAAGGTCACGAAGATGTGCACAGTAAACATTGTTTAGATTGGGTGGGTCAGTAAGGGATTTGCGGTAAACTTGAAAAGACATCAATAGAATTGAGGAGGTGGTCATATGACTGGGACAAAACACATAAGGATTGGAAAGGTCAACATAATTTTTCATGCAGGTAAAGAAAACTGTAACATCCTCAAAGTAGCGAACCACTGTGTCAAATTTTGTGAAAGTTGACACTGGTGATCGTACGCACAAACAGTTGAACCGGATTGCAACGAGCACACAATTCACCACTAAAAGTGTGTATGTACAACCAATCTTCACATATTTTAACATCAGTCTTTCGCTTACAGTGGTTTGGAAAACTTGCTTAAACTTAGTACCATTCGGTATCCACTTTGCTGTATATAATTAATATCACACGTTTTTCACATGTGTACACATGTGTCTTTGATGATCGTTGTAAATCATACTCAGGGAGAGGTAGATTGTGTTAGTGGGAAACAGCTACTGGACTAAACTAAGAGGAATTTTTTAAGGGTTTGGTAGTGCGGATGTGAAGTAAGACGCCTTTTTCTTGTTATAACTTTCTATCTTGGCTTGGATGTAGTACTCGGACCCTTGCTGTACGGCTTCACCCACTATACTAGCGCGGAGTCAGGAAGAACATGACTGCGTAGAAAACACGCTGTAATGCTCATTACCAGTTGGACAAATGAATGATGTGCATGTAAATATATATCATGAGTTAATCGCCAAATATAGCCAACTACACATTTTACCAATGTCCAGTGGTTTAGGCCACTTCGCGGGCTAGCACGATGCCCACGCCCACCTTCACGCCCCATCCTGGTTGGTTCAAATGGAAAACTTTGCACACTAGTGTTTGGTTGATGAACGATTTCCTCAGCCGTCACTGATTACCTGACTGAGTTATTTTGATGATGTCGTCTTCCAACAGGATGACAATTCTTTGGATAGTCTGTCACGTATTCATAGTTCTTGTCTATTTTCTTTGAAAAGCTTCACAACCATCTCACAATTGTTTCTAGGACTTTTCTGGTTCATCTTTGCACAAACTCACAAGAGTGTGATCACCAGGTACACCATCTTGGTAGACTTCCTCGTAGTCTTTTCCAAAGCCCTTGCGTTGCTTTCACATCCTATTGTATGACTGATTAAGTTACCGATTCACTTCACAGAACACGAACATAATCCCACACCAACAGGCGCGTATATATTTGTGAGTGATTGGCATCCATCTGAAGATTGATTACGTGGGACGTCCCCAAAACAATACTCATCAGTAACAGTCACACATTAGTCAGTCTGACCTACATATCCACTTATCTAGCCATATTCACTAGTTGTCAGGATAAACGAATAGTGAGTATGAACTGTAAATTTTTGTCCTATCGGTGTTGCTTCTATTATAAAAATTTCAACCTCATTTTGTTGACAAACCAACTGGTACACTCAGTGAGTTAATTTTTCCGTATCCCACTAACAGGTCCACAAAAGAAACGACCTATCATCATCTGCATCATTTTTGTCCCAGTGTCTTTTATTTGTCTAAAATCAAAGGTGTATTGAGGTGGACAGTTTTGTATCAGTGCAAAGATCTATAGAACATAGCCAGACACATCCTAGTGTGTGTGCGTGTGTGTGCTTGTCTTACGATCCGTAGGAGTACCGACTGCGTCGTATACCGTAGGATGCACACACACTTTCAACAAGGAAAGTCATTTCAAACTTTGTTAAAGTGACGCACAGAAAGGCTACAGGTCACATGACACAAACGGTTGTCGCATACGTTTTCTTCCTCATGTAAACGTTAGTGGTGGCGTTGGCGGCGCCATTAGTTTAGAAATTCAGAAAGTGCCTGTTGCACTTGGCGTAAAGGTTACAAGGCCGAGAGCCAGCTAAGACGATGTCACTTGTTAGCGGCCTTGTGGACAGTCAAGCCAATGAATGTGCAGATGGATGAACAGACAGTTAGTTAATCAGTAAGACTGGATTGGTAGACAGGTTAGCGTCAGACGAGAAATTTGACAACCGTTCACCGATTTTTGTTGCTGGCCCGCATTTACACATGTCTTTCGGGTATGTGTGTGTGTGCAAGCCTGTCTGTGTGCCGATTCCGTGTTGGTACGACCTGTCCGTCTATCAACACGCGTGCGGAAAAACCGAGCGCACGACAAGCTCGGACCTGGAGTTGACCCGCCAGCTTCGCCCTGTCGACACATGATAGCCAATTAACCACGGCCGCGTAATGGCACACAATCACTGTCACCACGACCTCAAGTTACGGGACTAGAATTTTGGACTAGTGCAAAATGTACACCATACAGTGAGCCCTTGCTATCAAGATCAGACCCAAATACACTGGTATCCCAACCCCACATTTTGTACTGTTTCGGATTGCCCACACACTTGCTAACAGATTGAACTTGATACTTGCTATGGCCGGCGATACAGAGGCCACTTTTGTACTGTCGTTGGATGATGATGATAATGGCGATCTTACTGTACAACAGACCAAAGAGAACACTTTCGATGTCAGCATTACACTTCCGGATGTGGATAGTGTGGATCAGAAAGCCGCCTCGATGAGTTTGGAGCAACAGCTGATGTGGTGTAAGTTGGCTGAATTGTAAACACAACTTCAACCTAAGCCACTTCTGTGTTTTATGTGGTGAATTTCACAGGAGCTTGATCGATGACCTAAGCAGTCGTAACTTTCATGAGTACCGCAACATTATCTCAATAATTTCCACAGTTTAATCGAATAAGCATGCTGCTTATGGGGAACCCAACTAGGAGTGGATGTTTAAGTGGAGGGGACCTCTACAGGTGCACATAAACGAACAGCTGTTGCTGCATGAACGAGAGTAATGGAAAAACTTTGTATCCTACATATAATCCACATTGTTCCTCACAAGTGTATACACTAACTAGGTGATTTTTAAAAGAGAGGTGCCGTCAAAATTTTCATTCCTACAATTAGGGTTGACTCTCTTTGAATTAGACATTCGTTTTGGGTAACGGGTTATTTTGACTGATTAAACCATGCAAGGGGAATAGGTGGATAGCGTGCTGCAATATGCATGACCGCAAGCGTGTTATTTGTTTGGCAGTGACAAGCGCACAGATGGACTTAACAGCCCACGTCAGTAACAACCTTTATTAAGTTTATGGTGAACATTAACACAGTTCATGATATAGTTAAGAAAATAACCAGTCACAATTAGTTGGCATTAAAGCAAAATATTAATGAGGCCTAAACATTGGCAGGGTGTAAAAATCGCAAACATGAGAAGCATTTTTTGGTACAGAAAGCTGGCTCTGAGATTGCAGAGGCTGGACACAAACACTGATGACAATGGCTTTTGACGTTGTACAAAAACAATGCAAATCAAATCGACTCGTCGCTCCCTGGATCCCATTCTGAGCTGCCCTACGCGCCTAAACATCAAAATCTGCCTGTATTGAACTCAGATCGTAAATTGCCATTAGACGGTAGCCTCCAACCTGGCTCACCGCATGAGAATAGAGTATCACGTGACAAGCGCTAGAATAACGTATGCGAAATGTAACTAAGTCAACATGACCAGTGAAACGGGATTGTCACGTCCAATGTACAGCAGTTTGTTCCCTTGAAACGTACGTTGACCAACCTCATCATAACTAACGCATAATGGCGCAATGGTTAAGACTTAATGAACAAGTCCAATAAGTCCATCACTCCTCAAAGTTGAACTTCACGAAGCTATGCCTTACTATCTTGTGTTATAGCCTAGCACAATCCTTTCAAAATGCTTCGAACGTAACTCATAGCAAAGGCTTTAAATTTAAAGTTAAATTTCAGATGATTCACTGTTTGCCAACTTGACAGAGCATATTGGATGTAAAATACGATGACGGCTTGACAACCGAGTTCTAATTTACTGACCATCATTATCGTTGTCAGGGTAGTCAACAAAAGAGTTCACATATTGGAAGCGCAGGTTAGTAAGACCTACTTGAATTATATTTATCCATCAGAACTGTCAGCTTGTGTTATTGTGTGCCGAATTTAAAGGAAATATACATGCAAACTATTGGGCATTGCGACCAAATGTTCAAAATTACCTCGAATGATGAACTTACTTCAGACCTGCAAGAACTGTAAGAGATTGTGTTGTTTTTCACCCTATCGATGTCCACTTTAAAAACACTTTCGCGCCTTAGGTTTCAAAAAAGCATGTTTAACATGCATTTTCCCCATTTGTTATTCGCCATTTTTGTTTATGCTAGAATATTCCATTACCCAAGCATTCGCTGTGTGCGTCAGTATTCCGGAGGCGATTCATAAGAGTGCACCGAGTGGCCTCACTAATTATCTTGTTGGGCACGCAGTTCACGGCAAATGGTATCGTCGTACCCTAGTGGAAATGCGAACACTCAATAACTGGATGCTGGGTAGCGAACGTTTTCTGTAGCATTTCTTTGTTGAACCACGATAGTCACATACACCTCGTTAAAAAACAAGTTACCCAATTGTTTGCTAATATTGAATCGGCCGCCATCAGTTTTCAGGGCAAACAACACATTTCGTTAGAAAGCAGTGGTTTGAATTTTGTTCGAAATTTTTTGCAAAAGATTAGTACAAAACACCAATCTAAAAAAATACCTTGGCGAACTTATGCAGCCATGTTGTAGTTTTATGAAGGTTAGTCCAACATAATTTGATCATTCCACTTCCACATCTCAAATCATTGGATGGGCACACTTCTGATGAAATGTCGTGACAAACGTTTCCATGTTTACTGATGAGTAGTCGGGTATTTGATTTATTTTCAAGTTGACCATCACTTACATTTGATCGCAGCTTTCGCATTTAGATAGACTTTCCAGTCAGCATCTTTCGAAAAGAAGCACTAGACTCGAGTTTCACTTTGATTAGAGCTCGTCAGTAGTGCATATCCTTGCGATCGGGCAACCTGATCATTTCTCACAAGCGAAAGTGGTTGAGCGTTCAGATTTGATAATTCGGTCGTGCCTAATGTGAGGTCAATGGCGCAGTTGTCAACACGGTTGCCTCATGAAAATTGGGGTCGGAGTTTAAATCCCGGCCGTGGCAAGAATATGCAAATGTGGGTGATATTCAACTTGAAAATAAACCAAATGCCTGACTACCCCTCAGTAATCTAAAATATCGCCTTGCAGGTTTAGTGAGATCAGTGATATCGACCTGTCTCGGAAGTCCTAATCGCGGGGTTATCGATTGGAGTTAACAGTTCAGTTACATTGTCTCCTCTGGAGACGATGGGCAACCTGATCATTGCTCACAAGCGAGAGTGGTTGAGTGTTCAGATTTTTCATGTTTGTTTTGAAGCACTAATCAGCATAGCATTTGAGCTGTGCACCCTCGAAGTCTTCATATATTTGGCAAGGTAGTAAACCTCACGGATTTTCGTTGCGGTAGAAATCGGGGCTGCGGACGGACCAGCTGAAAACCTTAATTGCAAAAAGAAGTAACCAGGTACTTGTAATAAGTGTCGCATGTCCCAGGGTCATGTGCCGATGGGAACTACAATCCATAGTTAATTTGAAGAAATCAGAGAATATGTTCCAGGATTTGACTTGCAGAGTCAGCATCTCTTCTGCTGTGCATTGTGACCAGTCACTCATGCCACATTGAACGCTTCAACCATACGGTTAGCAAACCATCATTTTTCGAGTGTCAGTAGAGCAACACTTCCTCTTTCTGAAAATCACGCCGTCATTGCTTGCATGAAGTAAAGTCGTCCAGATTAACTCTGTAGAAGGCAGGATGCCACTGAACGAGTTCAAAAACATGATGATCCGAACTTAGACTGATGCAAGAAGACGTTTGTGGACGCTTATCAGCTGAAATTAGTTTGTTCACTTTCGTGCGATTCTTCCGTGGAGATTCGTTTAGCTGCAGCTACATAGCTGTAGTAAAGAATATGATCTGTAATCTTAAACACTTAATGCTGCATCAGAAACTAACTGTAATGGACATCGTTTATTCTACCTCCGTAGGAATGCTCGTCATCTTCACCTAATTTGCAAAGTGCCTTTTGATATTCTCAATTAGCACGCGGTAGCATGCCTGGCGGCTTTTCAAAACTCTGTGTGCAAAAATGAAACGTTAATCGTACGACAATTAGTTCTGGCTAAAACCGCTAACGAACTAACCCGGTATGAATGCAGTGGACAACAGAATGACGCTACACAATCTATGCCCTGAGCAGATTATGCTACAGTTCAACTGGTATTTACTGCAGACCAGTTCACCGTGCACAATTCCAAATCACACAGTTGAAAAAAACCGAAGTTTAAAACTAGTTTGGTTGAATCAGCGTTACAAACGGTTTCTTTTTGTATACATACTACAAAGTGGTATAGTATTATTGTGGTCGTCTAAGCACGTCTTAACAAATGTTTGTTTCCAGTTGAGGCAATAACAGGAAATGTCTTTTTCCAGTCTTTCACATGTAGCGTCATCAGATGACGCTTGTTAATGCATGACTGACTCTTTACAGGTTTTTACTACTAACGAGTAGTTATTAGTGAGCAGTTGACAACAATACTAATAATGAGTAATTATCAGTGAGATCTAGTTTCGAAAAACCAGGGTCTCGGCCAGATTCAAACCATTAATGGGAACATCATGCCCATACGTCGCAAGCGTCCTACCAACTGATGTACGAAACCATAACGGGAAATTCTGTTATCCACCTGTCCTGTCGCTGAGTAGAATCCAGCCAAAGCTGTGATGTTTCACAATCGGACATCATGTGAATGCTATCAAGTTGTCTGATTGTGTAACAGTTTGTCAAACGGATTTTGACAAGTACTTTCGGTAGAGTTCAAAGTCGATGGTCAGTTCTGAAGAGGGAATGATAACCAGACACCGCCACCCTGTTTTAACTGTGTAACAAAACGGTTCCTGACGTTGCCACTGCCGTTGTAGCAACCGGACCGGTTTTCACGATTGATTTCTTTTTGTAGTTGTTATGTGAGTTGGAATCTCACAACAAAGAACAACAGAGGTGCAGCGAAATTTGCCCAAACACAAATCCTGTTTGTTTAGTTCATATTTGTTACGAGAAATGATTGTTTCAGACCGTATTGTTGTCCGAATGGTGCTTAGCATTTGGTTGTCAGATTACTTGACGTTTCCACAAAGTTTCAGTCTGAAGACAGTACAAATCTTGGGCAACTTTTTAAAAGTGCGCACTGCTGTTTTTTTCTATTTTTTATCTACGTCATTTTACATTCAAACAACAGACAGCTATCCACTTTCGATCAAAATTTTGCGCTTGTTGTGAAAACCGGGTTGCTATTGGCTCGGTAAATTTTCTGAACGATCAGGTGATCGTACACTTTTATCCTAGGGTGCACATTACGCACGTATGTCGGCCACCAACGGTTTCACAAATAATGCTACTTCAGAACGTGACTAAATTATATTGTTACATATCATGGTGGCACATATTCGACTGAAGCCCCGCGTAATTTACTGACTTATTGAACGAAAGCACAAAAATGTAGTGGACAGTCATGTGACTGTCTGTGGATGTGTATTAATTCCAATCAAGTAAGCTTGTGATGTGGAAGTCAGTTGCGTTTTATGCAGGTTATCATAAAATTTCCAGAACTCGAAATTCTCAATCTTGACATCCCGTTTGTGAGAAAATGACTTCGTTTTTTTATTACAGAAAAGGACTTCTGTGATTAGCACGAAAACGGCGTCATGAGCAAAATGAGTAAAATTACATGCAGCTCATAAGAGAGAGTTTACTACACTGAAGCTTCCTCCGGTTCTGGAAGGTCATCCTGCTCGAAAACAGTGCAGTCCTACAATAGTTTATAACAAGTCTTTAACATGTTCATCACCATCCAGCTGGTACTCCCCAGATTTGATATATCGGACGCTTCTCTATAAAAAAACCGATTCACAGATATGAGGTGTGTATATCACAACCACGTCGATTCAAATAGGTAGCGCGTAATGCAAACCACCGGTTAATAATACAGATCAAATACCAGATATACCTTCTCAGTTGGGGAATCCAGGTTCTAATTTGTTCTACGGTGGTTTATTTCCCAGAAGTATTTCCAAACAAAAAGCGCCCAACTAATGATCATCTAATTACCCCAGCGACACGTCAAAACATGGATTAGGTAAGCAATATTCCGTAAGCATAATATTCTATACCATATTGCCCTTCCAGAATCAGATTTGTTTCCGGATAAAACAAGGCTTTTAATTTTGTTCTGTCTGACGAGTGTTTCTGGACCCAAATGACCATTTGTTGACATCCCTCCAAACTTGGGGAGCGTGAATGTATACTGACCCGCATGTAAGCAAGCAACTGTACAGTTATAAGCATTGGATGGTTGTGTAGCAGTCACAGGAAGCTGCGTGAGAGGTGTATTCTACAGTAGCCTTTATCCAGGAGGGTCTATGGTCTTTTACAATCCTGATAATGGGTTTGGCGAGAAATCAGTATGTCCACGTTTACATTGCTAACAGTATAGTTTCGGTATACTGTATTCACATCGAACAGATTCCGTGAGAATAAAACACTGGGCCTCCACGATGGAAACCTTTCTTACATTTCATGAACATGATTTTTGGGGAGAGATTGCTGAGCTTCATGTTTTTTCCTCATTAAAGCCCAACCTTATTATGATTGCTCGTTCCGGAATTCAGCAACAATGTTCACCGGGTGAAACGGATCTGATGTAAAAAGTTTGATCATGCGCACAAAACAGTTAGTTTGAACTGAATGGGTCACACATCTGCGGAGTTTGTTGACTATCAACAGTATATAGCGGGAGGAGGATACTCGTAGCAATTCGTGTTACACCCACAGTTTGAAAAAAACATTAACCAGGAATGCATAGGTATACATATAAACTGTGGGATGGGGTGAGGAATGAAGAACAGCAAGCGAGGTGGAGAACACTGTGCAAAACCTGTAGAGACATAACAGCTCAATGCCCACACATAATTGACTCTTCACGCATAAGGCTGGCTTAGAAAGACTAATCGTGATAGTCTCAGCAGAAAGTAGAAAACGTGGATCAGTGTGACGCCTCACAATCCCGAACGTCGATTCAGTATTCATTCGGCAACATGCAGCCAGTATGTATCTGGTGCTAGACAAAGCCGGGAGTTTACATGATCTCTGTGGGAGGGAGTGGGAAGGACTGTGCAGACACATTCTGGTCCCGTTTTGACGAATGTTCCATCATTCCGGGGTTTTCGCACCTATCGATTGTGTTAATGTGGCTTTGGCGGTATTTGAACACAACCTGATAGATGCGAGGTGATCTGGCGTGAGTAGGTTGTTTTCTTATCATTGATGTTGACAGTAGCTTGCGAGTTACGTCCAGCACTACGAACTTAGTCGCATCTCTGATTCAATTAATCAATTCGAAGAAGCGTTTTAAAAATGAACCCAATGGACATATGCATGGAATTGCCACGGGAGCCAGCTAAAGATAAGAGGACGAATTACTACAACTATTTCCATAAAAAGTCTGAACATCTATCAAGCGTTCTTACTGAATCCTTGGCCTAGCATTCACACTCCAATTGTTTTTGTCGCTGGTTCGAATCCAGCCGAAGCCTAGAGTTTCAGAAGTCAGGTCTCGCTTGAACTGTCGCATTACTCAAACTTATCTAATTTGATAACATGAGACACAACTCCCGAGCTATGGGGCAACCATCCAGAAAGCATGCTGAATGTGATGCTCATTTTGTTTGTCAAACTATTATCTCATACCTTGTCAGTCATGTTCAATCAAGCAGACGTTCACTGTCAAGATACTCGAAACTCAAGGCGTGCGTGTAACTACAGCTGATTTTCTTTGCAGAGGTGAAAAAATGAGACGGGGAAACACCTGATTCCTTAATCTTAGCGGATACCGTAAATACACCAGATATGAGGACACTAGCACATGTAAACTGATACTATCCAACTAACGCACATTTGTGCGTACATCAGTACTTGTTTTAAATCTGCTCACTGGTTATCCTGTAATGACAACCGATTGGATACAACACGACGGAAAGAAATTTATTGAAATTTCTTAATGAGTCCGGTTTTCCTTATATTTCTCCAGAGAGACTTAAAAGGCTAGGAAATATTACCAACACAAAGTACACTATCATGCTGCACTCGCTACAGATAAGTTTCCGTGTCGCAGTTGAATTCGAGAAGTCAAAAAGTTTGCAAGAAACCAGCCACAACACAATTTTGAATTCACTTGAGATGCACCTTGATCGAGACAAATACGTGGGCTTGCAGTTACTGTCCGAGACCCAAGGAGTTGATGAACGCAGGCGCAAGAGCACTATGGTGCCTAATGTATCTGACTTCGAAACCTCTGATGTTGCTATTCAAGCAATGAGTGATTTAGATAAGTGGCAAGTCTTAGCAACACCTGATTTTCTTTCTGCCCTAATACCTACCGGTATGGAGTAATCACCCTAACTGGCATAATTAACGTCGGTGTGTGCGGATCAACTACGGTGAATAATATACCTAACGCGGGAAATAACGGAATGGCCGCCTGCAGCTCGCTCACAGTTACCTACTGGAATTAGCTACCATTCTGACAGATCATGTAACGTCTGATCCGAGTGAAGACAACCGTATACCAGTGCAATTTTTCCTGATATTGCATCAACTGACCGTCACGCAGACGCCAGATCCAGTCCAGAATTGCACAAGAACCTAAACTAGCGGTCAATATAATGTATAATGGAGGTATCGAACACATTACAACGCGGTGACTCAGCACTTCTCATTCGATGAACCCTCCCAAGTAGATTGATCTGATACGCTTACTGCATACAGTGAAACTATCTCTTGGCATTGACTTTGCACAAACGTGGCTTCATTATTCAACAAATTCAGCTTGACCTCATTTACAGTAGATAGTATGTAGACCTAGTTTAAGAAGAAATTGCTGCACGACGAATGGTTTGACACTGGTAAAACAGTGTTTTCTGGTATTGGGATTATCAACGGAGAAATTACTTCATTTTGGTTTACACACACGTTTTATTGGCACGGTGTTACTGGATCTTCTGGAGTCGATTTGACAAATAGTTAGTGTCAATCAAAACTTTGCTGGTCCGATTGGTTTGATTTGCAGAGTACCTTTCCCGCACGCAGACACGGACAATGCCTTTCTTCTCATCTTTAATAATATGAGGTCTTAGTCACTTGGCGCTAGATTTTACAAACCATTCAATTAATACTACAAAGTTTTTTCCACTTTGGATTTTGTTAAAACCATACTGGAAGTTGGACTAGTCAAGTATGCCCAAGAAGTGGCTTACGTGTTAAGCGCTGCCCTGTGTTGATTATATTCTGATTAAAGTGAATATCACCACGGGGCAAGTGGGTTCACCTGTCTACACGGAACTAGACAGTATGTTTTCCTCACTATGAGTCTAAAGGTCTATTGGAGGGCAAATCTTGCAAAAGTGAGGGCATAGATTAGCTAGGTTGAATAGCCCGGCGCCATCACCGTATCTAGCTTAGATCATCACTGATCACTCGTCGTCGTCCGGGAAATGTCCAGTACCGTTAACAGTCATGTTTCAGTGAAGTATCTCCGACTTAACACAAAGCTGAGAAGTCTGGAGAGCGAAGCCAGACGTTTGACTGCCTTAAGACGTTTAACCTGGAACAGATACCGATTAGAACAAACTTAACCTGGCTTAGTTGAGTATGTCATTTAGCACAATCGTACTATCGCTGTTATTGCTGCCAACTTGATCTTGTTCAAAAATTGAAGATGAATTCTGTGGTTCTCTAGTAAGAAGTCGAAGCACGTACAAGGAGTAAGGTTAGAACATCGCAGCTACACATCTTCAATAGGTTTATAAACGTGGACGATGAAACGACCAACACCTCGGATAATTAAATGTACATAACCGCGAATCACGAGCGAGTTTTGAGAAGGCAAGTAGCAGCTTGACTGAATTACCCCAACTTTCATTGTCACCAGATAGAATTGAACTAGGAAGCCTATTGTTACCCGTGTTATCCGTCCTGAAAAGCAGAGACACCGAAAAGGGTAAACGATTAGCAGAAATTCAAAGTCGTTTCCTGTCAACTGACCGTCTACGAAAAATCTGGAAACTGTTCACAGCCAACGGTTCATAGAAAGCAACTCGCTCTTTACTGTCAACAAATGTAAAGGCATACACTTTCGCCACCAAAATTACATTGACTATTACCTTGGCGACACAAAGCCACCCATGTCAGTATGCGAAAGAGGCCTAGGAATAGTAGAAAGACAGTTTTAGTCTGTCGGTAGGTTGCCTAACCTTGAGTTAAAGAGCGCGAAGGACCCTGAACCTCTACGTTTCAACCACCTCGGGTGACCTTCCGCAGGAGTGTTGTAATCGAAATCACCTTGACAGAGGTGATCTCGATTACAACACTCCTGAGGAAGGCCACCCGAGGTGGTTGAAACGCAGAGTATTACAACTTGCTCGAAACGTTGTGTTATTCCCAATCTGTTTATCAGTAACATGTTAAACACGACGCCCAAACTATTCAACTTCATTCGTACTACATTTGGTGCGGATATCTTACGACCCTGAACCTCTTGAGAAAGATGTATGGAAGGTCTCACCGTGTAGTATTTCCCATTATGTTCGCCTCCCTAAACCGTCCACACCTGGAAGCGAAAATGCGGACAAATCGTAAAAAAAGATTTAGCATTTGTCGGAGTTGTTCACAGGCGGGCACCAATAAAGCTACAGGGCTAAAGGAAACCTCCAGCCCAAAGAGGCTAGCAGAATCAGGTGAGTTCTCGACGGACAGAGGAGGGAAATTCAATTCTTACTTTCAAAGTATTCTACATTCTACTGGTACACTCCCTCCCACCAAACAAAGACGAATCTTCAAGGGGTTAACTAATGAAATTGGGTTGTGCAATAGGTAGGTTACTTTGCGGAGAGTACTGCTTCACACGTAAGGCCTGACCACACTGGGAAGCAGTGCGCCATTCCGTGATCATAGTTGAACCGCTCAAGGGTTTTGAAATTTTACACGTTCCACATAATACTGAAAGACAACCTGTACTTGTAGTTTCCTAACCAGAATTCTAGTCCAATATTTCAGGTTACCAAATGCACATATATGACAAGATCTAATCTCACTGTGGTCCACTCTTTGTTGTCGATGTGGCTGAACGTCAACAGCATCGGTGAAGTCACTATTTATTGATTTCTATTTACTTTCTCTTACAACCTATCGAGGGTCAACCTGCATCGATCGGTTGACTAGGCTATTAGAAGAAAAAATGTCGACTATCTAAAACTAACTGGCGCAATAATAATATCCACCGAGATTTAACGGTTGACGTAGCCTAGAACACATAGCAGCAGACAAGGTTTCCATGAGAGGCAAGAAAACAGTCTACAATAAACTACCATTCGAAATTGATAAGTCTTTGCTTCACACTACAAAACGTCTCCTGTCATCCAGTAGGCTGCTGCACAATGCTGTTCAAATCGTAGTTCTCAAACTAACACACAAGCTACCGTCAACATCAGTGAGAAGAGAACAACCTACAAACGCCAAATCACGTCGCATTTATCAAGTTAGGTCCAACTACCGCCAAAGCTACATCAACACAATCGATAGGTGCGAAAACCCCGGAATGATGGAACATTCGTCAAAACGGGACCAGAATGGGACTGCACAATCCTTCCCACTCCTTCCCACAGAGATCATGTGAACTCCCGGCTTTGTCTAGCACCAGATACATACTGGCTGCATGTTGCCGAATGAATACTGAATCGACGTTCGGGATTGTGAGGCGTCACACTGATCCACGTTTTCTACTTTCTGCTGAGACTATCACGATTAGTCTTTCTAAGCCAGCCTTATGCGTGAAGAGTCAATTATGTGTGGGCATTGAGCTGTTATGTCTCTACAGGTTTTGCACAGTGTTCTCCACCTCGCTTGCTGTTCTTCATTCCTCACCTTATCTTAGACGTTTTATATACTTGTATATTTGAATAAAAGGGTAGTTGATACTGCAGGATTCATTTCCCCCCTCATTTTGCTGCATGTTCACGAATACATGCAGCAGATAATTTGTACATTAATATGGAGAAATCAGGTGAGATTGTAGAGAACACCAAACGTCAGTGTTCGCAACACTTATCGCTGCCATGGTTGCGACATCCATACGAATAATCGTTTCTGAACATGCAATGCAGGTTTAAACTTTCGAGTAGTTACAGTTAAACTAAAATGCAGTATTCGGCCGCCGGTTTCGGGAAGAATCTGGCTTCGACTATTTCTTACGCGAAGCTACCAAAATGAGTTAACAAGCACACTGACCGACGTATTCGTTAGTGTGGGTTATATTCGAACAAGCGATCTCAAGCTTTCTTTATCGAGGGTGGGCACGTTCACTTTGCGACATATATATATATATATAAGTTATTTGCGCTGCACCACTGGCGGTTTCAACCATACACAGTGCTTTAAAAGCAAGCTCAGTGGGGTAAAACTGAAGGGCGCATGAGTGAGGAATGTGTAGTCTGACCAATGAAAACAACAGTGATAATCGCATTTTTGAAATGGAAAATTCTCATAGGGTTTGAAACAGACATATGGCGTCAGTACTTTTTAAGATGTCCTTCCATATGGAAGTAAATAGCGGTGTATTTAATGAAACAAGAGATACATAAACGGGGTTGTTCTGTGATTAACAGACCAAATTGTGGAATAATTACTGGACTTTATGATATGGGCTTACGACGGGACAACGCTTAGCTTACTAGACGATCAGAGATATCCAACCCAGATGCAGGCAAGTTTAGGAGACGATGGGGTCGCCCGTTTACTATCGCGGGTTGCAATAACACTGGTCTTTTTGGCTATCAGATGAATTATGAACATATCGCACACTGGCACAGTCGGGGCATGTTCTTTAAAGAAGGAGCAAATGTGATGTGTGACCAAGTCAGAGACGCAGTGAAATATCTCCGTGCAGCTTCAGAATAGAATCAATTCCTAATTTTGATGGATTCTCAACAACGTGAGTGGTCGAAACTCATCACTAATGAAAATCTGCAACAAAAAACGTCAGCCAAACGAGCACAACGTAAGGGAGGTGCACAAAACACTTAAGTGGAGAACTTTTCGCGTTATGGACGGAAATTCCGGTTTATAAACGCAAGCGCATCGGAAGTACCGGAATGTCTAGATGTCCGTATATCCCCATCGGAACTGAAACAGTACCAGAATGAGTGAATGAAAATGAAAAACGTGTTTCGCTGACAGTTCTTTCCCAAAATATACATGCCACCCAACACATGTTAGGCTTTGCTAATCGATTGTGGAGTAATCCTGACACACACACTGGGTAAACGGAAAACACTTTTCAATGTACAATAAGTGTCAAATGACAGCCTGTTGGATGATAATGCTACTTGTTTGAGGTAACGAGGTTGTTCGGTTAGTGAGAGAATGAAATTACACTGATAATATCATCATCAAACCATTAAAAGTAGCCAAGAGAATCGTGATACTTGATCGAGAGAGCGAGAAACAGGTTGTTTTACACTATTAAACATCATGGCCTTTCGTGATAATGATCCGCTTGCGCGCCAGAGAAACACCCACACTACCCACCTTGATGTTTGCTCCAATAAGATTCAATTTCTCATGTACAATTGCCAAACCTAAAATCAGACATCCCTCTTAACTGAAAACCTCGTGAGTAACATGAGTGTAGAAGAGACCCGTTCTCTTTAAATATATTCCTTGACGGACGTTTTTCACGGACGAGATGCCGTTTACGGTTCCAGGAAATGTCAAATTTCAAGCCTTTAGAGCTTCCGTCACACTGATCTGACGTGGCCTGAACAATAGTGTAGTTTGGTGATGGATGAGAAATATTTAATTAATCCAGGCAATTTGGTGAAGCGCAATGTACGCATGCAAATTATCATGTAACCGTACACTGGCAAGTGATTTGTATTAGTCTGTGTTATTCGACAAAAACGTTGAAAGAAACGCGTATAGAACTGTCACTAATGAGATGCAATCAGATGCCAACATTCGGTGTCACTAACACCGTCACTTATCTTGTGAATCTTAGCATAAATTAACAAGCTGTCGGTAGGCCTTATCAACTAACTTATTCTTAACCTTATTAGTAAGGAATGTTTTACTAAAAATAGTTATGAACGCAGCCTCTTTGTTATGTAATTATTCGTGCGGAGGAAATGAAATATCAAGCAGGAGGAATCTTGCAGAAAACAACCGTACTTTCAAAAAAGCGATAGTCTATGGTTTGCGTGCATGACGAGTTTTAGGCACAGTTGTAATTCCATAAATCTGTCCCTTTCGCAGACTATAAAAATGTAACGAACCGTTTGTTTAAACCAGACCATTTTATCCTTGTTGAGTAGTTTGGTCACTAGGGCGTGGTTACCACTTTCAAACTGTTCCGGCAGAACAGAAACTACGTGAAACTAGAGTCAGCGAACATATCCCGAGGTGACTGAAAGATGTATCAATCCCTTCGTTAGTGAGTGATACTCAGCGAACAAGAAACACCGCCCTGTCCATCACAAAGCGTTTATCGATCATAGGTCATAATTTCAACAATGTAGCACTGTTTACAGTCCTAGAGACTTCCCAGTAGTTTTCGAAACTACCGAACTGTTATACACCAGCCACCGGTGGGTTAAGCTGTGATTAATGTTCAGGATGCAGCTCAGGCTGTACTTTCAGTCATTTCAGTTGTCTTGTTTTCACATGTTTACGATTGAAGGGAGTAGGTCAACTAGATTCGTGCGGTGTTTTTAGACTGTTCTCTTCTTCAACAGTCCTTTTAAATTTAGACGCATGAATTTCTGAAATGGTCATTATTTTAGCCTCACATAATGGAATATGACAGTTGTTGTTTAAAATGATCGTAGCATGCAAACTGATACTAAAATAGTTCTCGGGATAAGTGGAAAACCTGTTTGAATTTGAACACTCTCCTTTTTAACGAAGACGCACCTCAGGAGAAACTGTTGGTGCACTAACAGACGACAAAAGATATGTTAACACCTGTATTTTTTATACCGCTGGACCGAACAGTAATGAAGTTGTTCATTAGTAGCGACGCGCATTACCGACCACATGGCCATGAGTTCGAATCCCCGCTGTCGTTATCACTTTTGTGTATACTTGAGCAGCTTGAGAGTATCTTCCTCATATAGTGCGTGAAAGCAGATACCAGGCAATTATGTGAAGTTATAAGATTATTTTAAACAATGAACTCAGTAGGAAAAGTCTGTGAGATGACAATCTTTTATATCCATGCATACATGAATCATAGGTCAGTGTCAAACACGTTATGGTTTTAGATAAGTGTGAGAGTATTTTCCTTGTTTATGTTGTCTAAATATGACCTGTTTTGTTCAGTAGACAGCACAAGTTGTCTACAGTTCAAATGATGGCTGTAGGTACTGACCTACAAGCAATAATCGGTCACTCCCCCTCTGTGTGCTGTAGCTCCATAACACTTTTCATCCATAGCCTTGCAAGTAATTGGCATGTAAAACTTCTGATTGTAACGGGAAACCTTAGTCGTTTTCGGTGCATGACTTGAGCAAGAATCACCGTCCATATGTTTCCACTGAGTTGTACGATTAGATGACCCAGCATCAGAATCGATTGTTTTGAATCTCTCCCATGAGATTAACTTACTTAGGTGTTAAAATTTCTTGAGCATAGTAGGAAGGCTCACATGATACATTGTTCCACATTTATCACTCTCCACACTTTCAGTTCACTGGGAAGCTTTGATCGCCGCTAGACTCGAGTTGAGTAATACCTCGTCACGTGTGTGTATTTGTTTTCGGACCAACAGCATGACATTAACTGTTGTGCTTATGAGAATCGCGTATCAACTAAGACACCCTCACAACCGTAACAGACCTGCTCAACATCGTCTATACAAGCGTTAACCCAATGTCGTTTGTGAAAAATTCGCAAACTGATTAGGTCAACTTGTCTACCGTATTGTTACTTGAAGCCAAAGTGAAAACAGTGACAGCAAATGAGGTCGTTTTGAAAAGCAATTGATAACGAACACAGCGTGTGCATAAACATAAACAGTTTACAATATTGCTCCCTCTTGATTTTGACCTATTGACTTCTTCGTTGTTTTAGGTGCAATCGATTGTGCCATGCGCTAGGGCGTGTATACATTGGATAACCGTTGGTGTTTCTAAAAAAGCCATTTGAATTAATGACTGTCAGCTCAAGTTCAGTTTGCATTTTTTGTGACTGTAAACAATTTCAATCCAAAATTGGTAGCTGCTACTAATCACATCCGTTTTAGTAATTGGCCTACAGCGGAAGGCTCTTGCATGCAACAGCGTGAATACGTGTTCACAATTCCACGTTCACTTCCGCTCAACTATTATCAAAACTGATTCATACAGTGAGGCAAGAAAGGCTGCGTCAGTTGATTTTTTGCTTCGCCTCGTTCCTAGGATATAAAGCGTGCCGATTAGCCACCACCATTGGTAGTAGTCTTCTGCAGCATTTGTAAGAAAACGCGAAAACTTGGCTCAACTTGACTCTACGCCTTTCGAATAGAGAAAATCTAACGCAGTCCGCAGATACATCGGTTCTTGCTTTCACGTGGTTTTAGATTTTGAAAAGATGCCAGTTTTGTGTTTTGTTTCTGTCAGTCTATCTTTGTTTTTCTCGGCGGTGCATTTCTATTGTCTCACCAGACGCCTGGTTGTTGTTCTTGGGAGAGTACTTATCTCTAACTGTCGCCGGAACTACAGAGATTCACTCGAATTCTGAGCTGTCTATACAGCCACGTTGAAGTACTTCACCAAATATTGGAATAATTGCATCTGCAACATCTTCACTTACCATAATACGGGTGATTACTGCTCATGATCAAGGGTTATTTGTTGTACAAATTTTACTGACCTATTTGAACACTTCCAGCAGATTCAGCCCACAGTCATTAGTTTTATTCGGCTGTTATCATTGTGTAACTCGTGATCAACATTATTTGTGATTGTTTAACGAGTTGCGGTCACCAAATTATGGTTTCTTGTAGGTACTGTTGTCATCTGTGTAGAGAAGTGAACAGATATATCAAACACAGGGGCATAGTAACACTTATGCATATGTATATCTCATTAGAACATACGGAAGCCTTACATATGGCATTGGTCCTTCGATGAAACAATCCACCACTGAAAGGCAGCCATGTTTCCATACTATTCACTTGTGTGGTCGCTTTCAGTTCACTATGAAATTAACTGGATGAAAAGAGATGGCCGCTGGTTACAATGTGACGACTACAGATTGAAAGATTATCGGGAAAAAATGAATTTACGAGGAGCAAGACTTCGTTTTTTGGTACACCATGATGTTTGTTTCTGCAAGGTAGTCCAACGGTTTGTATGAAGCTAACTGAGGCGATCACCGAATCGGCCATTTTATTTCACGCATTTTCACACAGATCACGCAATAGTCAAATCAGCCAAAGTTTTCAGGTCAGTCACAACTGTCTTCAAAACGAAATCACACGAAACTTCAAACATCATGTGTATATGTACTCAATATCAAGGTGACCTCAATCTCATTGTTGGGGTGCATGAATTGATGGATAATCTCGATCAATGACAATCACTTTCGTGCACTTTACGAAAATCCCTGGGGAGAGATCAAGTAATCACTTGTGCGGAAAACCCGTTCATATCAAGCTATGATTTGAAGGCGATCAACCAATGAGAATTTTATCTGTATGTAAATATTTTAGGTGGAATATCTGTAACTCTGTAAGGTTCCGTATGATTTTGTCGGTTCAATTTGTGTCCAGTTGTTCTGCAACCATAGTAAGATGCAGGCGGTGAGCGTTCCACTGAGTACGTATCTTCGCATGTAACTTCAAAGATAAATTTAAAGTATCAGTGTGTACGTTCCAGAATGACTGATCCAATCAGTGTAGCATCCGGAAGAAGGCAACAAGAAAACAGGATTGGATGTACGGCTTTATTTACCAAACACCTGGTTGCAATTTGCAGTTGTATTGAACATAGAGCTTCGTACAGTTTCTTAAAGCATACTTTGAAGCAGGGTACAATGGATATAGCATGAAAGCACAACACAGATTCCGACTTGTATGGCCAATATCAGATTCCTCCAATCCGTAAACTGCATACAAACACCGTGAGAAAAGTCGTCTGGTCGTTGCCAGATTTCCCCTAAGCTGTCAGAACTATACGCAAGTTAGCTGGCAAACTCAGTAGACCATTCACCCAATCGTTCACAGAAGAAGGAAAGTTTCAAAAAGGCCAAAACTTCATCTACTGTACTAATCACCTTTTAGGGCGATGATCACCAGGAACATCTAAACCGGTGAGCCACAGGTTTGAACTACACTGACTATCATTTTGCGGTCTTTATGTGGCAAATTTGGAGCAATCTTACAAACTCCGTTGTATCTGTATCAATCATAGTTGAGTTATAAGCCGTCCAGCTTAGATTCAGATGTAAGAAAACATTCTCAGGTTATTCTAACCAGTATAATTCACACGATTCCTATGGTATTTAACAAAAACAGAGGGCAATTATTGTCATACGTCAGGGTAAATGGCTTCCAGTATAATGTATCTTACACACACTTCACATGTAAACACAACTTATTACAGCATTGCCTTCTGATTCTAACGAATAGTGTTTATTAGAGTTCGGGAGATCGTTTTTCCAGCTACGCTGTTGTTGAATGAATAAAATAATGTTTCGCCTTGGTTTGGTATGAAGATTTTGTGAAAAAGAACGATCTAGCCCTTGTGAGATAAATCTAACCACGCATTTGCCGCATTACCATCTTTAAAGATAACAGCTGAATGGTCACCGCTTGTTTTCATTTGCTCAGTGTACATAGTTTGATTTCTGTTGAACTGATATTAAGGTGCGTGGCACTTTATCCGACCGAAATCCATTGGATACGAGTGACAACCTATTGGTTCCATTACAGCATTTACTGATCACCGCTGTATTCAGAACCTCCTCAACCATTACAAATTTTATACGAGCGATAACAGTACCAACGTGCACCGTCAACAAGCTCTATGAGAATTCGCCTAATTTGTAATTATGACACTGAATTGTGGAAAAGTTAAACGATTGGGGATTATTAGCAAAGTGATTTTTAAAGATAGCAGTGCAATTATGGACACCGTTAGACGCCAACATTTCGCATTGCCCTTAGAGTATGAAAGAACATTAGCCAGGAATGTATAAATATTTATACATGTGCATACATAAAACTTCTGTCATGAGGAGAAGAATGACTAACAGCAAGCGAGATGGAGAACACTGTGCAAAACCTGTAGAGACATAACAGCTCAATGCCCACACATAATTGACTCTTCACGCATAAGGCTGGCTTAGAAAGACTAATCGTGATAGTCTCAGCAGAAAGTAGAAAACGTGGATCAGTGTGACGCCTCACAATCCCGAACGTCGATTCAGTATTCATTCGGCAACATGCAGCCAGTATGTATCTGGTGCTAGACAAAGCCGGGAGTTCACATGATCTCTGTGGGAAGGAGTGGGAAGGATTGTGCAGTCCCATTCTGGTCCCGTTTTGACGAATGTTCCATCATTCCGGGGTTTTCGCACCTATCGATTGTGTTGATGTAGCTTTGGCGGTAGTTGGACCTAACTTGATAAATGCGACGTGATTTGGCGTTTGTAGGTTGTTCTCTTCTCACTGATGTTGACGGTAGCTTGTGTGTTAGTTTGAGAACTACGATTTGAACAGCATTGTGCAGCAGCCTACTGGATGACAGGAGACGTTTTGTAGTGTGAAGCAAAGACTTATCAATTTCGAATGGTAGTTTATTGTAGACTGTTTTCTTGCCTCTCATGGAAACCTTGTCCGCTGCTATGTGTTCTAGGCTACGTCAACTGACAAATCTCAACAGATATCCGTTACCCTGCAACCTGGTTATCGTGGTTCTTTCGCAAATCATTTTTTGTATGCAAATATTCTGGCGCGCGCAGCCGATGTGCTAACTACTATTGGTTTGTTCCGCATTACCATATAGTTTGTAAGATAGGTTTACTGACTTGTCCAGCCGGAGTTTTGATCCACGGATCTCTGCAATGATCCTTCATGCGGGTAACTCATTAGGGTGTTCGGAAACGTAAGCATTCGTTCTTTTCTAGCCCACAGGTGACTACCAAATTAGCATGACAGCCGTTTTACCATCTAGTCACTTGGTTGTGGAGATTGGGTCAAATTAAGTTTATCTTCTACACAACCTTTTTTGGCGGGATCTTCGAAATTCCTCTAACAACCTTTTCATCATCATCATGAACAGATCATCAAACACTGACCTCAACGGGCTCGCTGTTGCGACACTGTCCATTTTTCGATAAGACTTGCTATGAAAATCAAAAATGTCTTTGTGTGTTCATGGTGATAGAGACATTTTTGGGAGATCTGTACAGACTTTTATATCGGAGCCTTCAGTGTCTAGCGGAGAGTATATAAATTCATTTGTCTCGTACAACGCAAAAATCGTAGGCGGCGATTGGGTGTCTACTGAACACATGCGTTTGTCCCATAGACTGACCTTGTCAATGTTCAATTAAACCGAAGTAGATTTTGCCAGTACATATACCAAAATTTCGTGTTAATGGTGTCCGAACATGGACCAACCACCGAGTCAGTTTATGTTATGAGGAGTTGCACATAGAATAAAATGGTCCGACTGGTAGCCAAGCCTTGCGTGTTTCGGATAAACCGTACAGTTGCAATGCGAAAGAACCGATGAATTTTAGACCTTTAAATGTCGTCATCAATAATTCGGTTTAAAAGCAGCAAAGCAATATTTCAAATTTTTGGACACTCCATATCAGTCATATTTTCAACCTTGACAGTATGTAAGTATCCGCTCTAATCGTTCAGGATGAACCACATTTTCTGTTTTGCCCACAATTACGGCATCGATTGGTTTACCTGATTTTGGTGAGGCCTGCTGTCAGCTACTTCAAACACTCTTATCTTTACCTATGAATACCGCCCACTTTTGGCATCCGTTAACACGATCCAAAGCAAGAAACTTATCTTTACTCTCTACTAACTGCATATTCTTTGTAGTCTTGTGTGGTAGTAAATGCCCTTAGATTCGTAAAAACGGATGGGTGAAACCCAATTAACTATCGCAAGGCAAACTGATTGGTCAGTTGACTAATTAATTTAGAACTAAACATTCTAAGCAATATTCGAAACTTAACCAAACCACCATGTGAAATTTTCGTGCTAATTATCCCGGAAGAAAATCTGAAACTCCCTCTGTGATTTACGACCAGGCTGATTCGTTTATAAGATGCACTGCGCCCACCTAATTACCGGAAAATGTGCTTCACTGTTTCCGATGAATATGATATTTCGAATAGAAATCTGTGAATATGTGCTAGTTTTCGTCTAAATGCACTGGTTTTCCTTATCCCTTAGGTGTTGTCATCCTCCGTAGTATGCAGTTGGTGGAAAGTATACCGCTGACATATACCACAAAATCTGTGCAACCAATGCACAGTATTACACATTGTTTAAGACCTGATGACTCAGTTTTACGTATTGGAGTAAAAATATTTAGCTGATCCTTTGATAATTTTGTTCAACTATTTATATGAACGTTTTCACTTTGATTTTAGCGTAGTTAGTGTTTCCACGGGCATCTGTCATTGCGGTGACGATGCGCATTCGTTGGTGTCTTAACAAATTTGCGAGAATTATGTGGTGCGATCAATATCTCAGTTAGCATGTTTCGAACGGTGTTTGTTACGTTATGTACTTAAATACACAATTTTTGTGAACAGTTGTCTGAACCCAAATTCAGAAATCCTGTGAAGTCTTTGTGAAACCGCTTTTACATTCCGGGCGAGGAAGAAATTTCGTTCGTTTAGAATTTAATTCATAATAAGTCATTTTCTTGCCTAGAAGTATTTTTTTTTCTGGCCGCCAACATATGATATTAGCCGGAAGTTGATATTTACAATCCCAGAAAATATCGACCTCAAAAGTTTCATTTCTTTCGCAACAGTGACCTGGTATAATCAGTGCCTGGATTTGCAGTCTACTGTTCTAAGAATAGGTAGTCAGTTTTTTTCCCATCTCTCGGTAATGCGCGATACAAATGATGATTCAGCCTTTCCAGTGGTGCAAGTTCAAACGTGAGACGATTAGCTTCGAAATCTTTACTGAATAGACACTCAGGCCGTGAACCCTGATATTTAGAACTTGATTAATGAAAGCATTGTCAGCAGAAAATAACTGAAGTAAAGTCTTTATCACAGTCACGCTTGTCTTTGACAACGAGTGACAAATTAACTTTATAAAACGCCGATTTGTAATCAGGGATTTGGTTAATTTCAAGTTGAAAGCAACCCCAGGTAGATTACAGATTTTGCAGTCGGATGGTCTATCTAGCCATCCTCTTTCGAAAACAGGCACTAGACGTGAGTTTCTTTCTTGTTAGATCTCGTCAGTAAGGCACAACTCTGCTACGACCAGGACTACAACTCCCGTTAAGCTTTCCTCACATAACCGCGTTGACTAATGCATCATTGATCTCACATTAAGCACGACGGAATGGTTATATCTGAACGCTCAATCACTTCCGCTTGTGAGTAACGATCAGGTTTTCCGACAGCCTCGTTAAGAGACAAGGTTACTTGAAATTAGCTAAATCTCTGACTGGTCAACAGTAATCTGACATGATGTCTAACAAGTTTGGTGAACTCACGGGTTTCGGACTGTTTCGCAAATCCAAGTCGAGGGGTGTGCGACTGGAGTTGACAGTCAGTGACTGTGTCTCTTACCGGGAGAATCGTCCAGTAATTAGTACTTACCAGAGAAAAGCAGCTGATCGTTCTGACCTGGTTATTCTGTCCTGCGTAATGCGAGGTCAGTGGCACAGTGGTCAGTATGGCTGCTTTATGAAACATGACCTGAGTGTAAACGCCAACCGTGACAAGGAAAAACGATAGCAAGAAAGAAACTCTAGACCAGTGTTTCCTTTCGAATTTAAAACCTGGGATCAAATGTGAGAGATACTGAGCTTGAAATTCACGGGGTGCGTAAATACAACCTAACCCGTTTTCTGAGAGCTTGTAGTTAAAACACCATAGAATATTTACAAAGTAATCTTGTATTTACACTCGTACAAACTTCATCATCCATTGATCAACCAGAACCAAACACTCTAACCACATTGTTTTTGGTTACTCAAACAACCAACGAGAGTAGATAAGGTTTGATACTGCGCCCGTGTGAGCCCGCATTGCGTACACATTTACCTCGAAAATATACTGAAAAGTGACTATCACTGTATCGTGGCAAAGATACCAGGCTGGTCTGGCAGATTTGGTGATTTAGTTGAGACCCGGTCGTGAAAAATCGGGGCTCTAGCTGGGTTCGAAATAACGACAGGAACAGTATGCCGAAGAGCGGCTGGCATTCCACCAACTGAGTTACGAAGCTAAGCCAAGGGCTCACAGGTTTCCTATTTGCACTCTGTTACTAACCCGTATCAATTTTTATATTCACCAGTAACGTTGGTGGATTGCAGCACAAACTTTCCGAGGAATCCTGCCGATCATTTGGTTCCATGAGTCATTTAGTGGATTTCATGCGACAGAATGGAACGGGTGGGTAACCGAGTCCAATTGTGAAGTTTCCGAGCCCTTAGCATGGCTTAATAACTTAGCTGGTGGAGCGCTGCCCTGTCTGGGCATGCTGTTTCTGTCGCTGGTTTGAATCCAGCCGAAGTCCTCACTTTTACAGTTGAGCCACATCTAAAAGATACCATAGTTAAACGAAATAAGTAATCCATAAGGAAGGCCACCCGAGGTGGTTGAAACGTAGAGTAATACAGCTTGGTCGTAACGTTGTGTTACTCCTAATCTGTTTGTCAGTAACATGTTAAACACGACGCTCAAACTGTTCAACTTCATTCGTACTAAATTTGGTGCGGATATCTTACAAATGATTAATAATCCATGAGAGTATTCCGTGCTACGTCTTTTATATTGTTCAGCCAACGTCAGACATCATCTAGGAAGTCGGCAGTTTTCTGCAGAATAGACGCTGAACCCTTTGTCGGTCGAACCTGCGTCATACTCTGACCAACGGGCTATCGATTCCACTCAATAAACTCACGGTTCGAGAGACGGTGAGTTGACGTTCGCAGAAAAGGTCTGAGCTACCAAAATTAGTAAAAAGAAATCAACATGCCTATCAGTGTGACAGACCGATTTATTCTTCAATAGCACCATCGAAAGACAAAAACCACAGGGCTTCAATTGCATGCTTTAATGAGTGACTTTAGGCTTAATAAGTAGTGTTGCATGTAGCATACGTTGTTACTACTTTCTCGGAACACCTTACACGGAAGTGCTGTAAAATTACTTCCTCAACTACGGATTATTAATAATACGCTGAAGTGCGAGTGTATTGCAGCAAAGCTATCACAAACGGCTCTCACTTATATGTAACTTTCGGGAAGTAACTTTTGATATAACCTCCTGGTCAGTGTATCTATCCCCCCTTTTTTCACCATGGCAACATGTGCCTCAGCAGGACGGAAAAAACAAATACAACTCACTCAGCGACCAAGATACGTCGCTCCAACCAGTACAAGGCATTCAGTAACCATAGATCACAATGTTGTGGACTAAGGCTGATCGTCAGTCTTTGCTTACCGTCAGTTAGCTGTACATATAACTCACTATTCATATGGATTGGTACTTTCAGCAATTTTACCTAACAACTTTCGCTTCTAATCTCGTGTTAGGTACACTTGTATAATGGACGAGAACATGTGAAAGGAATTCATACCGTGATCTGTATTCTGATTAGTCCGTTCCAATATCTCAATGGAGTTCATTGGTTCAAATCCATTATAACAACAGTCACAAACGGAGCGTTGCTTCTGCGATCAAACAATTTGAAAAAATTACTTATCGAAGATATTTACTTACACGTTCTACACAGACTATTCGTTATCCTATTTAGGCACGTCTTCAAATCCCTCATCCTCTGAGCAATCTAGGGATTCTTTCATAAAATACCATCACGCCTGTCCTCAAACTGACCTCATTAAAAAAAGAGAAACGGATTAATTGTTCCTCATGATATCGGACAAGTTCTCTATGAATCGGTTTTTATAACTCTTGTTTTTGCCAATCAAGATTACCACGCAATGAGAAAGTTCAATTTTGACTAGTTAAAAGGAATTCACCCCCACTACGCCGAAATCTTGATCATCTTTGTTATTGCTCACCAAGGTCGAACGGATAATTACATGGCGTGGCAAACACATAAATGGAATTTAGTGCGTGCAGTAACTGATCAGATAATCAATTCTGGTTTCAAGGGAAGATCACATGCAACAAACACGTCTGATGTCCACTGCTTGGAAAAGATTGAGTGGCCAGCGTAAAACTGAATCAAGTTCAGTTTGTACATTTTCTTATCGTAAGTTAAACCATTTTGGCAACGTTCAGCTCATGACCATCGCCTTACAATCCGTGATAATTGTGGTTTACCCAATGGCTACCTAGCAGACAAAGACTCCGCCACATCAAAGTACACATCCCGCTATTTGGGCCTATTCCGAAATCAGGTAAACAACTTTGTCATAATTGTGGAAGGCCAGACAGGCCTCTCTAATGCAACAGTATACTACAGCATACGTTTATTTACATTCTGTACAGACGCAGTATATTAGGCGTACGCCTTTCGACCAGTCAGAGTAAGGCGTGTGCGTATACGTCACTTCTGTGTGAGCTTACTGGAGATGCAGTAATGAGAAATGGCAAAAAATGGTAATCGTAGGCTGAAGTATTTGCACTATTATAAAAAATCTTTTGAAACCTAACCGGCTCTTAATCTATTCAAGTACCACAAACGTATGCCAAGTCGATCGTGACCCCTAACAGAAGACAGCAAAGCTTGATCGCATACCATTGCGTGATGTTTTTTGCAAGAAGTGCACTTTGGATGCTTATTGACAAGTTCGCAGTTCGAATGTTATTTCGAGGTTAATAGGAGTTCACAAGCAGTTGGAAACAATCACTCTCCTGCAAGAACTGCTGGGCTGCTCACTGTCCTATATGTAGAACCACAACCAGAAACAAGCACAGAACATACCCGAACTATTGTAACCAACGAAGTGAAAGTTATTCAGTCAGATGGAGACCAGTTGTCCTTGAAGCACGTAATCGAACCTTTCCGTTGCCCACTTGCTGCTTCCACCACACAGAACCGGTATTGCATTGGCAGCGGTTGTAAAAGTTGGACGTACAGAAGAGTAATGCGTGGTTTTTATCGTTGTGCATTAAACGGTATTCACAACTGATAGCAAGTTTCTCACTCAACTAAACTTTTTTGGACAACCCTTTCCAAAAAGTATCGCTAACTTGAAGTTTTGTTAACGAAATAACATGCCAGCCACTGTATCGTTGACACTAGGCCATACCGAACTGTTGTACCATGAGGAAAACGTTTTAAACTGGCCCATAATTTGCCGTTCCTTTTACTAATGAACACTGATTTTGACGTGAATTACTAATGTATTGCGCTCGGGAAAAAGCTTTGCTCCAACATTTTTGACAATAAACATGAATACCCATTTTGGCGAGATTTCTGACACGTCACACTGTTGCAAAGACTATAAGACAGCTGTAGCTTTGCAAAATGTTATAACATCATCATTGTCAGCATCGTCAACAACAACATTGTGGCTGTTCATTAATGGGCACCCACACTTCGTTACACTTTACCTTGAACGTGAAACATGATTAAACGATTTACGCTTCTTATCTGTTCATACGCACGCACCATGGGCGATCGGCATTGTTGAACAAACAAGTGTTACGAACACAGTCCAATTCTTAGCACTCACACTTACAGTGTTGTTGCCGATGCTGGTGGTGTTTCTTTGCATGGACTAAACAAACACCAGACTTATTCGGTTTGAAAAAACAAACAAATTCTTTTAAGACCTCTTATCCGTTCCACTTGATTGTATCACATCTCATTTGGATTGGGGATTGGATTGGATGCCTGTTTATAGAACGTACAGAAAAGCTTGTGACTCGATACCAGCTTATGGTTGATGGAGGATCAAGTGTGCGATGCATGTGACTTTATTGCTTGTCGTTCATCAATGTAGACTTCAGATGGACACGACAAAAATGTTCTTCACGAAACAACTATAATCCACCTAGAGCGACACCGAACGACCGGATGAAGGAAGTAAGAGGATACGAAGTTGCAGATTACCAGGAATCATCACAATTGTTCAACCGGAAATGTATGGTTCATTATATTGGTTCTTGACACACCCTAAACAAACGCCCTACGATCGGCTTCTTAGACTTGTCAGGCGGATGATCTCAAGGAAGGACCGAATTAAGAACCGTTCGTGTTAACAACCAAAGTTCATATCCGCTATACCACCAGTTCCGTGTGCAGCGCTTATGAGGAGGGAATTTTGTAATTGAGTTATAACTTGTTTTTCGCCTCGTTTATAAGGATGGACACAATCCATCTCAGACTGGCAGTTTCATATGGGCTAAAGCTCCAACGGCTGGAAAAACCATTTATAGCTCTCATTTGATGAGAGCTTCCTCGTTCAGGCATACTTTCCATCCAGTCTGTTTTAAAGAGAAAAACTAGACTGGAGTACCGTCTTCAATAGAGCTCGTCAGTGGTGCATACTTTGGCAGCGACCGTGATTTGAACTCTGGCCATGCTTTCATGAGACAGTCGTGTTGACTGCTTTGATAGTGACCTCGCAGTGAACACGATTGTTTTAACGTACCTGAACGGATAACCACGTTGCTCGATTTTCAGAGTGCCCGATAAACCCGCGATTAGGACGTCAGAATCGGGTCGATATCTCAAACTTCAGTTAATCTGACGAATTATATTTCGGATTGCTGTCGATATTACCAATGAGAAAGCCGCATTCCAACGCAACTTATCGTTCAGTGAAAAAATCAACTAATTCTCTTTCCGCTCAGTGGCGCAACTAGCATTGTACCTCACCACCTCGGAACCAGAATGGAATCCCTAGTTTGCACCTGAAGACACACTTGAGTCTGTTCAGATGTCCGTTTTTGTACAGTTCACGAGTGGAACAGCAAGATTTCTGTTTACAAAACCCAATCTGTTCTGTCCATTTTGTCTGTTACAAGGCCATCTCATCATTAAGGTGTACATCTTACTTGATAAGAATTACTGTTACATGATACCAACGGTATCCATGCCAGGGTCGAAATTACCATCCATCGTGCTTGGAATAAATAATTTCATCCCAGTTTGTCCATGACATTTCAACCGTTTCCAAAATGTGAGTGCATGGATGTCCGATCTGAGAACCAAACTATTCGGGAGCACATTTACACTTGTGGCTTCGCACGCTTATCCTATGCTCCATGTAAGCTCCAAGAAACAACACCCGGGGGACTCGCAACCCAAAGTCTTTATTGTATGATCACATCAAACTGGTTAGGTAAGTGAGAAGAAAAGGCCAATATTTTGATTTTCGGAAGGAAATATGGCAAGCGAGTTGGAGAAGTTAGTTCGCACAGTAAGCCAACTAAGAGCTACATATGTGTGTTTAGACATCAGTACAACTTGTAAAGAATAAGGAATCTGAGCAAATTATAATATTTCTGTCACTGGCAGTTAGTCCGACAGATTTATTTATTTATTTGAGTCCCAGCTTTGAAAAATCTACACCTCGGCAGGACTCTAACTAGCAGCAAGAACAGAATGCTCGGATACGGCTGGTGAATGGGCCAAAAAGTCTGGAAGGAGGTTTCGAGAGTGAAAGCCCATGAAGTCCAGAAGATAAGGTAGGGGACTAGCAGCTTACATCCATGAACAATCAGGCATTAATGGTCTGCACTAATACGAAGTGATTTGTAGCCACTAGGTTATCGGCGATCTTCTGTAAGCCCATCTTGCCTCATCTACTTCGGGATCCGTTTCTCCACTGATCCTAACGATCAAAGCTGATTGCGCATCAACCCGGATCATATTTCTTCGCCGCTTACTAGTGCTCGAGGTCATATCCAACTATCAATTGCCCAAGGTACACCATGTGCACAATAGATGGAAACGGATGAAACACCTTACATGTTGTCTACAAATGATCTAATTTGCGCGGTGGTACAAGAGCATGAGCGGTTCTGTAAATCTCTCAGGTAGCCGAAATATTTCTAGGCACACCGGAGTGGAGGATATTGTTGAGTCCGGCATACCATAATGATCGGAACTGGTACAACTGATACAATGTAGGTCTTGTGATTTCCAATCCGTAAACCGATAGATTAATTTGAAAGGTGGTCAACGCGTTCAAGAAGCGCCCTGGAAAAGATTCTGAAGGCATTTTCTTTGGGATCTAAAATAGGTTCACTAACTGACGGGTAATCAAGGAGGTGAACTGAGAGCAATTTGGATTTAGATAGAATAACAAATCGGCACATTGTAAACGGAAGCAATAGACTTGAGGATCGTTTTTCTCAACGCATCCGTTCACGAGCTTGTGAGGTTGTGTTTATCACTGCACCAGTTACCAGACGTTAGCAGCGACCGACTGAACTAGTCAAACATCATAGCTTATGATCAATTATCACGTTGTTCCAACACCTGGACACATACCCGCCACAAAAACAAGTTAACCGAATTTAACCAGCGTGTTCAAAGTAGGATGTGTTCGAACAAACGCAAATCAAAGGACGAAATATAGTTCGTTGTAGAAAATACTGCAGAAAATACTATGGGTGTAAAAAAAAGAGAACTAACACTAGACGTTGCTTGCCGTAAGGCAAACAAACTCTTCAGATTTTGTCCAGTTCTACTTGTATGGCTTCGAGATTGGGGCCCCAGTGGCGTCGAATTCTGTTTCTTCAAATTTGATCAGCTTGACAGTATCTAGAAGGTCTACACCCGATTATGTATACTGAGGTCTCAGAACTTCATTTGGTTGACGGATTAATTAGATCATATTGGCGATCGTCAATAGTGACGTTTCAGTCACTAAGATTTCGATCACTCCATAAACCGCAGGTGGTACTTCACCTGGGACATCATGTTCTAACTAATCTACTCAGTCGTTTTGTACACATTAGTGCAAGGAAGTGATTTATAATCTTTGTGGAGTAATGTTGTATGCGATCAGGAATTAAGTAAACTTTAGAGTAGTCTAACTGGTGGATAAATTGTAAACGTCTTGAGAATACATATAGGGACATGGGATGCTGGTCGACACATGCTGTAGTTCGCTGGCTTACTGTTCGTGGATAAATCCTATACACATCGAAATCTTGACCCATTTTTTATACAAGGCCATGGAAACGGTATGATTCACCTCTGCCCCAGACCTTCAGGGAAGAATCATAAAAGGTAGATTTCGAGAGTATTGGAACATATGCAAACTTCTGTGATGGTAAGTATACCAAATATTTGGTGGTGGCCTCTGCTCCAAGAAGGTAATTAAATCATACTGGAGGTAGACAATTGTTAAATGTTCGCATTCTAACTGAATTGTTCGTAAAACTATGAACAGCTCATTCTTTATGGTTCCTCGATTCCTGTCGTGATCATCTCCGCCGTGTTCTCTGGTTGAAATGACTTTGTTGCAAGGGCTAGCGAACAGTAAAACAAACGAACACATTGGCCACAACTTACACTATCAAGGCAGAACGTCAAATTCGGCAACTTCCGTTTTGTCGGAATGAACAGAATTTACCATTAAAGTTATTCCATACCGTATGTCACACTAAAAACCTGATATGCCCGAGTCTGACCACCACCTGTTTCGTCTAGTTGCTTTCAGAACCCAGATAGATAAATGGATAGATAGATGATAGACGTACTGCATGTCTAAGGCTGGTCTGTGTTGTACGGGAACAAGTAGAACGTTATATTTGTTCACCTGATTGATTTACAGTGGAGAATAAGCAGTTCACTGAAATATTTAAGTTGTACTGATTTCAGGACTACTTGGGATTTTTTGCAGAAATACCATAACTGTGCAGTTTTTATACCGAAACAACACTTGTTTAATGTTAGAACGCATCAGAAGATGGGGAGTAAGAACTTATCCAAACAGTTTCGAAGGTTGACACTCAAAAATAGAAATGAATTTTTACTTATGCACTCCCGTCTAAGAAAGTTGTTCAGAAAAGCACAATTCAACCCAAAGCGAATTATCAACTTAGCCTTGTGAAAGCTAGTTAGGCACTCTGATAAAATTTAGTATTTTAGATAAATTATACTGTATTCGATAAAGAAACAACATTTTGGCCTTATTGGTCCCATGTTTGGTTTCATGTTAAGACCTGTCTGTTGAGTAGAATTCAGTTCATAATACTTGTCCATGTGCATGAAATCAAGCTCTACTTTCAAGTTGGCCATCACCCACATTTGACTGCAGCCTTCGCATTCAGATAGACTTCCCAGCCAGCCTCTTTCGAAAAGAATCACTAGACTCGAGTTTCACTCTCATTAGAGCTCGTCAGTGGTGCATATCCTTGCCACGGACAGGATTTGAACTCCGGCCACGCTTTTCATGAGGCAACCTCTCGAGACGATCCGGCAACCTGATCATTGATCACAAGCGAGAGTGGTTGAGCGTTCAGATTAGATAATTCGGTCATGCCTAATGTGTGGTCAATGGCGCAGTGGTCAACACGATTGCCTCATGAAAATTGAGGTTTAAGTTCAAATCCCGGCCTTGGCATAGATAAGCACTACTGACGAGCTTTAATGAGAGCGAAACTCCATTCTAGTGCTTCTTTTCGAAAGAGGCTGGATGGAAAGTTTACTTGAATGCTAAGACTGCGATCAAATGTGAATGATGATCAACTTGAAAATTAAGCCCTACGTTTATTAACTGAATTTAATGGAGTTTGTATGAGAACGATTAAAAGTGATTGAACGTTACTGTGAAGTCTTGTGCTCTGTATAGTTTTATCACCTCTGTTAACTTTCCATAGTAGTTTAAACATTTTTTCTACAAACTATTTATTTCGCTACTGCCGCCTCTGTGATTGATAGTCAGTCATAATTTGTCATTAACTTTATGTACTCGCGGTTATCACTACTGGGAAATATAAAATTTGGCTAGTATAATGTGAACATCGCTCATACTTGATTACAGGTTTCACATTCACTCTGGGCTTCCAGGTGACCTCTTTCAGGTATGGTTTTGCCACGAGCGAGATCTAGGTTTCATTCAAGTCGTCATGAAGCATCCAAGTCGTTTTTTGAGTCAATAACCTAATAGTAGTCATTATTTAATTGTTATGATCAAAGGTTCACCTACATCTGTCTGTAGATACCGTAACCGTTCTGCGAACTCACATCGGTCACGTCACAGGTCGCATACTCTTCAAAAGAGGCTTGCTGAAAAAAATCAGGATAGAGTAGCAGTATGGAGGTTACTATAAAGTCATACAACACATCGAGTCAGAACTGTTCAGTTTATTTCTTAAAAGCTCGATATTCTCGTCCTCCGTTTTTATTAATAGTTTCACTCAGGGAGAAATACATTGAAATAGAATTCCTGCAATTACTGACAAGATTTTGTAGAACTTTTGTTTGTTCACTACTTATCTCCAGTAAACCTCAAATAATCATACTACTGCCATTGTTATTCGCTCAGGCGACATAAAACATTTTGGTAGATGTTTTCTATAGATGTGAACTGAGCACTTTCTTTCCGAGACTTTCAAAATAGATTTCGTTATAAGAGTCCGTAATGTACGTTGCACGTCACTTGTACTGTCGGCTGGATAGTAGCAAGTGATCTTAACTTGTTTCGATTATTCGATTGTGGTCACATAACAGAAATCATCTAAATTGATAAGAGAATGATTGTAGCTATTTTGATGAGTGCTGTTTCCAGTCAGTGACTTTAAGCACAGGCGTGATACACATATCCGTGATGCCATTCCGAATCTCCAGTTAGCATGACCATTTGGACAGTGTTAGTGAGTCAAACGGTGTTTAAATGCGTTTGTTTCATGTGTGATTGACATGTTCAGGTCACATCCTTCTATCTTCCTTCAAACTTCCATCCCCTTTTCATCATCTCTACCATTTCTGGAATGTTTTACCTCTTCATTCAGTCCGTACCGTTATACTCCCTTGCTGTACACAGTCTGCTACGCCTAGCCGTCGTGTGTTTCTTCTAACGTGTACAATTTTAGTGACTTTACCGACTAAGATGGGATCGCTTTTAATTCCTCTCGATAAGACTGTAGCTTCGCTGTCTTGTTAAATCCCACAGACAAATCCTCACAAGCATCACTTCATGTCTCGTAAGCCCAACAGAACTGATCAAAGCAAAGTTTCTTCAGTGTTTATTAATATGGTTACCGTGTTTTTGATCGAAAGTGATCGTTTATTCACCGCATTCCTGTAATCCTTCTCACCTGTAACGCAACGAACGAAGCCAAGTGTTAGCACTGTTTTCTATCAGCTCATATTTTCGTGGCTGTAAGCATCGATTAGGTCATCTGCTAAACAGGGGAATTTGAAAAACGAGCCACTATTCGTCGTCACTCAAGAAGATTTCTACAGAAAAACACCAAACAAAGCTCATCCTTGTTGATGATCTAGTTGAGAAGTGCTTTCACCTGTAAACCGTTCATATGAGCTAATAATCTAGGCTTTCCGACTGTATTTTAGGGGCGATACTCAGCTAACGGAGAAGATGTAGTATAGATGTACAATTTGTGCCTCAATAGTTCATTAGGTTGTTCATAATCGGTTTTATTCTCTGTGCACCAGCCAAATGTCACTGGTTCCAATATTGTTACATGGACCGTCGTATTTTTTTCAACCAGTTTCTTACTGCAGGTCGGCGTCCTAATCTCCGAGGTCACTCGTCAAAAGTGCAACCCAAAATAAGTCAATTGAAGAGTAAACAATGGTATTTTAGCATTAGTGGGAAGTACCCTGTTTTGATCTGTCATGATAACGTTGGTAATATATGCCAGTGTGTAAACACTTTGCATCTGTTAATGATGAATTACACGCATCCATGCACGATGATCAATCGGATAACTTTGGACTTGTGTACAATCTCTAACAGGGACGCCAATAAGTCTGCCAGTTTCTTACCAAGTTGTTCAATTCTGAATTGTACTTCTGTTTCCAGGGTCTAATCTCATGTTGTTTGATCATTTTTATGATTCGTGTGAACAAAACATTTTTAATGTACACTTTTTAAATTCTATCTTCCGCACAATCAACTGTACATAAGCAACACAAAACTCTCACAAGCCCTGAAAATTCAAATGACCCTCTACAGTTTCAATCACAAACATTTGCTATAGTTACATTAATTGGGAAATTGGCAAGAAACGGCACGCCCGTATTAAACTTGCTTAGTTCAACCAGATTGATATTTTCGGTGACAATCAAAGTCAAGGAGATTGCGTAGGCAGGAGACCTTGGATATTTTATGTTTTTGTGAGTTGCAGCTTATTTGATAACCATTTGGTCAAAAAACGTGGCACAGTGCATTCCACACATATGGACGTGGCGATATTCAAGTTATCTGTGAAGCCTAGTTATGTTCTGGGTGATGGGATAATTTTTTTTCAAATGCCGATATAATACTATCATAATGGTAGCTGGAATTACTGAATGTGTCCTGCAGAAACCAAGTAAAGTAGATTTGATAGTAGTTTAGTGACATGAGGAACAGAACAGTGCGGCTAGTGAGAAACTGGAAATTTATCAAAAAATCACACAGCATCATTCAAACAATGATTTAGAACACGGGAACAAACCAAACAATTAAACGGCCAATAAAAATGAACATACTGAGTGATCAGTAGCTTTGAGGGTTCTTCAAATGTACAGCTATGGATTTCCGTGGAATCGATTTTTATAGCAAGTTAACTCTACTTCTGTCAAATATTCGCACAACCCAATGCCCACTACCTAATATCACTTGCGACACTCTCCATTGAGCCTAACTTCTCCTGGCGATCGCTTATTCCATTCACGCATGGCTGGGTGTAAATGTCGGGATCAACCATTTAATTCTAAACATTTGAGCGAAACCTCGGTAAAACAGGGTACGTTTCCGTCTTTCTGCAAATGATATGCTAAAGGTTCCGGGGCCGGTCACTTTGTATTCAATGTGAGGTAGTTGGAGGCGTATGAGGTTCACTCTAGCTCTTCTTTCGTCAAATCAACACGATGAACCTCCCACTGTGCAACCAATCACTTTAGCATCTCGCGCTGAATGGAACACCCGATGGCTGTTCACTGCCTGCAGTACAAATGCACAGAAATTTATCAATCGTATAAAGTGTAACATAATCGTTATGGTCATATTTCTTAGTAAACACATGGAGCAATATTGCATGCAGTAGTACAAGGACAGTGTGTTCTGAAAATAACAATGTTCAGAAAACGTCGACAAATAGATCATTCATCCCTTTGTGTTCACAAACTCTCTCTGGTGGTGACAACAGCTGCCTGACCAGTATGTGCCGTTATGTACTGGGTATGTTTAAATGTCAGACATAACTGAATATGCCTATTCACCGCTTACTGTATCGTTGTGCAGCTGCGTGTCTAAGTTCGTTCATCTACTTGTGTTTGCAGTCCTCCTTATAAGTAATTTAAGTAGTAGTAGTAGTAGTAGTAGTAGTAGTAGTAGTAGTAGTAGTAGTACTGATGAGAACGTGATGTACCTCTGAATCCGCTTTGGATGATTTGTAAAGGAAGTACGAATCACTGGAGGATCTCAGTTTGGAAACAGCCTTATCCCCGAATGAATTCGAAGAACATAACGACAATCATGTATGATTTATGCTTAAGCATCGTCGCGATCGCTCCATTTAAGTACACACACGAAATGATGTACAAATATTCGAACATGTTAGAGTGTACGGGCAATAGTTTCGCAGTGACTAGTCATGATTTGGCCACGTGATCGGGAATGATTATGATGAATATGGATGTGGATGAGAGATGGGAACAACAAACACTTTTGTTGCCAGGTAGATTGTGTGGTCATGGGTGGTCCTTCTGGACGATATTTTCATGACGATATTTTCATGGTTTCTCTTGAGAAACAAACATAAAACATCGTCAATTCAGCATATTTGCAGAAAAGCTACGTTGACGACATATTTGCAGTGTGCGAATCGTGTCACCAAGTAGGAACAATGTGCACACACTTTAACAGCCTGCATCGAAATATTAAACTTATGGTTGAATTCGAGTAGGAAAATCAGATATGCTTTCTAGATGTCTGACTGACCAGAAGTGAAAATAGATCTGAGAGAAGATGTGGACTAGCCAGTTAGTGCACTTCAAACTTTCTGCACTAATCGCATACAAACGCTGGCTCCTGCGAACACTAGGCTTTCGAACTGGTACAATTTATTCGGATGAACATATTTCTGGGAAGCTTGATTTTATCCGACAGATTCTCATCTGAACTGGATATCCATTTCATTTCATCTACAGACATTCTGAGCCATTCGACCCCGGACCGGGGCTCACAGCAATACTGCGGGAAACTCTGTTCATAACCCCATCGACCAACGACGGCGATGTAGCACTCTTCTCGGGATAAGGAATGAAAACAGAAATAAATCGTATTTATACGTTAGTCAAACTTATTATGCTACACCGAACAACTCGCATCTCCTCACTTACGAGAGAGGATTTATCAGACACCATTTATGAATTCACCAGTATCTGCGGTTCAAAGTGTTTTGACCGCACGTTGAGGGAGCTGTAAACTCCGGTCTCGGAGCGCCTCTTCAGCTGGTTTCTAAGTGTCAAAATTGGAACTGCAAAGAGTGCAATTACAAAGTACCTACATGAATCTTGCTATCTAGTAGACCGCATCAGATCATTCCGTGTTATCTGTTATACAATGAACAAACACGCTTTAAATTTTTCCGAACCGCTTGCAATACACTTTTATGCGTTCAGAGATAGATGGTAGTGAACTGATTGTCACCTTGGTAATACGATAACCAGGTTGAACGTCCTTTTTAATCGCACTGCTTTATCCATATCCTCTGTTTTCATGTTATATTTGTTAACACTACTCCCGATCACGTGACCGAATGACGATTCTGTATTCTGAAGTAGTCACCCGTAGGCTCCCACATTTCCGAATTTTTGTACACCATTCCGTGTATGCAGTGAAATAGAGCGATCGAAATGATGTTTAAGCATATATTTTAGATGATGCTTGTTGCTATCTTCAAATCTTAATTTTTCAACATATCACCAGTGGCTGACAGAGTGTTGAAATTTAATGGCGGAAGAGAAACTGGTATCTCAAGTCCACTTGAGCATTTAAAAACTCACCATTGTCAACAACGAGGAGATGGGGAATATTACGTTTCCACCTTAATTATTCAGATGTCCAGGTAGACTGGAACCTCGGTTTGATATCTCGCATGTGCACGTCAAATCTGCCCTAGTTTCCATTTGCTGTTAACATTGCGACGACAGACTTTACTGAGCTGTTCCAGACTAGACACATTCGGACGTCGTAACTGTCCCTTCCACCAGTTCAACGGCTATGTTGATTTTGTAGGATTTACAAGTCCCTCCTGAATTTAGTGTACAGGCCAAATGAGAGCATATTTCGCGAAGGGTGGTGTGCTTGATGAAGGGGATCACGTATGGTGAGGTTAATTCTCCTCAGACACCCCATTAATTCATTGTGAACAGTTATCTTACGCAGCCTATCTGGATAAGATAGTCAACGAATTGTCATATCCCATTGTGGAGCACTCTGGCGTGCCATCCCAATGAAGCTGGTATACTATGGTAGAAGCTGGCAGAAAGAATGAATATTTGGTTCAAAATAAGCATGTGCTGTTGAGTTGAATATACATTTGTAACTATCTGTCTGGTGCGTGACCCAAACGGAGTATCCGGTTTCTTGACCACTGATATATAGATGGAAATCAGACAAGGGTTATTCGTAACTATTGTCTCAATGTCCCGTCCACAAAATTTCAACTCCTAGGACGTATTCATTGCATTCTTTATACATGGACTCTCAGAATATATGCAATAGTTTAACTGTCGTCAGTACAGAGTTTGAAGTCCTTAGATCCCTCGTTCTAATTCTTGAAGCGAACTGGATGCATCATGTCAACTAGGGAATAACGTTACCATGGTTGGCTGGTGTTTGTATTTTGCATTGATTAGTTCACATTGAACACCACCCAGATACTATCACAGTCCTTACGCTCAGACAACCTTTTCGAACGGCCCACTTCGTAAGGAAGCAGTAGACTCGAGTTTTCCTGTCCTACCCGGAATTTGTACTCCAACCGTAACGTTTGTAAGGCTAGTGTGTTAACCACAATGCCCCACAACAGGCATGACCGGTCAATCATGTGTGCATGTCTCACCTTGGAAAATAAGATGCTTACCAAAGCGTTTTTTAGATTATGCAGTAAGAACGATGAAGATACATGAAATTCGCCCACTTATTTGCGCTTATCGCTTCGCATAACAAACAAAACCATGCTGTGGTTTACTGGGGAGTAATCAGTCAAGCATATCGGTCCGGTTTTATATGTTCATAAACAACTCATTCTGACGTTTCTGTTACCAGGTTATCTCAGCATGATGCGGTCATAAGAGGCTTGGAAATAGACGCCAGTCCGTACAGGCATCTGTCAATCTCCCGCTGCGTCTCTTTCTAATTTAACACAGTCATACTAACTTGTAATCCGTTTATGTGCCAAATGTTAATCCGGGTCACGCCGCAAAACTTACATTTCCACATCACTTCAAAGTGTCCAGTGTATTAATCAATCTCATAAATCATCCGAACTGAAACGTTACTAGACTGTTCTCAAACTAGAGACAACAAAAAGAAATTCGTTTGTCTATCAGAAAAAACGAGTTTCATCAGTATGAAGTAACATTATTGGATATGGACTAGAAAAGTGTATTTGGAAGAGCGAATTAAACATAAGAAATTGTCATTTTTGTTAATATTTACACACCTGTCACAAAAACGAATTTCATTTGGAAAGTGGTGAACAGTGCGAAACAAATAAGAGCTTGAAACATTATTACTCCGGATTAATTCATTGTTTTGATTATTAGTAAGCGTTTCACGAAGAAACTAATTGAATGAAAAAAATTTTAAGCTGACTTAAATATGTTTCCGATTATTATCATAAACTAGACAATGTAAAGTCATCGTGAACAAAATGCATCAGCCTAAAAGGTCGGCTTGTTCAGCAAATCGGCATGGATAGTTCATATTTCAATGACACAGCGAATGTTAACACTCATTTGTGCACATTATTGATGGTAACATTAATAGAAATCCCTAAGTGAAACAGGTAATGTAGACAACTAGGTTTGTGGCAAACAACGATTCTAGTCGAAAATGATCCCGGTTTTTCCTACCTCAGTTACAACCAACACCCATAAATGAGGGGTACGTCAGACACATGAGCAACTAGGTTGTCCATATACTTGATTCTACAGCCGAATTTTCCTGGAGAGATGATCGATTCTGCAGATAGGAGAGATTCCAAATGTGGAACTCAAACATAATTGACCAATGTTCGAAGGTTGTTGCAGTATACATGCAAAGGTTGGAATTTCTTATAGCTACGGTCCGGGGGTAGAAGGAAACATCATTTTAGCGCCTTGAAGTAATCAGTCTTCCTCATCTTCACTTTTTCTTGGGTGATGAGTTCTTAGGATCCTGATCTTCAGTTCATCCAACGCGCGCTTTTTGAGCTATACCACCTGAATTCAACGGATCTGAGGTGTGCCAGTCTCCACGCTCGAATATCCAACAGCAGAATGTCGAGTCGCAGAAGAAGACTGCTTAGTTGTACAGTTTTTATTATTCAACTAGGGGGATGTGAACAGCGCAGGACGCAATCACCACTTGTGTTCGACAAAGGTTTGGGACCGTTACTAACCAGCAACAGAACATATGCTTACTTAAACTATGCTGGAGCAGATACTATTTGATGGGCCGCGATTCGGCGTGTTACTCACAATCACACTTCACCCACTGCTTTTTCAGAATATTTGCATACCTTCCGAGATGAATTCTTTCTGTCGTATTAACGTGTTTACACCGTGCCGTTAAATACCCCGCCAACTGACCTATTCCAACGAACGCTGCCTACACAATATCTTGCGAACTTGATTTGGATTGAATATTTTCACATCCTCTGATGAAAAAAAATCATGGTATATTTGATACCCTGAGAAGGATCAGCGGTTTAGCAGGTAACCTAGTTTCAACTTATGTTGTAGTCAGACGTAAGGGTCTAAATCATCTCTACCTTCCAATTAATTTGGTCGAACCTTGTACTTGGTACACTATCGTCCACCTTTCCTATCACGTTGAACAAGGCGTTTTAACTACTCGAAGTGACCGCCCCCCCCCAAAGTACACGCTGTGCATGATTTACGTTGTCATTCATGCTGTGGCGATAAGTCGTTCAATAAAGCACGATCGCTAATGTCAAGTTCACAGCGTAGTGGGGGGTTTCTAGTCACACGTTGTGGACACTTCTGCCTGGTTCGTGTGTGTATGTGTGGCTGATAATTTCTGTCGTCATCGTTTCGTCTGTCATTTCTCGCACGTCCAATGATTTCGCTAAGCGATAGGTTGTCCGCAGCCCACTCGCTCTTGAACAAATCTTACCGCTGTGTTCAGATATCCTGCAGAGCGTTCGAACGATCTCCCCTTCGTTAGGGAGATTGTCGTGATTGTGCCAAAGTGCCAGTTGTACACCATTGATCCATCGCCCACAGGGACCTTGGATGATATGAAAGCCCGTATTCCTAGGGTTCGTGAAAGCAAGGGGTCTGTTCCATCGTATTTTTAAATTTCCCTGCGCCGGGGCTTAATGTTTCTAGTCGACCGCACTCTCTTATTTACACCTGACCTCCGATCTTGAGTGGTAACCATTTGTATGCCTTGTGCCCAACCTCACCTTTGTCTGTCTCAGCGCTGTTTCTGGTGTCCGTTCAAGCGCACGATGTTCCAGGTGTCGTCGTACCTTAGATACTAAGTGTCCAGTTTTGTCTCCGGACACAAAACATCCAAGAGAATCCTTGGCCGCATCCACTATGTAAGCTCAAATAATGAACTGTTTAGCCGTTCCTTAATTGTGCGACTGAACCGCTCCGTCAAGCTATCCGTTTATGCAATGTACGGTGGTGTTCGCATTCAGTACAATATCATCACGACAAAGGATAACGTTATGTGAAGGCACCTCAATGCTATTCGCTCACTAGACTTGTAACTAATATCATCACCAGGACAAATGTTGATATAAAGGTCAGTACTATTTTAGAATGAATGACTTGTGAAAACGAAAGGAGATTGTTTATCTAGTCATTAACTGACTGATGGCAAGGACATGCTTCCAGTATGTGCAGGTAAGCGCAGCTAGGTGGCGTTATATCCCATTTAAACCAAGTTCCAAACTTTGTTTTAATCTTGTCGTTAGATTCTCGTCTTTGCAGGGTAGTCCACTGAACACTGTTGTTCTCTCGGCTATAAGCTGAATCTCGCTGTGGACGTGCGGATGGCTACGATGCTCAGTGGGACTGTCAAGATAATTATTGAGATTTGCAGCTGTGAAAAGCAGTTTTCGAACTAAAGAAAGATTGTGTTGCATCAGTGAGAAACTGAGGAAGTCAAGATACTGTGAGAACTACGTGCGTCTTCAGCAGACTGTGTGCCTCAACAGGTTTTCTGATACCTAACACATCACTAAAGACATTTGGATTATCCATCTGATGGTCATACATGAAATGCATGTTTGGGTGAATTGAGCTGAACTTAGTCAGAAAGTTTTCAAGTTGATCCTGATCTTTCGCTGTTACCACGATATCATCCAAATATCTCATGTAAAGAACGACCCGATTGATTGCATCTGACGCCCCTTACTCCAGTTTCCTTAGGCGTAATTACTTAAGCCGTTTGTTTTACGAAATACCTGGATGATGTACTGTGAGGTGCATGATCGGTCAAACGAACCAGGATGGATAGGTCAGTGTTCTTTGCCGTCCCGCAGCATAGTCAGGCTGGACAATGTTAACGACTTATTTATGATGAGTGCTTAAATGTGATAAAATGATATATACTTAGAAGAACGGTAAAAACACTAGATCAAGAATGAAGTCAGGTTATTAGGTACGTTATTTTCAAATGAAGTACTGCCCACTGCCAGTTGAATATGAGTCGGTTATGTTGATCTCGTCAGCTGTTTAGAGTATGATCAGTTCTGCTTCCGCGTTCTCTTGAAATAATTGGTAATATTTTCTAGATATTTTCTCTCTTACCAGTCTTCACCAAGGTTGACATTTATTTGTGTGCCGTACATATGGCTAAAGGTGAATGTTTTGAGCTAGGCATTAGTACGATAAATCTGTGGCAACCTAATTCATTCTGCCTGTATACTTCTGTAACAGTATAAACCCGGTTTTCCCAGTGCAAACCGTGTTTGCCTCTTCATGTCACTTATCTTTAGGAGTTCAGATGTTGTTTACTGTTAAACATACACATTCCGACGTAACGATCTGCCTGATCTGCATGTCCCTGATAGGTTCGCAAATAACGTTCGATAGTTGATCTCCGTTTCCATAGTGAAGGTAGTGTTGGTACAAGATATACTTAAAGCTGTTTATGGTTTCTGGGTATAATCCAACTTATTCACCAGACAATAGACTTCTTTTATACACTGCCGACACTTGTTCATTTCTGCAATAAACTTATGTAGCTTTAGTTTTAAGCTTGTCATTGGAAGCGTCACTCTTCACAAACTCTACTCTGACCGATGTCATTAGTTATTTACATGATTCACAGGCCAAGCTCAGTTTCAGTATCGTCACCACGTCGAACTCTTGGTTAGCGGAGTTTCTATGATCTCACCGATGATACACATTTGTCTGACACAAATTAACAGAGGGAAAGAATCTTCTTGCTTGGGTGCCAATTTCGCTTGATATGTCCTCGTCTCGTGCGCTTTACTATAGCGACTCAATATGATTCAGCTGAAAATTCAAGGACAGTTAATTGGGCAGATCTGATCAGCATTCATCAAAATGTACGGCTGAACCCATCTTACAACGATCGGATCACGTGATAATTCATCTTCAGCTGATTTCAGCCCTGGCGGCAAAACTCATTCCGGCGTCTGATAAAAATGGTGTTGTTAACATATCATTTCGTTCACTTCACTATTTCTTTCAGTTTGCTGGTACACAAATAAAAAATCTCAAGCTTGTGATTTTCATAGGGGTAATAATCATTGGACCCGTAAGGCGGCGTGGCCTGTATAAGATTTGTCAACATTGCAGGTCAACTCAATACGGCGCTGATTATGTCGGTTTTGATCGACATATCAAATCTACCAAATTCTACTCTGCTCTGTCATTGTGTCTCTCCTCTACAAATATAATGTTTTACTCATGCAAATGACAGGAGTGAGTGAATTATAGTTTTGTCTCTCAGCGTCACTCGTTCTTATGCTACCCCCGACTTTCTTGATCAGCTTGTTCGAACGGATTATCTTCACAATGAATCACATGTTATATTTTCACCCTCACTCCTCGTCATCCGCTTCCTTGGAAGAGATGGCCCCTTCTCGATAACCCCGTAAAACCAAGGCTTCATTTAATACCTGATAAGCATTGAGTCGTCATCGCCTACCACTGCTGATTAATTTACCAACTGTGGTCTGTCTGTGCAACAAGTAACGATCGACCACAGGCATCGGGACATTCTGCGATTCATATCCGTAAATCACGCTAGCTAATCGATTGAAGCTGTAGTGTATTTTGTTCGAATATTCCGACCTAATCACCTAGTCAGATACAGTTATGTCTAATACAGACATTATCAGCAGAAAAATGTCAAAAAGTGGGCTGCTTTCTGCGTGAAATTATGTGAACTTATCTTGATCCCAGTTCCATAGATGGCGTGTTTCAAGCACAACAGATTGCTGCTTCGTATATTCGCGTACAGATAGTTATTTTGGTAAACGATGAGTCAGTGAAAAGATTTGGTCATTTTCACATGTGAATCTGTCCTGTTCTGTTTTTAGGAAGCTCAGAATTCAGACATCCATGAAGCAAACTGATACCCTAACTTATGTTGTGCTCTTCTGACGATTTCCTAGGGAGTTTATACGGAAACTTTCGGACACAAACTCCCGACTGCTTGTCAGTAACTTTTCGATATACTTGAGAATCTAGAGTACACGAGGAATACTAAGAATTACCCAGGCCAAATCGTAATAGCCAGAAGAATCATAGCATTCTGGTGAACGGATAAATTATTGAACGTGATCTGATTGGCAATTCGTACAGGTCTAGAAGTGAAAAACCCTTTGTTTAGTAAAGTTGGATTCCCGGTGTAGCAGCTACACTACGAAGCGCACGAATCTGAAGCATGAGATTCTATGTTAGTTGTGTCGTCAATTATATTTCTTCTGTGATGCAAACTCAGCTGTATTTACCGTCTAAACATCTTGTGATGGGTGACCAAGTCTACGGCGTGATTATCCCAAAACTCAGTCGGAATATCTCGACGCCGCGGTGGAATATAGTCAAAACCCAGGGCGGTTGAATCATGAACAGCAAGAGTAATGACGAAAAATATCATTCAACGAAATCGGTTAGTGGATGGAAAGTAACAAAGGGGAAATCCATAACAGAAGAGGTCAACCAAAAGAACAAAACTAAGTAGAAATGCACATTGCGTTTAAGTGGAAACATCGCTGCGTTGTGAACTGGAATTCAGGTATATGAATGCGAGCGCTTGTGCAATGTCAACACTTGCCAATTGGACGGTAAAAGTCTTGCTTGAGTGAACAACTGTTAGTCATGTGTTTTAATGTCACATCAACCTACGTCAACAAGTTCGATCAGGTCGAATGCGCAAAGATGGACTGGACAGTAGTTTATGATCATTCCATCGTTATGCTGGTCTAATGCAACATACGAAACTAAATGTAGTCTTAACTATTGCAACCCAACACGCACTGTTCCAGTAAGCATAAAAGTTGAAATCATTAACCATCGATCGAGTAATAAGTAAAAATTACTGGATTAGAACAAGTGTCTTTTCAGGATAGGAGCAGATACTTCTACAGTGCCACTCTTCCTGAAACTCTGGGGAGATGACACACTGGCAACGCGTCGGGTAGAAAAGTTTTTATTGTTCTCAGTCCTTCGACATTGTCAATATCATTTTTAAATCTGAATACCTGTTAACCAAGTGAGATGCAAGACATCTGATGTTCTTTGTCGAGTGGTGGATAATCCACGAAATGAGTGTAATTCGAATATGCAAAACGAGTCTCTGTTGACTATTGTTTGGGTTCAGACCGTACGCAAACGAAATGGCTAGCTGAATACTTGTCCCTTCTTTGGGCTGTCAATTATGCTGTCTCATCTAGTAGGGGTTATTGTATAAGGACCGCTGGAAAGTTGGTTTGCTACGGACAATTTTTCAAAGCATGGCTCGTCTACAGCGGCCGCCATTATAACATTTCCACTCGGGCATGCTACTGGGTTTCAAGGTCAGTCATGTCACCGTCTGCTTTGTGAAACCTGTGAGACACAGGCATGATCAAAATCACTTTAAACTGTGATTAATCACTAACAATGATAGCTGAGACCAATTATTGGCTCGAGCAAACACAATCTCAGGTCAGTCCACAGCGCCAGTTAACCCCTCCCCCCTCAATAAACGTGTAAGATGGTCGTCAAGCGACGAACACGAAACCGATTGATAGACGCGAAATGGCCGAACAACCTCATGGGATCAAAAATCCACATTATTGAAGAAACAAGGGGTTCGCCACGCAATCAAATCAAACAAGCCACGTCTTAATGAGGGCAGGCAATAGAAGTGATCAGTAAGCTCGAGTGTTGATTATAACTACAGCTATGCTTTGTACTACAGTAGATTTTGACCACAGCTCAGTTTGGTTTTACCCTTCTGGAGGTTCACCCAGCGTTAGTTATCCAAAGGTTAGACATGTACTAACACCCTACATACATCTAGAATGGTATACAGTATGAGTGAAAATTCAAACTCGCGCTGTCACCTTATCTCACATAGCCTGGACGACGAGAAGATTAAGTGCATGTTTGATCTATTACCCCATTCGTTCACTCAGACGTATTTCATAACTGATAGAGAAATGAGTTCTAACCGATTTAGAGAGCTGCAATTTTGTTTATCGTGAAAACTTTTAAGCCATACCGCTAGACGTGAGCTGAAACAGCGTAGCCGGCTGTCTCAAGTCTGGCAAACACAAAACCAACTGTGTAAATTGTATGCCAATAGTGCGTAGGGGTTCCATATGAAAAGATGAGTTAACATTCATTTCGATGTGTGTAACACGTCTTGAATAATCTCATACATCAGTACCTGTTCAGTTCATCTCACCTTGATGATGAAATGAATCGCATCGAAGTCTATAAAAACAGCTTCAACAGATAAGCAATCCTAGTCGGGTGGACAGTTTTATTAATGGAGACGTTTGAAAAGAGATATCGGACAGCTGTCAGAAGTCTTCCATCTCCAGTTTGGTTTGAAAGTGCACTTCGGGAAAGTAACTGTCAAATAGCAAGAAAAGCCAAGCAAATTGGTAACAGAACACGTTTTGGCAAGTTTACAACTCGTTTATAGCAATGTACATATGGGATAATAACATACGATTGGAACATAGGAACATGTTTCCACACCCATTTAGATCCGTTGGAATTTGTGTTTCTTAGGAACGATTGCCATAAAAATATCCTGGTATTAACGCGAAGTATACTGATATTATACGGCATAGATTTGGGCCGTTATGTAAATTTAAACAAAAGTGTTTGAACTGACCATCACGTTTTGGGAGATGATAAAAACATGTACGAAAAAATTGGTGGTTCTGATACCGAAACAAATTAAATTAGTCAAAACCGGGTGGATTTTGCATTGACGTCATAATCCACAGCTACGTTCCTCAGTTTCGAAACAAACGACATTCAAATTGCATATCATGATGCATGGTGTCAAATATGAACAAACCTTATTGAATTATAGACGTACTGTGTAAATCACGTGAGTGGGTTGGACTTCTAGTGACCAACGCTGATAACAAATCTTACCGGTCTTTTCAGTTGTCAATGACAAGTTTAAAGTCAGTACGTCACCATACTTAGCTGGGCAATCAAAATTTCTTTTTAGTCACGTCTGAATTAATTTTTATAAAATCAGGAATCTACAAGCCACCGCCTTTGGTTTATACGTCAAAGGTTGCTGATTAATCCAGCTACATTTTTCTGGATCAATCCGAACAGGAACGAAGTCGGTTATTCTGCTGAGGGTGTTCTGAGGAAAATATTAAACCGATTTAGAATTTCGATCAGTAGTAGGCATACATTCAAAGATCGATAAAAACGTAATGCCATTTACGTTTATCTTATCTGTGAAAAAATTTGTAATATATTTGACATTCTATCGTATGAAGCGACTTGAAACCTCTCCAGAAAGGTCGGTTAAATTACTCTTGTTCCCGTCCAAACTGGGTCTGAACATCTACCAAGCACACCTATCCTGAAACATTCATACACCTGATGAGTAGTCGGAGATTTGGTTTATTTTCAAGTTGACCATCACCCACATTTGATCACATCCTTCGCATTCCGGTAGACTTTGGAGCCAGCCTCTATCGAAAAGAAGCACAAGACTCGAGTTTCACTCCCATTAGAGCTCGTCAGTAGTGCATATCCTTGCCACGGCCGGGATTTGAACTACGGCCATTCAATCATGAGGCTACCGTGTGAATTACTGCGCCATTGACCAACAGGACAGTTACTGTGTCTTCTCTCGGGACGATCAGGCAACCTGATCATTGCTCACAAGCGCGAGTGGTTGAGCTTTCAGATTGGATAATTCGGTCGTGCTTAATGGGAGGTGAATGGCGCAGTGGGTAACACGGTTGCCTCATGACTGGAATGGCCGGAGTTCAATACTCGGCTGTGGCAAGGATATGCACTACCGATGAGCTTTAATGGGAGTGAAACTCGAGTCTAGTGCTTCTTTGCGAAAGAGGCTGGCTGGAAAGTCTATCTATAAATCTGCCGATGATTCAAACAATAGTATGCAGAAAGGTGATCTGATAATATTCACCTTCGGTTCATCACACGACATGATTGTGATGGTGTTTTGTACTCATTAGTTCACATTGTTAGGCCGAGGCTATGTTAACAATAGAGGCAATGTCATCGAGGGGCATAACCACACAAAAATGCTGTTCCGAAAACACAAAACAAAAGTAATCACAGCTCACTATTTTTTTCACCGCCCTCACTGGTCATCAAATATCGGTCAACGTGTTATAGTATTCTGTGATTTCAAATTGGAAAGGAGTCCGAGTCGTAGCGTCATCAACTGAAGTCAACAGGACAGCTACCGTGTCTTCCACCGACATCATCAGACAATCTGAGCATTACTCTTAGACGAATGTGGTTCAGTGTCTGCATGTGATAATTCAGTCGTACCTAATTTGAGGTCAACGACGCGATGATGAACAGGGTTGTCCCAGCCGTAGCGAACATGTTGATGAGGTCCGAGAAGAGCGAAACTCGAATATGGAGTTTGTTTTCGAGAGGACTGGATTGAAAAGTCATTAAGAATGTAACTGCTGTGATCGAGTGTTAGTAATGTTCAACTCACATAAATTCCTTTTAGAACGCAGTAGTCGACGTCGACCATAAACTAACATGATTAAATAAAACACTGAGAAGACGCAATTCATGTGATGTTCTCCGGAGTAACATTTCGTACATTCTGATCACACATGGACATGCAACTAATTGTAAACGAGTCAAAACTCCACAGAGCGGAAGTCATAGCTTAAGGGATTAAACAGACAGACATCAAAAATGAAAATCACAATTGTGGGACTGCTGACTAACAGGGTAGCCGCACTGTCAACACAAATTGTTTTTGAACACATAGGGGGGGGGGACTGTGACGTTTAATGGCCAAAGCCTCAGCAAACTGGGGTGTGCGTTTCCGGTTGCTCCGAAAGATCACCGAGAACGCGTCGGAAACTTTGACCATGTGTCTTGTTTGTATTATATGCCTTGCGACGGAAGATGCGGGGTGCCGTCCATCAGCATCTATACAGGCTCCTGGCGTTTCTAATTGCGTCTCCAACCATTTGGGTACATGCTCCTTTATACGAACAGCTAGTTGTCGGTTTGTCCTCCTTATGTAGCTCATACTGCAGCTACATGAATTGCGTCTTCACATTGTTTTATTCAAGTTCATAAAGGGAACAAACTGTTTCAAATTTCTAACATGATTGAGTCGAGTATTCACTAGTCACCAGATCGTGAATTGTAGATATTCGCCTTTAACCATGAAGGATGGTCTTCTGTGCTGATACGCGGCGGAATGTTCTTGAAGACACAATCGCAATAACCGCAGGCCTAGTAACGGCTACGCTGGTTGGTACATCAAGTCTGCATCTGAAGAGTTCTCTGGGAAGTGCACAATGAAAAGCTGTGTTTGAAGACCGTTTGAGTGGTCAAGAAACTAGGCAGTTACATATTATTACTGATTTGTGCAAATCCAATGGCCAACCGCAGACGCGAAGTGAGCCATGTTCCGTGCAAATGTATCACTGGACACAGGTAACCCACCCTGAAGAGTGGACTGCTGTGGCACAAAGGCAACTAAACGGTGATGGTGCAGATAGTTCATCAAGGAGGGGAACAACGATTTTGTCTCGTCCGTACTTACTGTGGACTTGACTTAACCAGATCGAGATTTTCCGTAACACTATGTTTTATTCCACATCATGGGTCCATCAGATTGAGACGGACTTACATTTGTGCTCGCCAAAACGTTTTTTTAAGTCGTATTAAACTTAATACAAGGAGTTTTTTGTAAGCCATGTAATCTCACTAACAGCCAATGACAGTTCTGGTAAACTGACTCTGCTCCAATATTGTAGTTTCTGTCACCACTCTTATTTTCAGATCAATTTCTAACCAAAGCTTAATCAACTTTTGAACGTTTGATGATGACCAATTTCCAAACAGAGGTGTGTTTTCTTTCACGACATATTGGTCAGCAGTTCGAATCTGGTTGGGAGTATACTCCAATGATGAGTCTCAGTAAACTAAAAACCAGTTCACAATGAACCTCTGGTTTGAGAATGTTGGTTGTCAATAAATCACTTAATCTGCCTCTTTAATGTTTGGGAAATGTTTGTTTTCTGATTCATCAAATGTATTTTTGATGCTCGACTTACAGTCACTATTTCATTCGTTATTCCAGTTCATGAATATTTGCAACGTGAACGCGACGTTTTTTTGAACAAATTTGAAAACCCAACGCAAGTGAGTTTCTCATCACATATGTGTGTGTACTTGACGCTCTGGCTGTACTGCCCCTCGAAACATGTGAGATTATCAACTCAGAGGCTTTTATGGTTTTTTACACATTATACACAGTTGTATAAACAATTAGAAGTAATGAGGGAAAATTTATATTTACTCACAATTGTGCACTCTAGTCTCAAAACAACGACCAGTAGACGAATGTGGTGAATAGTGCTCACTTCGAAATTCATATTGTTTCTTATGACGAACCCAATTGATGACTATGAAATGTTTCAGACTATCCGTGTGAATTAGGTCACACCTATCGGTATATTGGTTAGAATCAAGTTGACACACGAACCTATGTCAACATGACTTCGGTCCTAAATGAAAACGACCGAAACACGTGACATCGAACTAAGCGATTACTCTGAAGGTTGGAAAACTGAAACGATATTTCACTGGGAAGAGTGTTTCGTTTTATCATAGACGCAAAATCACGTGACGGTACTGTTCATTTCGGAACGAATAAAGCCCACTTATTCTCCACTTATAATAAACCTATTTTTAACACGTACTGTTTCGAACATTTTCCCTCTTCTTAGTGACTTTCCCGGATTAAGTTTGCCGGTCAACTGGTTATAGCACTAGACGTAGGTGTGGAGAGAACTGCACCCAGGTTGACTGATTCAAACACGTGTTTCATCGGTCACATGGTAGTTTGGCTGAACGTTCGTCGTTCGTTTCCTGAGACAACGCCCAGCTGCAATCGCTGCGCAGCCTGACAGAAAATTGCCATATGAATAATCAGCCACGTGATCTGTATTTTGTGTCAACTTTTGTCACCCAGGTGGTCAATGACAGCTGGGCCATGTGATATCTCACACGCGTAACTGCAAACAGGTTAAACAATCATTTTGTCTCATATATATATACAGGCGTGACCGTTTGATAAAAATAGCCAAATGACAGAATGCTGCGATAGAATTATAATCAGGTTTACATGCGCTCTCATTGGTATGTTATCTTATTCAGTGTAGTTCATGTGTGACCCCCTTGAAAACCAAGCAAACTGTGGCTACGACGTGAACGTTCAGATTCTAACACGAAATCCAAGTGGATAGGTGTTGATTCTGAATGATTTAGATAACGTTGAAACAAGTCTCACTATCAAGTACAAACTACTCATCGTTATCGAGGAAGCGAATGGTCAGTATAGATTGAACAGCGCTAACAATCGATCACAGCAGTTACATTCTTAATGACTTTTCAATCCAGTCCTCTCGAAAACAAACTCCATATTCGAGTTTCGCTCTTCTCGGACCTCATCAACATGTTCGCTACGGCTGGGACAACCCTGTTCATCATCGCGTCGTTGACCTCAAATTAGGTACGACTGAATTATCACATGCAGACACTGAACCACATTCGTCTAAGAGTAATGCTCAGATTGTCTGATGATGTCGGTGGAAGACACGGTAGCTGTCCTGTTGACTTCAGTTGATGACGCTACGACTCGGACTCCTTTCCAATTTGAAATCACAGAATACATTAACATGAGGGGTAGCCTTTTCAATACTGGTGAACGATGTTTAATCTGTGTAAACTAGCTTCCCCCACTAATCGCCAGCAGTCAAACGTCTAGTTCTTATTAGCTAACTGGCGTTAATAAACTTGAAACACTGGGCTCCCTCTAATAAATTCATCAGTGCAGATAAAAGACGTGTTGCGATATGTTAACAGTTCGTTTTGCTCTCATCAATCACAAAAGTGAAACATGCGAGTTATATATAACAGACAACTAGAGATAGGGTACGGACACGCATACAATTATAATACGCACTATGTCATCACCACCACGGCAACTCTATGAGTTGTTTCGACCACTTTCGTGCACATAGCGCCGGCTGGTGAGTTCTAATCAATATGGCTTCGCTAAAGGCCAGTAGCTTCGGATTCTGATGGCGTAACAGTATTCTGGATGATCTGAATGGGTCGACCTGAAGACCTGTTACCATCAGGCGTCTGGTAATCGATGATATGGGGCTTCGAGCGGCGGATTCACTGGTTTGAGACTGTTGTGTCATGAGTTGGTCTGACCATTTCGGGACGTGTTCTGCTACTCGTTGAGATAGCTGTCAGTCTATCCTGCCTACGCAAATGTCACCGCAACTGCAAATGAACTGACAGACAACGTGAGAGACAAAATAGTCCGAAAACTACGTTCTTGATCATGTGGAACCGGTCCTTTTGTGGTTTCAGCCAAGCGTAATTGGTAGCCACACACGTACGGGAGTGAGCATATTTAAACCAGTGCCTGATGTCGTTTACCAAATGATCCTCTGTGAATTGCAAAAATGAAAATATCTTTCTTTCGAACTATTTGGACTGACTCGTTGCATTTGTTCATCACGTTGTATGCGTTTACGGACTTTTCAGAATATCCGTTTGCCACTTACGTTTTTCTTAGTATCTCTTCCTCCGTCTGCAGCTTATCAGGGTGTTGATTGAAACTCACCAGCCGACGCTGTGTGCACAAAAGTGGTTGCATAAACCCATAGGATTGCTGTGGTGATGATGACATAATACTTGCGTGTGATTTTGTGCATGTCCATATCCTGTCTATTCCTAATTGTCTGTTATATATAACGTGCTGATGACAGTAAACCAAATGTTAACATATCGTAACCTGTCTCCTTTCTGCACTGGTGATGCCGTTATTAATTCAACTTGTCCAGGCCAAAAACGCAGAAGTTGATGATCTAATGTGGTGCTGAATAGACTACTGAAGAAGATAATCATACCAAACTTAATTTGTAACTCCTCGTAGAAAGGTCAGCTGTACAGAACCGGTAGACTGTGTGACACGGGGTGTCAAATGAACACTAACCAGTGTAACCGACACAATCCGAATGAATGCAGGGGTTGAACGGACCGATAGATAAGGCGAACGGTGTACTGAAGACAAGTTTACCGTTAAGCTGATGTGGGATGGATTTGAGACGAGCGAACACAGACCGAGTTCTTCATTGAATGGCAAGATATCTTAGTGGGTTAACAGAAATCTGGAACTGCATTTACTGACCGCAAAGATTGCCAGTGAACCGTCAGTAAGTGGTTCCTTCATATCCCCTAGAAACAAATTATTGATAAGATTAAAGGTGAAGTCAGTATATAAACTGGATACAAGTTAAAATCAGATGAGTTAACTTGAGCTGCATAACAAAGTCGACTGCAAGAGTGCAATGAGAATGTTATCCCATTCAGACGAAATTAACAATTCAGCAGTATAGACTAGGGTGTGAAACAAAAGAAAGTCCATCCAGCAATATAAAAATTTTGTAAGAAAGCGCAAAATTTGCGGAAAGTGCGACTCAGAACAGGTGCAGGAAACGTTGCGATTGAAAAACATCCGAAATGACCGTGACAACTAATCACAGCCGACATATTCACACACAGTGACAAACAATACCTAGTTATGGTGGACTGTTTCTCGAATAGTTTGAAAATCTATTGGGTATATAGTGCCAGCAGAAATGCGATTGCCAGGGAACTACGTGCTTCGTTTTTTCGCTACAAGACACCAGATATATTCTCCCCTAAAGTTGAACCTAAGTTTATGTAAGCAGAATTCAAGACGGTCACAGATAAATCGGAGTTCGGGCACAGAACATGTAGGGCGTACCGTAGCCAATCAGACGGAAGTTTCCAGTTATTAGGAGAAAATCCGTACGGAATAAGTCTGGAAGGAGGAAACACAGTGCAACACCGTGCATATTTCCACGAACGACGCGGATAAAAGTGACGATGCCACCTGAGCTACTGTGCAAGGATACATTAGATGGGTCACATGTTCATCAGAACCTATAACGACGCACACTGCATCAAAACGTATCACGAATGTGGTGCTCTGAAACTTACAAACATTAAACCAGGAGGCGGGATGTAGGTCCACTATATACCTGAAAATCCGAGACAGTGGACATGTGGTGTTGTGATCAAGCGTCGTGGACATAAGTCATAAGATGTGGACGTGGACAGAATAGTGAGAAAAAGAAATCGTGTGCTCCTGAGAGGGAGAATTTTGTCGAAAAATGAAACTCGTGATACCAGCTATGGAGAGCTATAAAGAAGGTGAAATGGGCAAGACTACCGAAAGGAAATGAAACTGCAAGATTGGACTAGAACGGTTTCCCAACTGAAGGAAGTTCAACCAATCCGATCCCGCGCAAAAGTCACCGCAATTTTGATAGACTGGCACCAACCAATTAAAAAACGGCGATCAGTTGCCACGTTGAATTTGTTTGTTAGAATTGGTGATTGAAACGAGTTACTGTAACGCGTATCGCATTTGAGTAAGCTAGCTGTTTAAATCAGGATAGTGAATCACATCACAAGACAGGAAAATATGGAGTATGAAGACGAACGCGGGACTAGTCTTCACTTCAAAGTCCAGCAAATCGACAAGTAGTGATCAGACTAAAACACTAGAACCTCAGTGAATCGGCATCAAGCCAGTAAACACTCATAACTAACTACAACAAAATCAGCAGTCGTAGAAATCGGATAAAGGAACTTGAAACCTCTGTGATGTTTCTTGATGCTCACCTTGAAGCCGACACTACAGGACCAGTTTATTCGATGTTTAGATTCATGAATTCAGGCCGGTCTAACTCGGGTACCTAGCCGGCAACCGATCCGAAGGATTTCTCCGTTAGGCCGCCGGTTTTGTGAGTCCTGTTTCACTCATACATTATTACATTATGTTCACCCACGAGCCAAAGTTGCACTGAAAACAATTTGGTTCTTGTTTGGCTACGAGAGTTGTGAAATATGAAGCTCAAGCTAGTAATTATTTGTGTTGCAAGTCAAAACTAACTACTGGACTATCAGTCTTGTGAGAATAAACTACGATTGTGATGATTGGTACAATAACTCTGTGGCTTATCATCATTAGTGTTTCCGGCATGCAAATCGTGTAATACTCCCGCATATAACTCGAGAATACGTGTCTAAGTAAGTCTACTTCACAGTAGTAACCTTGTAATTACTTCGCTACGCATCTTGTTGTGCTTTCCAGTACCAATAATGTCGACAATTTCTTGAATTCCTTGTTTGTAGCAAAACATTATGAAAATCGACAACTCACCAATAACACCGAAGTGTAGTATGCAGAGGTGATTGAGAATTAAATGGAATGCGAATTTTCGTAGAAATATTACAGCAGTTTGTAGTGTATGAACGTGTCCAGTGTATGCTATTGGCACAATACTGACCAGTGCACGTTGGCCGCTTTTACCCTGACTACCCATATCATTTGCGGACCAACTGTGGAGTAATGTGGAGGCACCGGGAACCAGCGTTTTTCTTAATTAGGGGTTCCGAAAACTGTCCTGTAAAAGAAAATAACAGGAACAACCATAAGTAAAAGTTCCAGTAGGCTATGCACACAACTTACACAAGCAAAAACTCAAACGGCACGTACAACAAAACAGCGCTTTCTCGTAAATAATTAAAATTTGGTCCATGCGCGCTTGCTTGTTTCGACTGTGTGTACCATTTGTAATCTACAGCCTGGGGGCATTGTCTTGTCTGGTTTTATTCTGTAGTTCTGTTAATATTTCGTCAAGTATCAGAATGAACCCGTCAATTTTCTCCTTGCTTTTGCTTCCGAATCATGTCAGTTAAGTGGTGCTGAATGACGGGACAACCGGCGATTCCGTAAACAATGTGTGTTTTCTGTACTTTGAAAAGAAGCAATACATATCATTGAGAGGTTAAAAGATGACTGTTTTCGAAGTTAACTGTCTACTAGTCTTCCCACGTTCGGAGTGAACCGTTAGTAAACTATACGAGACAGTCTACGAACCCTAAGGTGCATATATATTACTGATGGATAGTTTGACAGATTTATTAAGTTAGTAGAGACCCACCATTCAAAAATCTGAACATCGACCGGATTCCAACCCGTGACAGAAACAGCCTGCTGAGACGCGGCAGGTACTCTACCGGCTGATCTACGAAGCCATGCTGGTGCCTTAGAAACTAGGTTCCAATGTGAAGTCTTTGGGGGTAGCAGCATAGTTTCAGAGCTCAGCTGTTAGACCACTCTCCGCATCTGGGCATACCGTTTCTTATACTGATTCTTAAATTTTTGCTGTTCTGTCGAATAGGTTTTGCCAATTCTTTAGTATCTAACCATAGTTCACAACAATATTCCAAAAGGCGGAAACTTTTATTCATTGAAGAAGAGTGTAATCAAACTCGCGCTTTCTGTAAAATCGTTTGCCGTTGATAAACTTCCTACAACTCATTCAGAAAACTTATTTCCTCCCCCCTTTTCTGTTTCTGTAAGGTTTTCTCGGGGAACGCGTCCTTACTGATTTGTAAAATAGCATTTTTCTCTTGTTTTCCCATCAATTATCACGAAGCCTGGTAATTACTTCATTCCTTCTGATATGGTCATGTTTCTGTCTTGGTATGATGTGTTAATTTCCTGTCGAATTTCCTGTTTAGTGATGATAAGGTGACAACCAGATAGTTTTATTAGCCTCATGGTCAGGGAGGACGGAAACGATGTTTTTTCGAAATTTGGAGAAAAATGAACAAGTCAAAAGTTGATTGATTGATTCATTAAATTTTGTAAGTTTCGTATAGCTTCCACATACGGTCTTTTAGGTTCAAACTTTGGATAGAATATGAGTGAAACTCCTCCCCCCCTGTGTTGCCATTCCCACACAAACTACAATAAAATGATACTACCGCTTCTGACAGCATTAGTAAATTCTACAATGTAGTTCATCCAATTTGTGAAGAATCTTTAAGGTATTGTAATTTTTATCCCCCAAAAATAGGCAACTGAATTATAGTACACTCCAACAAAGGAAAACGCTTTCTTGGAGGAGTGGAAGCTTGTCATCAGGGAGGATGTTTCTTCTTTGGATGGAGATTAAGTCAATTTCGAAAATCCGATCGCTGAGACTGTGTCACATTTCGTAAAACAATGGCAACCTCGCAGAACTATCAAAGTTGTAATGTTCACGTGACTGATGTTAGGTCTTGTCATGGCTACCGCACATTCTACCGCACAAACATACTCGTATATATAGATATATACGACGTGATAAACATGGCATAATATTTGACAGGAAAGATGAAAGGGAGTCAGTGATGCACCAGGGAAAAAGACTATGGAGGGAGAAAGATAGTTCACAGATGCATACAAAGATTTGCAACACGAGAACCGTTGACTTTGGCTGTTTGTCACGTCAGACAACTTCCTGAAGCAAACCTATCCACTACTTCTTAAACTTTGACAAGGAAACGAGAAACACTGTGCCAAGGTAAACTTCAGTGTCATTGCTTTCATACATAGAACCCGATCGAACGCTGACGACTAGACTGCCGCTTTCATCCTAACACATCACTCGTAAACCAAGTGCAAGCAGTGTGTTGGTATTCTTGAGGTGTAACCAAGCCAACGGAGCCTTACAGGGAGATAATCATGCTCACAGATAGATAAAACTCGTTCGTCTCAAAGACATGTAGGGTAACTTCTTCACTTTTGACATGTTGCATCACACGTAGGTACTGTCTACAAAATATCGACGGCAATGTATGAACATGCTCCACAAGGGTGCATCAAGTTTTGTAGCCATAAGATAGGACTGCTCTTATAGGAACATTTTGCACCCGGCCTCTCGTAGAAAAACAGAGTTTATACCGTTGCAACAGTTAGCGTAAACTGGCAAACATCCTCTAAGCATTAGATATGCGATTTGCGAATCCATCGGATCTCAATATACATGAACCTCTCGACTGTCTTCAACAGGCCTATCATCATTGGTGAGAACAGTGGCAGAGTATTGCCAATGGTAACAATACCTTGCATTTAGAAAGCGCACCACACCAAACTAAACAACTGAATCTTCTAGCCCGTTTAAGAGGTTCCGGGCTCACAGTAAGTTCTCACTTGCTAAAGCGACATCGTCTGCATGTTCTGTTTCCCGAGGTCGTATGCCTGAACACATCTCCACACTAACATATCTGTCGTTTGCCGGGATGCACTCTAGAATCTCGTTTACTGCAAACTTGGGCAGGAAGGGATGAACTGAACAATCTTTTCGAATCTCGCTTGAGATTCCGAAGATTTTAGATGAGACCCAACTATGAAAAGTCAAGGCTTCGGCTGGATTCAAACCAGTGACAGACACAGCGGCAAGCACTCTGCCAGCTGAGCTACGAAGCCACACCAGGAGCTTGGAAATGTCACATTTTGACTCTGTTACCCACTCGTCCCACTGTCTCATGTGGAATCCACCAAATAATTCAAGGGATCGACTGCCCTTGCAGGATTTCTCAAACAGTTTACGCTGGAATCCACCAACGCCAATGCTGAACATAGAAATTGTATTACTAATGAGTAGTGTGGAGATTGACATTATGCTACGTGATCTTAAATTCGACTGTGAAATGCAGTTAGTTATGACAATCATGTAGACAACAAACACTATTGGAAGAACACGACTAGAAGTGAACAATACTCATGCCTATCGTGTTACTTCGACTGAAAATTAGAGAAGAAACATTGGTCCACCTTACGTCAGAAATATTTCGTACCGTATAACGTTGTGACTATATACTGGCTTGAATTCTGACCGATCGTTCCTATCCATTTAATAAGGAAATAACGAAGATTCGAACCCAGGAGCTCTCAACCAACATGACGGTGTTATAGTGAATGCTTCAGCTGAGCTGAGAAACAAACTGATAATGACGCCTCAGTAAAAATGGTCGTACTATATTGAATGGTATTCAGCTAGTCGTCATTTTTGACAATTAGCATTGTAACGACGCCAGTTGAGTCAATAGGTTCATGCGCTCAGATTTCAAAACTGGATCTTTAAGAATCAACAAGCCCTCACATTTGCGAGAGACTGTACATAAAGAGCATCATCCATGTAACTTAGCTATCATTTCGTGGACGCTGGCTTAGCGTGTCTCCGGGACCTAGACCATTACCAACTGTGTCAAGTTTAAATGTAGACAAGATGTCAGTTTGCCGACACGATTTATGCGAATTATTTGCCAGTAGATTTATGCGGCTTAATGATCCGCCGTGAGATTCGTGCCTGGTTCAGCATGATTGCTGTAATGTTTCTTACTGAGTTGGAGAGTATGTTCACTTAGTGCTCAGTGAAATTTACCCTTTGCAATTCTGGGAAATGCGTTTTTCCAATGCAGGGGCACTTGTTAATGAGGGTTTCTGCCTTGTAACAGTTTTTGTTGCATAGAACTGCCGTTTTTTAGAAAGCAATGTCTGCGTAAATACATTTAGATACATATAAAAAAATTACATGAGTTTATGTATGAACCCAATAATCAGCTATCAGAGTGTTTCGGCTTGTCTTCTAGACACAAAAACTGAATTTCCCATGAAGCTGTTCGTATTGCATCCTGTTAGCGTTCGCGTTACAATAGATTTGCGGTGTTATTGGTCGTAACCATTACAGCCCGGCAACTCGAAATAGTCTGTGCCAATCAACCAAAGTCACTAGTCCACATCAAACAACTCAAGAACAGAATTTTCAGTGAATTAAAAAAATCTTATTCAATGAAACTGAATGACAAAAATAAGAATCATTCCAGTGAGTAATCATGGTGAACATAGCTTGGAAAATTTCGTTAGTTCCCTTTTTTGCTCGATTCAAGAACAGAACTGATCTTCTGCACAGTCCGAATTAAGTAATGTGTAACGGGAGAAGTGTCAGACGGGGTCCGAATCCTACTGTGATCTGTTGGATGGTGTAGAAGCACTGCTCGAATAAACAGGAAAAAATAGTTCAGGTATCATTCTGAGTCAACGTAAAACTCACTCATAACTGATCACACCTTTTGCACTCCAATAGACTATTCAGCTAGCCTCTTTTGAAAGGAAACATTAGGTTTGACTTTTGTTCTGTACAGAGTCAGGACCGTGATTTGGACTTTACAAAGAGCCTAAACAAGGTCAAATGGATGGTCACCATCATCTTGGTGTACAACACCCGCGCTGTTGAATGGGTTTGGCAAAATCAAGAATCATGCTCAATCATATCCTTTGATCCGTTTTGATGAATATATATATATATATTGCTGAACAACAACAAGAGAATGAGTTTACAAACATGAACTGTTCCAGAACGGAGTTCTTCATTCACAATCACTATCAGTACGGGACTGCTGTGAACCAGTTACGTGGTGTTCCCACTGGGACTGTACGTTTGCGGGTAGTGTGTATAATTTGGGGCATGGTTGCAGTCATATTTTGAGTTAAAAAATGATCAGGTTAGCCACAATGTGATCAGTAGTCAAAATAGAGGTGCGATCATCCTAACACTCGGTGGAATATCTCAACGCGGCTGCCAGATATATCCGAGAGCTAACAGCGAGTGGAATGCGGACAACAACAGCGACCGGAAGAGAGGTCGTTCAACGAAATTGGACCAATGGACGAGAAATGACATGCAAAAAAGCCCACGACAGAAAATATCAACCACACACGTGAACCAGGCGAAAGAGCCCACAACGTGAGTGGAAACAACCAGTGCATTATGAACTAGAATTTTGGTTCACAAACACAAACGTGCGGCCATGGCGTGGGAACGTGCGAGTTAGACAATGAAGATCGCACTATACTGGACGACTTTTTCATGCAATAACACACTAGCGGCTGTCTTTAATCCTCGGCCTGATGCGTATGTACAACACAATCCAGTTTTTCCACTAATAAAGTAATTACTGAGAATTCGGGTTCGCATTACTAGCAAATCATAAATCTGTACTGATATCATGACGACTTGTGCTCGTCAACGTTTCTTCCGTTATTTCACTATTCACTGCGTTATAGGAAACGCCCCATCGCCTACCTTAGCCAGGTTGTTGTTAATGGTAAGGTTTGACACAAGTACAGGCTTGCCAAAATTTAGTCTGATAGAACTGCCCTTCGACTGCCTTCAAAATGCTCTTGTGAACCGAGAACACTGAAAAAACCAGTTTGCAACAGTTTACTGTGAATAAAATCAATCGTCTGTCTCCTTCAGACATTGCCTATCTTTACTGGTTACCTTACGCTTAGGGACCAGTTTGTAGAAAACCGTCCGATCCTGTTTGGTAGACATTTTCAAGGTTTTTCAACGTCCAGCAATCCAGTATTTTGATAATAGATCACAATGCACTGTGATGGCCTGCTAGACTATCCGTTGCTCACGTCCTAAAGTCGAATCGTTTGTGAAGATGATAACACACGAGTTATAAAATGCTCATTCTAACTAGCACTGAGTTAAACGTATGGATGACACAGGTTGTACGAAGTCAGCGGTAAACTCGAAGTATTATGTGTCACAGATCATTGGAAGTGCTCATTCCTCTCTTAACCGATAGCCGATGTCCTGCTCAAGAGCTTTTGGAGGCAACTACTTCAACTGCTCCTTCTTTGACGGTACACAACATGTTTTCTGACAATAATATAACCGTTCTTGATAGATTTGAAACCTCTCGTTACCACATTTTAGCTAAAGACACATCTTTGAGGTTCTAAGCCAATGGCAATCAGTTTTTCGTTTACAGTCATCGTCTTCTAGAAGACTGTTTCACCACCCACTTCGAGCTTAGCTTATAATCTTACATCCCGATATACACAACTTGGATCTATGAGCTACTGCGACATTTTTATCGGTGTAAGCTGAACACTCAAACATATTCTCACGTCACTGTCCGCCTATCACACAGACACTGCTTGTGTTCGGTATATCCACCTGGATGACCAAGCCTACAAGGCGAAGCCAACATGGTGTGTGTGTGTATGTGTGCTCGTAATTCACGTGAACTTGCTGAATTGTCAACGTTAGCTAAAATGCGAAATCATTAAAAACCGTTAGTCACAACCAAAATGAGGAGAAATGGTTAGAACACAGCGCCTTCAAAACAAGAAAAGATCAGAGACAGTGAATTTGACCGATTCTTCATGACTGAACCTACAGTCTGATGCTTCTATGAACGATATTTGGTTTCTATTGGGAAAGTGATACGTTAATTGTCGGACTGACAAAAATTACCCTTTCCATGACTTAGACTCCTCACTCGGGCAAACGCTATCGGGTGAGTCAAGCAAAGCAACTACTTCGCATATCCCACAAGGTGACTGTGTAGTGAATGCTTCACAGAAAAAATATCGTCAAGAAATTATTGGTATAGTTTTGTAGTCGGTTCCCTCGAAAAACTTTTGGGATTATCAAAAATTCGTACTATATAAACGACAAGAACAAAAATCATACACATGAGCACGAGAATATATAGATTCGAAACTGGGCATAGTTAGAGAGGTGGATTTACCTCTGGGGAGAGCTGGCCGAACGGAATAGAACAACAGTTTAGAAGCGAACTGCTTTAACACGCCGATGAAAAACAAAACACTCGGTAGGATTAAAATGAAAAACACTACTGCTGCCAGAAGAGTGTTTAAAAGTGTTTAAAAACTGATGCAACTTACCGTGACAGCAAGCATACATTCACGTAACGGAGGATGAAACCATACATTGTGCAAAAGGTTTAGCAATAAAACATACAGTGCGCGTCTTATCACCTTAGTAACCATGTTGTAACCATTAAGATATCGTGTAAAAATAAAGTTTCACACAACATCTTAACATTCAACAGATGGTGACTTACGAAAGGTTTTTCCGTAGCTAGATAGCATCCACCAAAAAGCTATTGACATTTGTGAGAAACTTTCTGATTGGTGGTTGACAAATCGAAATCCCGGTTATTATAGGTAAAAAATACTTTTGCGCAGTCAAGGATATTTTCGGCCTTTCTGTTATGAAACGAAGACCCTAAGTTGTTTCGTTCTTACCGTAGCTTATCGTGCTTTCATATGTTTGTCACAACCGTGAGTTAAACTCGTTCTTTATCTTCGTGAAACATGCGTGTTGATATGAATTACTAAATTGCTAATTAACTCAGAAATCTTTAGGCAAAAGCTGATTGGTATTGTCTCTCAGGGATTGGATAACACACCTTCACAATTTGTTTTATGCAGTGGGCTACGAGCTAACCAGAATTTCACTCCCCCCCTGTTAACAAAAGGCTGGATTATGGACCATATGGGATATCATTTAAATATTTATAACCTCATCAGCATGCGCTGACACCGATGTAAACAAGTAAGTCATCTCAAAGCAGATCATCAGCCAGAAACCCTGACCTGATGAGTTCGTGAATATATGGGCCACCAGTTCGTAAATCACTTAGAGGCAGAAAGTGTATGCTGTGTAGTGTGCACGCTATTGTTCAGTCGATCTGACCTCATTGGGCTGTTTCCTGTTCATTTATTCACAGCAATTTGTACTTAATTACAACTCCAAAACTTTGTGTTAGAATTCACATGTCTGACTATCACTCAGCCAGCGGATTCTCAAAGGCATGTCGAAAATGATTTCATTTTTCTGTGGGGTCTACCATTTGTTTTATGACTCGATTAAACTGTGATCGCTGTAGCCCATCTACAGCCATTCCTTTCTATAAGCAACCGTTCCTTTTGGCTACCGATTGGGTTGGACACCGTGATGTCTGTTACGTCACCTGGATCAATAACGGATTCCTTTATAGTCCATACAGCGACCACTTCGCTGACGCTCATAACCAGGGCAACGCAACAACTTCAGTCATTGCCATCGATCAACAAGATTCTGTTTACCAAACCGGACGTATAGTCGCTTCTGTCAGATTATCTACCTCCTAATTGATTTCGGTTACGTGAAAGTTATTTACTGCACGTCCAAACGACACCGACCTCAGAAGATTGTTGACAGGTCTATCAGTGAAGGCATGTAGAAATGGTTGTTAGGCTTCAATGACCCGATTTGGAGCGACGAATGCTATTCAAGTCATGAACTTATAATATCTCAAACTGGGGGTTGCACAAAAGACAGTAAGCTTCGTCCAAGAGAAAACGGACGTGGTTTGTTCCAGTACGCACACTGAGTCATCAAGATGAGTATTAAGTGGTATAGAACTGAATAATCGGAAGTTCGGAACAAAATTGCACCTAACCAAGCACTTGATGATCAATGTTGTTCAGACGTCTAATGGGTAAAAGTGACTCATAGACCAAACAGATGGATCCATGAGAACCCGAATAAGATACTACTTGACTAGTTTGTAAATTCCAAAGCTAAAGTGGTACCAATTTTCGTTCCACAGCTCCAGCATAAGGCTGTCGATATGTCCGATGCTCAGACGTTTCTGGCTAGTCGGAACCAATGTTCCGTGTCCAACATTTATTCGGAGAAATTCTGTCAGCTCATATGCGCCCCGTGGAATAATCACAGACGGGTCGAACAAATTCACGTGAAAAATAAACAGCAGAGGGACACTGGATAAATGAGATTCCAGATAGACTGATAGACTTGAGAAACAATGCCGCAATGCGAATAGGAGGAAATATCAAGCAGAAAACTTCAGCGATAGAAGAATCCCGATCCTGCTAGCAAGCATGATAGAAGGCGAGAAGTTGATGTCATAGGAAAGAAGAACCAAGAAGTGAAGGTGATTTAAAATTAAAGTTCCACCAACTCTATGTGGGAGAATCTCAGAAATGGGTTAGGACGACCATCTTCTCTTACTTACCGGAAATACCAGCTAACATGGTGATTGTTCCAGATATAAAGACAGATTTCACTCGGTAGCTCTTCCGTGAGCACACAGCAGTTTATCCCAGCTATCTAAAACTTACTTTCTTCTTCATAGAAAACTTTTTTTGCTCGACTATCCGACTCAGAAGACATTCACTCATTTGCGTTGATATTCAAAAATCGTTATATCCCAGTTGGACACGATTACATTAGACAGTAAAAATGCTAAACAAACCTTGCCGTTCACTTAGTTAATCAAAATATGTTTGTTTGACGCATGTGGGCAACTGATGATTCTATGGATCGGTGTTCATGTCAGTGATCAGGCCATGTTTCGAACACGGAAGATCCCAGCAAATGCGGAATAAAGTTATCCATTTGAGTTCCGCGTGTAGGTATCTGTGTATTGTTTAAGTCTTTAGACTTGGAGTTGAAGCAGTGTTTAAACTTTTGCAAGTTTTCACACTTCTCTTCGCAGTCAATTATTTTAACTAACGCTGTGGTATAAAACCGTGACTATTAGGAACGGGCAGGTGAAACAACACAAACGATGTGGGTGAAAAACCAGGCAAGTCGTTTAGATACATCACCACAAATGTTACACAAATTTGCTCACACATTTTGGAGGATCCTTCGTAATTCCATCTCACAATGATATGCTTTAAGGGTGACCCGCAAGCGAATTCACATGAGCGGGAGAGTAAACAGTAACCATTTGATGAGTACGCATTAATCAACCGTTTACATATGTAAAGTTTATGATCCAGGCCGATGTTTCTCATTCTTTTGAGATAGCTTAATACGCCGTACAGTCTACATTGCACTACGACATCCAGCCGCTAATTGAAGCTATATGCAATAACTGGCACACTCAGGCACTTCCTTCAGAGGGACAGTGTACTCTGAATGACGTACCAAAACACCAATCGCTGTTACAGTGGTAAAGATTCTATGCTTTATGTCTGTCGACCCAAACTCCTCATAGCTGTCAGTTTCTTGCAACTACCACGCGTCCTGGTCCCCAAGAGTGATTGCTTTGGGAGGGTTTTATTGTGTTGTATTCTCAATGTTACTTAATGTGATACAAGTGAACTCCCTTCCGCGAAATGGATTTTGCTGGTGATCGTAACATCTGAGTTTTCGCCAATATTTTTGGTTGGCCGAGTTTGCAATTAGACCGTTTTGTTAGGTACTGAAAACAAGACTGGCACGCTGATCAGTGTTAAATCGCATTTCACGTCCACGTTTGGACAAGACTAAAATTCTACAGCCATGTCTGTGAGGTGAGCTTCCAGATCAACAGTACATTGCCCCCCCCCACAAAGATAGATCGCATCATCACACATAAATGTTCGGTCACAGTCGTCTGCGACCAAAGTTTCCACTGTTCAGTGAGTTCGAGAGGTAGCCAACTGGTGTTTTTTTTTTAAAAAAAATTCCTCTCAGTTTCACTACAAACTTCATTTTACAGTTAGGTTGAAATTTTCCACATCACTGGTAGTGTTTTACTTACTGTTGGTTAATCGGGAATTTTAATCAAACATTTTAATGTCTGATAGAAGCTTGTACGTTCGAATAAACATTCTGGTTCGTTCATTCAGAAAATCTGAGCTAAACGCAATCCTTACGCTTATTAGAGCTTGAGAGTGTTCACATTTTGAGTCGTTTTTCTCAAACACTATCGCAACTTTCCTGGTTATAAGACAGACAAACAAACTGAAATCATCTGGGTTACTTTTGCAAATACAGTAGAACATATCGCGGATCTTAGCTTTCGGTTGAATTTTTTAAACCGATTCTTCATTATATTCTATCAAAAAATTGAAAATATTCACTTTAAACAACTTTCTTCTTTAATCCACGAAAATAAATGTTCTGACTTTGTGTCCACTGGACCGAAGAGAAGCTGGGTAACACTGCGATTAAACATGTGCATATCGTACAGGTTATTGTATGGAAAGTTCATGACTGAAAACAGTTCAACTTAACAATTTTATGCTATCCGGGGAGGATAAAAGTGAATATGTCCTCAAATGGAATTCAAACCAAAATTTCTTGTCCCTTAATTACAATTCATCTTGCTTCTGACGAGGAACTCTGCATTTCTTCATCAAGGCTTGGTTTGCTTGTTTGAATACAAAGTGCCATATATGAAAACGTTTCGTACCGTTTCATAATTCCTAAGTTTATACATGTATTTATGGATGTACTGCGGGGCATATAGTTAAGTCAAAACCTTAGAAGACGTAACTAAATCCAGAGCACGCACATCTTTTGCTAAACACAAAGTCGGTTTGAGTTGAATCATTGCGACAGCTCCGCTAACTCATACGAATTTTAAATCAGAATGACGTGTTAGAATTCTGTGCATAGTAGCTGGTCAGTGGTGTGAACACTGTTCAGGAATTGCCTGTATCTATTAAGGCAAGTGTCCTTGCACTCTTTCAGTTATGAAACCTTCAGAAGTACCTATATAGCTTTCCATATGGTTACCTCCAAACCGCAAACTTAACAGTTGGCAACGGTAGAAAGATCTTTAATTAAATAAGTAAATAAATAATATATATTTCTCAGCGCATATGTGAGAAGCACGCCGGGTTATGCGCGATCACTGCAGATGTTCACAAACGATGCAGAACGAATAATTAAACACTAGCACAAACGTGAAGCCTGCTGTCGAAAAGGACGTGGTCAAAATGCAAATGACTGCAGTTTGTGAAACTTTGACGCATCATCATCATCAACATCAAAAACAGCCATGAGCCTGACCAAAAGGTACTGCGGCTCGGGCCGCCGCTCACCTCAACAGTGACGTGGAATATCCTGGAAGGAAAGAGTACTACGATGGACAACAAAGATTGAAGAAGACTAAATGGAAGAACTAGAAATGGTATGGATACAGGTACGCCATTGACTGCGACACACCGCCATCTCGGATAGCGTCTCTAACCCACGGTTTGAGTGATCACGAGGACCCCATTCAGGCAGGCGATGCCTGCCCACTTTGCTCACTGGAGCAGTCAAGGTCTTCATATTTCGTGACCACGTTGTTGTTTGACCACCACGCGGTTTCACCCAGCTGTTGGTGGCCTCAGTAGATAATGCCCGGTATGGTAAACGCTCAGGTGGCATGCGGAGCACGTGACCCAACCATCGCAAGCTGTGCAACGTAATTACTTGACCAATTGATCGCACATCCCGAACGTTCCGGAATACGCGCTGGCGAACTGCCGCATTGCTCACGCGATCAGCCCACTTAATGTGGGCCAAGTGGCGGAGACAACGATGGTCAAACACAGCAAGCCTGTTGCTAACTTGCTTGCGAACAGGCCACGCAACAGAAAAGAAGACATTTCACTCGCTGCACAGATTTAGTACCAAAAAAGTGGTATGTTACACTAATTTACTTTTTACAAGGTTGTGAGGGGGTAATTTTTAACTAGTCCAAGGTCACCCCAGGGAGAGCGTCCAAACGCATCTTTGGAGTGTTTCACCATTAGTGGATAAAATAGGCGTCCGGAAAATCTCAAAATAGGTCGGCTTTAGCGAGGCAGGGGAAAAATCAAAAAATCCAGCAAACGATTGGGCAGAGTCCAACGCAGCAGGACGGTTACACGGAGTCCGGCCACTTTTGAAGATAAGTTTACTAAATTTTTATAATATTTGTGTCTACGTTTGAAAGGCAGTTCCATGTGGAGAGCCTACTCTTCTATACGGATTACCCCTTTCTGTGGCTGTTTCGGGTCAATAACCTTCAGATTGCAAAACGGACGTAATCAGGTGTATTTTTTCTCACCTGAGCATCCTTGGTGTATATTCACTTTTTACAGGTGAATAGTTTGTGCAAAAACATGCGCTGTTATGAAACAAATAGAATTTCGAGTGGTGAACGAATCAAGCGGATTTTCGGCAGACATCCTTCAAAACAGCCATGTTTTCGGTGATTTCCTGATTCCAGACTCACATCAAATTAGGACTACTTAATATCAGTTTAGAGTGACTGTATGGTCAACATGGCTCTTGCAACATAAACTTGCAGGTTTGTTTGTTCAGCTCCTGCTGGGCCCTGATACAAAATGCTAGCAACAATGGAACCTATTTGGTTTTTCATGGGTACCCCACCCAGTTGTTGGTAGACTAGACGAAGAAATGGTGTTTGATGTTTAACCTTATCTATCCGGCTTAACAAGATTCAGTTGCCTTCCATGTTTTATACTGCGTCGTACGTACTCCTATGAAAAGCGTACACGCATCTGAGCCAGCAACCCATGTTGTAGGGACAACACTTTAGGACAACACCATACGTAATTTATCTACATAATTGGCCCGCCGACCACGCATTGCCAGAGCAGGATAAGTGTGTGTCTAATGATCGTAAACTGTCCAGTTGGAATATGGCTGGATTAGCCGACCAAGATGACCGGAACTCGCGTGACGAGGTCCTGGCACGTACTGGCGACGGTGATTTCGGAGTTCCGAGTCTTTGCGCTTTCCTCTTTTGGATGAGATACTGCGACTATTCGTTAAAACACGTGGCGGTGAACGCCGACGTTGTCGATCTCAGGATAGTATGCAACACATCTTATTCCCTCAAAATGAAACACAATGAAAATGATTAAGCTGATAATCCGTAAAAGGGAACATGATAATAAACGTCTATTACAAGTAAATTAGGTTGCGGCTGATTATGGTTTGTTTAATCTTTAAGTCGCCACTCTGTCAAGAAAAATGTGCGCTCTGACGAGTAGAAAAGTGAGTTCAGAAAACCGTTGACTAACAGACGGCGTTATTTGGTGAGGCAAAAATCTTGCGGAAAGGACCGGTAAAAATGGAAGAACGCATGGGGTGAATAGCATCATTTGAGCTACTGTAAACTAGAAAGGGTTATCTGTTATAAGCAGTGCCTTGATAATGTCCCGGTGTCCATAGCATTTGCTGTGAGTTCCTTCTATCCAATCCTTACTGTTTGATAGAAAAATAACTGACGCAAGCCGAGACACCATCCCGACTTATTTGCAGGCGCCTTCACAGCCTTGCCTTCTCTATGAAGTGTAGTACTGCAAATTTAAAGACTAAGTCGATTTGTGAGTGAGTTCGAACGTTTCATTTAGTTCCCCTCCTAGAGGAAGTGTGTTCGTCAACAGAAGTTCTGGTTTTAATAGCCATTCATGACATAGCAGTTGCTCCGATTCTCTCACTATACGATACGCTTAACGCTGGACCCTCTCTGTGATGGTTTGATAATTGTGTAACCGTGGATCCTGTATACATTACTTTATGTGGGACCGGACCAATGCAGAGCGAATAGACCTCAAAATCTCGATACGTTTGTTTTTGTGCCACGGTTCCGTTAAAACAATGTTCTGCCCCGCCTGAATAGCTGCGCCCAGTGTCTGACGGGACGGTTCAAGGTAACCTGTAGTGAAAGCAGTCGAATCTCTCACCTCTGTGACTTGTGTTACAGGCGGTGCTGACTGGTCAAGGTTTCTTAAAGTGATGAATCTAATCAGCGAACTGCATCACTGTTCCATCAATCGGCCACAGGTGAACACCCCCAGATAATGACATTGGCTACTCTCGGCAGAAAATCCTCATTCCTCGTGCCTTGAGAGATTCCTTAGAACGAAAGCTTATTAATTCACAGTCTATCAGGTTTGAGTTAATTCGTTTGAAATCGATGTGTCCACACATTACTACGCTGCAAAATCTGTCGCGAGACCTGTCGAGTTATAAAGAGATCAAATGGACTAAACTCTGACGCCAAGAGACCTGTTGTTAATGTTGAACGTCTTAATCGTGTTTTCAGAAGAACAGTTAATAAACCCCCTACCAGATTCCATTAGGATTGTTGCTTCCGAAGAGATCAAAGAGAGCATAGATTTGTACAAAGAACTTGATTGGTTGGGATGCAACAGAGCAAGTAGACAGGACAGCTTACCATCAGAACTTCTTGGGAAAGATGAAACGGTTTATGTCAACACCATAACGATTACTTCAACAGCGTTATAAACAACACAGAACAAGGCCTTTAAGCAGTGTTCAGAAAATCAACCTTCTTATAGAAGAAATTTGGTCCTATTTAACACAGTCTTTGAAAAGCCAAATCCGACTTGCGTGGAACGTCAAGCGAACTTCACAGACTCTAAACAGTCTGCTTGTGATTGTTCCCACTCATCCTTCGACGTTTTTATGTATGCTTCACTTCTTTCCCTCATTGCCATGTGGGACATTCAAAGCTATTGACGTATTTTTTTATACAAAACTATAGCAATAGATTTGGCAAAATCGGGAAATGCTTTGCTTCAAATGCAGTCGATATTCGACTGTCAGTTGTGCGCGATTATTCCACCAAATGTGGGCAAATTGCGGAATTTGGTTGACAGGTCCCACTACAATCTACCACTGACGTCTTCGAGGGTGCACTTCTGTCAGATTTCTTGTTCTTGCTTTACATAGCACCTCTGTCATTTCGTAATCATAGACATGATCAGATAAGCTATATTACATGTCAAACGATAAAAAAAAAACAATTTTCTTCATCCCTCCTACTGGACAGTCTGTCCCAGCTGTCAGTTTGATGGGAGTCCCACAGATTGTGTCTACACACATCCAAAAGTGTCGATGTGTCCTTCTGGTTCGTGAAATATATTCAGCATGAGAAACTGCCTATCGACTGTTCATCCATTCAATAAACATCAAAGGATTATTGTAAGAAACATGTCACATGGTCTTGTCGTACTAACATAGTTTTCCGGCGGTAGTGAGATCTCTGCATTCCCCGTCGCCGAGTTATTCGATTTATCAATGTCTGTGAGCTACCTCACCTGCAGTTTGCTATAGAAGAAATTTACCGCTGTATAATAGAATTAACGGTGAACACTTCATTAAATATACCTGTTTATATAACTTCACAAAGTGTGGAATAGTGTATCATGTGATCTACTCGGCATATCTCACCTTCATAATCTAAATCACTTTAAGTACAGTTTTACATCTTCATAAATATCCAGATAAAAACACTCACTTTGCGCACCCAACTCTACCGTTCCATTAATCCTTCATTGGCTGGGCTTCCACACAAACCCGTCTCTTTAATCTTGGATTAACTATGAAAAGGAATCAATAGTTCCTTTCAAGTAAAACCAATTTATCATCATCATCCTCATAGATAACAACATCCCGGTGATTCTCTTTGATGTTTAACTGCCACACAACCATGAAGATAAAAACAAACCCTATACAAAAGAGAAAAGAAAAGAATGGAAGAGGAAGGGACAACTACCTCAAATAGCTACACCTATATAGTGAAGCATTCAACATCATGAGAACGACAAATTAATGAACAAGACTTGTTTTTCGTGTTTGATGACAAGACTATTTACAAGACAATGAAGATGAAAACATAGCTGGGGTGAGTCGGAAACAGCCAATGGAGGTTATGGACGCAATCACTGTTCCAAATCGTGGGTTTGACTGATTGTGAGCCAACGTAGATTTTGTCTACACAAACTGCTGAGCGCAAAAGTCAAGGTTGCACAATCGGATACTAATGACCTCGGCACCGATCAACATTCGGAATCTCCAATTCGGCTGGATTCAAACCAATGACAGAAACAACATGCTCAAACACGTCAAGCTGTCTACCAGCTGAGCTAAGAAGCCACGCCAGAAATCTTATCGGGGAAGTCGATTCCTTGGATCACTCGGTGGATTCCATATGAGATAGCGCGATGAGCGGATAAACAGAGTCGAAATGTGAAATTTCCAAGCTCCTGGCTCGGCTTGGCAACTTAGCTGGTAGAGCGCTTGTCACGTTTGGGCATGCTGTTTCTGTCACTGATTCGAATCAAGTTGAAGTCTAAATTTATCACAACTGGGTATCATCTAAAAGCACGCTAATCGGTCGGTTCTTTGGTCCTAACCGTGCTCGCTGTCCATTATATCATATTGTTCTGTGGGCCCCTAACTCGCTACATACTGGATGGAACCAGTAACTGCTACCCGTGTGCCGGAACGCCGAGTTGGGAAAATTGCACTGCCACTGACAGAAAATCCGATGACCGTTGCAACAGGTTAGTAGAGCAAACCTCTTAAAAAACGTCCGCTCTGTAATGACAAGGGATTGATGCATGTTTTACGTCTTCGTTGAACTATGTACACAAACATCAACAAGTTTTCTGATCTACGCGGAGTTGCGTGTAGTCTTTATGTTGTTATTTGTCCTGAATGACTTTTATCGACAAATATCCGCTTGAACTACTCAGACAGGACGCGCATGCTGGAGAGTGTGATTAACAAATCGATCGTTCACACCCAACTAACTTCTCATCTGTAAGCTGGAATGACTGCGGATCTGTTCAAGCGTTGAGTGACAGTTGTGTTATTGAATTTCGGGAATTTGCTATTGAGAACAAGTGACTCAGGAGAAGTGCATACTGTATTGTCGCATTTACAAACGTTCGGGTCATTTTAAAGTGCGTGGACGAGTGAGCCGTTGGACGTTGAGGTCGCGACCAATCAGAACGCACTTCGAGCCTTGGCACGAGTGTGGGGTACATAGGCGTCCTTGGCGAGTACACAACAGGTAGTCCTGGCAACTCATAGAAGTGCGAAGCTGTCTACTGGCCATGGTAACTGAGTTAGGTGACGGCGTTCAGTAAAGCGCAGCACAGTGGTGTCTAGGATGTACAGGATATTCCAATATATCACTCAGTACACCCTGAAAATCATATTCACGTTGATTTGGTCATATTGTGAGCATATTAGGAAATTTTGAAGTCCGTTACAGCTGTCGAGTACACTGGTTTAATTATAGAACAGCAAACAAATCATTCATACGAGGAAGCCTGTAGATGTGTTTTTCACAGGTTGATAAAGAATAAACAGTTATTTGTCAGAAAACCCTACAGGCTGTTCCTCGCGGGATGTGTCTAATTTTGGTGGGCGATATACAAAGTGCGCCTGGTCCACAGAAAACCCAGTTCACACAGTTGCCCCCCCCCCCGAAAGCTGTTTGTCAGTAAGTCAAGGAGGAGTTAGTGTTGTATTTTCACCCCTAGAAAAAATTTCCCGAAAAATGTTTGTATATGAACATGGTCACGGACAGGTGTACATTTCTCCAAAGCTGATGAAATCGAACATCGTGCACAGACTGAAACTATTTTGAAAGCAACAGACGGCGGAGTGAAAATGGATTTTTGAATGGGGATGGTAAGTTTTACCCCAGGTGCGTTTGGAAGTGCATGTGTGTGGTATCCTGTGTACCCAAATTTCTGTACACATAATTCACAGGCCATTTTAACTTGACGTTTAAAAACGAGGACTGGACCATACTCAGCAATGTGCAGTTTGGAATCAGATATTCGTCCCGGAGCAGCGTATACACGGTCACTGAGGCTGAATTAATAAGCCAGAGCCCAGCCAACTGCTTTCCTCTGATCACAACAGGTTGAGCATCGTGTCGGGACAATAAATTAGGTTATTGTCATCACTACGGTTCGAGATATTTACAGAACGCATATAAGTAAATGCAACTATATATATGTATTTCCTCATTTTTGTCAACTTAAATCCTTACGTATAAAGTTTACTCAGTTTCAAACGCTGAACACTTGGCTGCAAATAAAACGTTCCAGCAAGCTGAATATCGTTCAGAAAAATCTCCAAGGAGAAGACTCCCTTCCGAACCAAAAAAAGCGAATTAGATGGATACATTGCAGTATGAAACATGAGTCAATCCCCACACCAGTTGCTAGGACTGGCAGATCTGTTGGAACTCACACAGAAATAATATTCAACACGACTTAAATGGAGCAACTCTGTTATCGGCCATTCAACCACCAAAGCTTCAAATTTTTACTCCCAACTCGTCTGACTCCACAATGCTCCCAGTGAATCAGTCCTAAATAAAGATTTGATACCCTCCTTTGCTAACGGAGAACATTACATATTCAAAATAACATCGGTGGGAGCAATCAACGCACCGTGTTCAGGGTGACAACCAACAGTATAAACCAACCTCATCACAATGTATTAATTACCCTTTTCTCTGTCGGTTTCTCTTGTGTGCCCTACTGGTATATTCCTGATTTGACCGACTCATCCTTCCTCTCTCAATCTAGCAACAAAGCCTTCGTGGTGTTCTGATTATTAACCACCTGTCAGCACCGTGTCTTTCTGTAACTGGTGAATACCGATCATTGGATGATTAAAATAGCGAACGGATAGTCCGTTGTTTTCCAAAAGCATGATTTAGGGCATTCACCAGGTAAATTGACGTTGATCAGTTACTTAATGATGTAAAGATCAGCGTCTGTTTGTTGAGGTATACGTAGCACAGAGACGGATATGCAGATCTGAAGGCAAAACTGTACCCAACTGTTTCTAAGATGTTATTAAAAAAATGTATTGGTAGTTATGATAGGCAAACTTCAGTAGTCCAACAAAATCATTGGTTTCCTAACAAAATCAGCAAAATCAAAGGTGAACCGTCACGCGATTAGACCAAGTCAAGAATGGCTATTCGTGTCGTAATCGATCAATACCTGATTCGAAGTTGCACACCACTCACACTTGATCGCAGACTTCGCATTCATATTGACTTTCTAGCCAGTCCATCTGAATGCGATGGCTGCGATCAAATGTGTGTGATGTTCAACTTGAAAATGAACCAAATCCCCGAATACTCATCAGTAATGGTTAATTGTTTCCATAAATCGAAAACGAGGTGGATAGGATGGGCATAAGGACCAAATGTCAGACTGAGGAGAAAAACAGGGAATACAAACAGTGAACGAGTTTTCTCAGTTTCGGGGACCAACACATTTACAAATAATGTCAATCATTCTTTCGTCATGAAGCTATCGAAAAGAAGTATTTTTCCGTATCCAAAATCTTGCACCAGATTGCCATCATCATCCATTGTTACTCGGTGATGCACATAGATTGAAGCTGCACCTCCATCAAAAATTCATGAAATGGCAAAACCTACGTGCTATGATTGGGCTAAAACATTTTGACAGTGCGACCAGCTACGACTATCTTGAAAACGCTTCTTGAGGCAGTCAACCTGATTGCTTCGTGGACACTTCAAACAGTCAGTGGTATGTTTTTAAAAAAACAAGAATGATTGGAACTATCCCAATCCGGTAATGTTACGACTTTGTAAAGTATTCGCTGAACTTTGGTGATCATTTCACAAAAATGGGTGGCATCCTGTTGGTGAAATCTGGTCATTTACAAACAATGGCCTTATCACAACTTCCATCTTGAAATGTTTCCGACTCACCCTAATACGTTCACCTAAATTAATCATGTTTCAACAAGTAGACCCTATTACGACAGCTGAAGTTTAGCATTTAATCCAAAAATATAATGCTACTTCGGTTTTAACCGTGCTTCTTTCACATAAGAGTCAAAAATTAGGTCACATGATTGTGGACGTATTTTTCTCTTGTTCAACAGTCGTAAAAGGGAACAAGCTTGTTGAGAGTTTATCTTCATCACTCCTTCCATACGATAATTTTCTAAGTATACATAAGGATATTTTGTAAAACATTTACAGGTATACATTTACGGATTAGGAACTTACCTATACCGTCCTCGATAGAAACTCATCAGCAATCGTTATTGCTACTGTGTACTCACCAGCGCACACTCCGGTCAGCTTGAAATGTGATGTTTCTTGATGTTCGCACTCAAACCGATGCTTCACGACTTGCCTTCCCCTCGGTTGGACTCATCAGGTATGAATAATTTGAGTGAGGTATCGGCCGAGCCATCCTTCGTGTTACCAGCGGTAGCTCTCACTTCATTTGTTCACCAGACCTAACAGTGTTACTTGTAAGAATTGTACTTATGCGTACTTGATATGTCTGTCCATATTATCACGGCATGAACACGCCACATATCAATTATGTGCGATTCCCCTTCTCAGTGTAAATGTTGCACGCAGGGCTAGAAGTCAGACAGATAGGGGCTTCAGCTGATCATGTGAAAGGTTGCCGATTCAAGATCGCATGCATAATGACTCTACCTGATGAATCCATCCACGAGAAAAACCGATTACGGGGTGTACGAAGATGTTACAAGTACCTGAGATCATTAAGTCACGTAAATTTAGGTTTGCCGGACGTATGTCGCACTGAGTTTCATTCACCGGGGCTACCAGCCTTTGAACAGAACCACGTGGTGCCCAAATGAATATGTGGTCACAAATTGTGTGGACATTCACTGATTCATCGGAGAGGTTTTTGCGTGTCACATAAATCATTTCCTGAAAATGTTATCTGAAGTGAATGTTTGTCACCGCCAAATGGATGTACGGATCCATCCTGTGTCTGGTTCACCAGCTTGGTCTTGTTTTCCATGATTTTGTTTCCCGTGTATTTTGGTGAACGTTTTGTTCTGATGTATTCTTTTTCCTAATTGTGTCGATCGACTTCTATCGTTCTTTTTGTATACAGCTGTTTGTGGGTGCCAAAAGTAAACTGACCTTAACCAACTGGTCAAGACGAAAATAAATCTCTAGCAGTTAGGAGAGAGAAGCCATAAGAAGAGGCTTTAATGCAAAGGCATTTCATAAATTTGTTCGAAACCAGAGAATGTTTCCTGAACCACATCTTGTCAGCCAGGACGTGAGCACATACGAACGGTTGAATGTCATACGAACGTGCTCATTCAAGGGTCTCACACTTCACTTCGTTAATCTACATAACTTGACAACGGTTTCCGCATGAACTTTGCAGCATTCGAACCATAGTCAGGTTACGTGTCATCTCCTACAATGTTTGTAATGATCACGAAGGGGTCGATTCGGACCATTAATCCAAACCGTATTTTCAAATGGCTGATCCTTTCACTTAAGCTCTTGGTTAATGGGCAAAGAAAAAACGAAAAGCTGTATCTAGTACTTTTATTCATGGATATGTATTTCCAGTGTAAGACAGTTGCAGTCACGGCACTGGTGTGTAAACTGATTTTATTTTCTAAACTGAAAAACAGGGCAGCTACGTTCAATACAACATACCTCCCTCTTATAGTCCGATGTGTTTACCAAATGGCCCTATCAGCTTAAAATCTTATCAGCCATGTCTTAAAACTATGACCTTTACGCTCATATATGACCCTCATGACTTCAGCCCAGTTAGTGTACACTGCTCTGGCCTTGAAAAAAATGGAAGCTTCAGTTTTAGTTCACAGATTCATGGCAGTAATACTTTTTGAATGCACCAGCCGAATCTAACTTCTAACATTTTAGTAATGAACGTTCGAGATTTAGGTTATTTCAAATTGAACCCCATGCACACTTGATCGCAGCCCTCGTATTCAGATTAGCGCTTTGGTTGGCCCACTTCGTAAGGAAAAACTAGACTCGAATTTCATTCCTAGTGGAGTTCACCAAAAGTGCATATCCTCGTCCGGACTGGAGTTTGCACTCCGATCCTCCTGCATGTATGACTAACGTGTTAACCAAAACCCCATTAACATCATACTAGACGTGACCGAATAACCACATCCAAGGTTTTAATCACAACTTTGTATGGGTAGGATCCAGAATGTTCCTCAATTCGGAGAGAAGAATGAGCAGAATCGCCTTGTTCAATTCACTTGATAACTCCGTGACCAGGAATTCTCGGTCACTGTCTTCACTGAATCAACTAATCTCGGCTTAAGTTATTGACAGAAGCTCAGGGATTTGGTCTATTTGAAACCGAACACCATCTATATTTGATCACATCTCTCACATTCAGATAATTCTTATGGCTAATCTACTGCAACAAGAAGCAAGACTCAAGTTTCGCTCCTGTTAGATTCTACCAGTAGTGCACATCCGTGTCCGGCCCTGAACTACCACTTTATGTAAATTTCTACTGCTGCAGCCTTGAGGCAGCATCCCGCAATTCGGGGTTAAGAAACGCATCTTGAAAGACCAGATAAAATATGAAATACTTTTCGATATTATCTGGACTCTGGAGGTTGTCAGAACTGAAAATCTCCCCCCCTTGTGTGATCCATAATGTCACCTCTCTCAGTGGTTCGTACGTTAACGCTAGGATTCTGTGGATACCACAGACGATTCTCCAATATTTCACTGATGTTGAAACCGAGTGGAAAGGGATGAAGTGGTCAACTTCGGCGGAAAGCACCAATCTTATGCTGATTGTTCATGACCGTACCCTGTGGACCTCGGAGTGATTTAAGGTACTCACAGACAACAAGAACAAGAACGGTTTGTCTCTCCTACAGTTGAATGTGAACTGTGTTTGACTTACGTAGAAGGGGGTGAGTTTTTAAGTCGGTCTAAACGTAATCTGTAATGTGTTGCAATGCGTTAGGGAAAATGTAAAGTATCTCACTGATTTGCACCATACTTTCATCGGTCTTCTTGTGTCAACAGACTACGTTTTGTTTGATGAACCATACTGCGACCTCCTCAAAGCCGTTCCGACCGAGGTATCAAAATTTCTGAACTTGGTAACACGGTTCGTGTTGCAATCGAAACGAGAACAAGATTGGTGGTTAAAACCACTGTCTGGTTATGTAATTGTACATAAGTACATGCAGATACCAGTTCAAACTAGTCCAATTAATGGGGTCAAATGTTCTTGTCGGTAAGTTTCCAGTAAGCTGAACGGCAATGTAGAGACAGTCGCACTGTGTGAGAACAAAACAATCCACATTGTGATAAAGGCGGTTATTACGTCAGTATCCATGGCAAAAGCCGGAGTCATCACAATTGGAAAAAGTGTATCATGTGCGAACAGGAAGACATACCAACTGATTGCTATCCTCAAAACACATCAAGCCATGCGAGTGTATTAGAACAAATCGTTCTTAGACATAATTGTGACCGTCAGCGTATCAGTACCTATTAATTTCGTGTTCATTGTGAAATATCTTGTTTTTTCGCCACCGACTATTGTCAGTTATGTGTCACCCACTTTTGACCCACACTCTCCACATAATCACACTCATCACATTAACTAAACCCGGCATCCGTTATCAAAGTCAAACGTGGTTAAAATCTATTTTCCTGTTTATGAAAGCGAGTTCAGGTCGATACACACAAAAATTATAACCAATCAACAAACAAAAAATGGTTTCCCCCATCTTGCGCTACCCGTTTTGCTAATAACTCGAAAAGTGGTTCCTTGTTTACTCTGTTCTTCACGGTAATACATCGGCACCTCACAGACATACTTGTAACATGGGGTTAATCGCTTTTATGCCTGTCAGCAACTGTTTGTCCGACCGATCTGACCCGTCATTGGTCAGGTCTCAGTTCAAAAACAATCCATTGGTCCAAATAATCACCAGCGAAGTGGTGAACTGCTGACTCTATCTTGCCAGGCATAATCAATACCGAATAGGCCAAGGAATCAGACCCACAGCCCGTTAACAGAGGTTTGTTTGTAGATCAGACACTTGTTCACTAGAACACGGGATCGTAATCACCATGGGTGGGGAAGGTATGTAGATTACCGACCTTAGTTGTGGCGCTCCGTTTCCTCACAGACTGAAATCAACCAGGCGTTCCGTGGGTTTGATCGTTTGTGGATTTTTGGTTTTGATTCCACTGTCTATGTGATGCCGGTGAGACTTAGCAAGATCGAACCGACTGTTCAGTCATTTTGTTTGTGGTCACTGTGATCGAATGTTCGTAAAAACCCCATCCAATTTCCATTGGGACAGTGGTGGTTACTCGCTCGTTTGAAGGCTAACCACAAAAATAGGCTCATCGCAACAGCTCCGGAGAGTGATTTAACAGCACTCCAGGTATGTCCATGCTAGTTTCTGGGTACGTGGACAAGCAAACAGAATAATTCAGAAACTCATAACGGTAAAAACATAGCAATGAAATCTTGTAGAACAGCTCAACATCGCACTTGTTACCTTTGCATCGAAGCGGCCTGAAATGGTTCGCATTCCCACAGTACCCTAGGGCATAAAGTAATCCGGATTTCAGACAGGTGCGACTGAAACCGTCTTCTATTCCAGGGCTGGCCAGTCTACCGGCCTGGGCGCATACCTTGGGTGTGCGGCCGTGTGTTCGTATAAGACCTAGGGACAACCGTCGAAACGCACTAGGGTGTGATCCAGTAAGTATCCCACATACACAAAACCACTCTTTTATAGGAACACGCTTGCGATCGACACAGTAAGCCTGCTACATAAGTTGGCATGTCAGAAAATAGTGTGGGGTGTGTATGGTGGAGCACAGCGCACGTTTATTACTGGATTAATTGAGCCAATGTGTTCAGACTGTAAACGGGCGCAGCGTGGAACTGAGATTATCCTGAATGCTATTGACAAGGAGGTTCAAGAATTAAGGTTTCAAATGAATTATTTCAGCATATGTCTGCTGTACAGTCATTTGTTCGTGAAAAGTGTTCATTGAAAAGTTTCAGAAAGCGCTGTTCTGGAACACAACTGTTTGTTAACCGATAGCAAACTGTCGGAATCGGTTTGGTAAGTTGGTTATAAACCTTCCCCCGAATCGAAAAGCACGTGGTATGAAAAAGCGTAACAAATCTCAACACGTTGTTCATAAATGAGGTGCTAAATTATTTCACATCAGACAGAGGTTACACATGATCCATAAATTGAACAGAAAGCATCTCTGCAGTCTGAGCCAACGGAAGCGTGATCGTAACACTCTGGATAACACGCACACATTGGAAGACACATTTCTGGAAAATTATGGCTTGCACAGTTATCGCTTGATTTTATTGCGCAAAGCCTTCAGAAGAACTTTCCCATCTAGTAGCGGCAAGAAGTTTGTCGGTTCTTGACGTTTAGTCTATAAGTCAGACAAATACTTGTATTTCGAAAACCAACCACAATATGAAATGATTCGTCTTGCATGTTCGAATTCCAGTTGTCTTCTTTCGTGTATCTTCCATGAAAGAAAACGAAACATTGATTAGGTTAGTGAGCGTTGAACAAAAAATTTGTTCTGAAATGCATTCGTTCTACAGAGTTTTCTACTGGAATACACCGGTTGGGTTGAGTTAAAAATGACTACCCAAAATCGAGTGTTTCGTGTTTTCCCACTGTCATTCTAATGTAACAATGCCTTGTCAAGGTCCGGTCTTACGCATCAACCTTCACATAGACTCCAATCGATACATCATATGCACTATCTTGCTGATCCTGTGTGAGCTTAGGACAGTCAATGGTCGCAGAAATTAATTTTATGGGGAAATATCACAAGCCACTAACAAGTATCACAAAAATGAATGGAAAGGCCTTCTAAGATATACACAAATTTAGCAAAGTGAGTAGACGTACAAGGAACGAACACATACTCAAATTTTCTGAACACTGAACATATAACTACGATAATCAAACGGATGCGAATGAGATGTGATTATCCGTGATGGATCCGAATTACTTCATGTATGCCCACGAAGACGGCCATAATTAACTTGTCAGATATGAACATAATCACCTTACTAACAACGATGGTATCAGGCGAACATTTTGGCAATGACGGATTAAACTGGCAGCTCTACCGGGTAACAGACTGAGCATGGACATTAGTCACCGTTGAGTTTAAACGCTAGATCGTAATGATGGAATCCTTGTGACGAAATGTTAGAGAAGCGTAGCAATGTGTTTGATACTTGTTTGAAAATGATCCGATTTTTTTTCTATGGCTGTGCAACGGGAGCTCAAGCAATGAGTCGCTGTCTCAAAGTTGTAGCCTAGTAAGTTACCATTGAAATTGGAAGACAGCCCACGTGAACACAAAGCAATCCAAACACAGCGTACGCTCGCTCAATTCTAGTCAACTTACAGATATGGACAACGTCCGCCCCCCCTCGCATTCACATATCAAACGTAGAACTAAAACACTAAATACTATTGATCAAACACCCTCAGTGGTAAATCAGATTAGTCTGGTTAGCCTATCATGCATACACACGATTACTATTCATGCAAGACCAGAACATTGTATCGTGTCCGCATTCTGAGATGTAACTGTGTCTGTGAAGGACACTACACATATTTGACTATCTACTCCCAACATTTTGACTGATCAAGCGCGTTGGTGCGAACTGGATCTCAATTGGCCTAATCCCAGGATTCGACTCTAAACAACAGCTATCCAGGTAAAGCGCCTTATCCCTCAGTTTCTCACTATTTCTTTGGGCGTATCGATTGGAAGCAGTGCGCTTACATGATGTGTGAACGGAAGCGCCACGAGTTGTCACAACATGAGGATTACACTAACTATTGAGTTCACTCAGAATATGAAACGGGACATACAATATTTAGTTCTTTGTCTTCTCTGCTTGTAATCGGTTTCAGACTGACCGTTTTTAAGAGGGATTCTAGAAGTGTCATGCTTCCATATACGTGTTATTCACAAATATCGAGCATTCTTGTTGACAGTCGTTACTATTTTTCAATCAACTACAACACTTTTTCTCACTTCACTTGTTTCCAACATTTCGAAATAAAGTTCTTTTTTATCATCGTTACCACCAGACGAAGTCAAAATTGTATCCAAACCCAAACACGCTTTGACGTTATTGGACATGGATTGGGTAGGCATCATAGAGTAGAACTGCGTGTGGGATCAATTAGTTTACACGTGCTTTTGTAGGCTCAAACACAGTGGTTAGTTTATGCTTCATATTTCCTATTGAAAAACCCTCGGCAGTCTGACAATGCTAGTATGTGTAATTACGATTTTGTAGGTCGTATGTTTTTCATAGCCGATCTCATTTGTCGCAGTGCAACAGGTTTTTCAACCGGTCTCTTTTAACACCATGCACTATACTCGAGCTTTCTTCTAGTCAGAGTCTGTCAGTTTTGTACCTCCTTATCACGATCAAGATCTAAACTCGACCCACACTTTCAACAGATAACTGTGTTAATCATTGCGTCATCAACCTCACACTAGGCATGACCAATATTCATTTTGTACTAGTCTTCTACAACTTATGTGTAACTACCATGCTGCCGTACGGTCACGCATACTCGGTTATCGGGAATCTAGTGGTTTCGTCCTAACCACCTGTGAGTACATATCTGTGAGTTCCATCCGAATGTATACACAGCCAAAGGTCAGTATGTTTAATCGTTGTTATGTGTTACGACCAACATTCAGTAGAACTTCTCTGAGACACGTTCAGTCAAAATAAGTGGACAGTTTTGGTAAGGGATTTTGTAACCAACCAGAGCATTTTGACTTACCTCCGACCGTGTTATCGCTTCTGTACTCAGAGGTACGAGCATTCATCAGATCTTCTATGCCATATGGTTTTGAAATCTTTGCTCCATACCATACAGGTATTTGCCTTTATTCAGTATGAAGGTTATGCTTCTCAGAGATCAAGCTTTTTGAGATTAGTCAATGTTATTGTGGCTTATCACGTCCGGAACCAATCATTTTAGGTCCCTACCTAAAAAATAACAAGTTTCCCTAAAAAGAATTAACATTACCTAGGGGTTACAAACTTTGGTTAGACCTGTACAAATGCAGTTTGTTAGCTTGGACTGTGGCCGGTATAACTGGTACGTTACACACATTTGATAGCTTTTGAATCCAGATAGTTATTTCATCTGCTGAAAAGTGTATCTGGCAATCTGGACACATTTAAATATTCACATTGAACTTCACCCACAGCTGCTCACTGTTGTCGCATTCTCACAGAATTTCCAGTCGCTCCCTTTCGAAAAGAAGTACTAGACTCGAATTTCGCTCTTGCTAGAGCACGCCAGTAGTGCATGTTTACCACGACCAGCACTGGAAATCCGACCACGCCTTTATGAGGCAGTCGTGTTGACCACTGTTCCACTGACTTCACCCTGGGCATGACAGGTTAGTCTCACACAAACGCTCGATTACGTTCTCTTGAGAGCGATGCTACGGTTACCAGTCCTGTTAATTCCAGTTGGTGACCCAACGACTAGGACTTCCTTCCAGGTTGAAATTACAGGAATCACTAATTGGCAAAGAGTTACTATCATTACTGATGACTGATTTTCATATAAACCAAACATCACTGCTGAAAAACAGTGACAAGCAGTACTGCTGAACTCTAACACCATCGAAACTTGAGTGCAGTGCTCCTTTTCGAAAGAAGCCTACTAGAAAGTTCATGGAAATGCGATAGCTGCGATCACTGCTAAAGTGTGTTCAAGTTTCATTAGAACCAAAGTCTTTTAATATTTATCGGTTATATATAATAAGAATGGGTAGCACCCATTGTGATTTCAACAGCGCAATAGACAGCGTGACCGTCTCATGAGACCGTGGACGAAGATTTACACAGCCGACGGGTCCGAACAAGAGTAAAACTCTAGTATAATACTTCTTTTAAAAAGCCTCTGATTGACAAGACCAGCTGGATGCGAATGCTGTAAGTGGTTTTTAATTTACATCATACGATCCTGGTTTCACATGTTAAATACCGGCGCCATTCGGCAAAACGGTATAGATCTCTGTGTGTGTGCAAGTATAAGCGTTCCAGTAGAGGTTTACTCTCCTTGGATCTACATTCCTTATGTGATACCTAACAATCTAAATTGATCACTAACTTAACATCCACTCGCTCAGCATTAGGATACCTTAATGCGTGACATCGTTCTCATTTCGTCCAACAAATGTAGACGAATTCGTCCTTAGGAACTTGTTTTGTTCTGACTAAAAATATCGGTAGAACAAAGACTTTAACTTTTTGAGTTCCAAAACCAACAAACTCAGAGTTTGGGCCAAAACAAATGAAACGATTATATGTTTTCTGATGTTTTTAAAACTGTTTAAACTTACGCGTTGGCTGGCAAGTTCTTATGAAAATACCGTGGAAGACAGTGCCTGAAAACAGAAAATGTTGATGTGCAATTTTCACTCGACTTTTGCTGTAAGTTCCCCTTCTGACGAATGCTTGTCAAGACGTCCATAAAGACATTTTCTTCACTGTCTTAAGCACCTTTCCAGAAGGACGCGGAAGAATTAAAATACATTTTTCCGGCTTCAGGGGTGATCTCATGTGTCGTTTATTCAGATGTGACCTAATTTCAGCAGACATTCGTCCAAACCTATGGGCAAAAAGTATTCACGGAAACTGTCAATTATTTTGATAAAATTAACTTCAATGCTATGTGTCACGGAAGACCACCAGTTTTTGTAACGTCGCTTCTGATTTCTCGCTCCATGGTTAAGGTTTCCCAGCCGCCAGTTTTTCAGTTGAAATGAGGGTAGAAATTTTGACCTAAACATCACGAACAATCTCGTTTATACTACACTATATATAGCAGGGATTGAATTTCGGGGATTCAAGTTACTCCAAATTGAACACCACCCATATTTTACCATAGCCCTTTCATTCGGATAAACCTTTCCGCCAGCCTACTTCGTAGGAAAAAAACTAGACACGAATTTCAGTCCTGTTGCAGCTCACTAGCGTTGCATATCCTTGTCTGGACTGCAGTTTGCATTCCGACCCTCGTGTTTACGAAACTAGTGTGTTAACCACAATGTCAGCAGCCTTACAATAAACATAACCGAATGATCATACCGAAACACTCACTCACACTCTTGTGTTACTAATATTGTCCCTCTGAGATGGTAAGCACAAACTCAATACAATGGTTTATCCAGTATTCCACGAGTCAGTCCTTGTTGAAATCTGATCGAAATTCACGTGAATATTTTCCTCTTTTCGTTTTATTTAGAACAATGCATCACTGAATCAATTCGATCGGATCAAAACACTGGGTACCGGATCTTTCGGTCGTGTCATGCTAGTCAAGCATAAGACAAACAAGAAATATTACGCGATGAAAATATTAGAGAAGCAAAAGGTTAGTTTTTGTGTATGTCTGATCGATTGGTTCGGGCAAGTCATGTTTTCATTTTCAACTACATGTGCTTATGTACAAGGTCGTAGAGGATAACTGGGGTAAAGAAAACACGCAATGTTCATTGGTTGGGTCATGTACTGCATATGTCAACGGAGCCTCTGCCGTACCGTTCATTGTTCAGTTTGGTCGGTAGTGGTTGAGGGAAATTGCAGTGTGGTTAGGCTATGGGATGGTCACGTGTCCTGCTGATCAAGGTTGGCAAATGCCAACTGTTTGGTCGGGGAGTTCGCGACCGTGCATAACGTGGGTAAGAAACACACTGTGACATGATAGTGTGACACAGCCAATGATGAGTCTGTGTGTAGTGAGTTGTTGGCTGATCTTTTTCATTTAGATCCATTATGTTGTGCAATAGTTTCTCTTTTCTCCTCATTACACTCGTACTGATTTATCACTGTGTTATTGTGTGGACCGTTACCAGGGCTAACGGTAGCCCGAACCATAGTACCCTCAAGTAGGGCTCAATACTTGAGTGACAATGTTGATGGTGATGATTCCATTAACTTGTACCTCATTTTTAGGTTTGATATATCAGTAATTTTTCTCGCGTTCTTGCTCCTTAGCTTTCCAGCCGAATCTTAGGTAACTTGTCCACAATAGGTCATCTGGCTCTAATCTTTTATCACCAGGAGTACATAAAACATGCGCAGGGAAGCTGGCAGGACTACTAAATGAGGTAGTTAATGACTTTTTGGATCAGAGCAACCTTCCGAAGGTCCGGAGTGAACACAACGAGCCCATTATCTACAGACCGATGACCTTAGTATCTACTGTTTCGCGGAAGTTTTAAAAACTGTGACGGGCGATCGGTTGAGGTCTCACCATACAGTTTGTACGCTGATGCTTGATAATCGACATAGAGTTCTATAAGATATTTCATACTTAACAAACCCACTGGAAGCTGAGAAACATTGGACCAAAACTCTTGACAGAAGTAGGCTAGTAAGCGTTATTCCTTTGGATCTCTTCGTAGCCTCCGGTGGAATCATCCACGAAATCCCGCGTGTGAAACGTCATCAGTATAGAATCGACTAAATGCTGAAGCGGTACAATGCTTACCCTGGTTGCGCATGTTTCTATCTCTGGTCTGAGCTTTGTCAATGCCTGTGTTCTTTTGGAACTGGGTCCCTTCTGAGATTAAAATGCCTGACAAACAGCTTACCTCTAAAAGACATTTTTGCCAATTTTTCTACTCAAACATGCCTGAAAGTTTTAACATCAATTAGAACGGTATTTGATATTAACTCATTCTGAGTAGTTCATCATGTAGTTGATATTGGTGCTCCATCCTGTCTACTAGTTCATCAGAATTCGCCCTAGTTGATGACAAACCAAACTAACTGTCATGGCTTGTGTTTCGTTGTTGATCTTTACGATGGCAAGAATATAGAACCTTACAGTCTACAAATAGGGAACTTGGAAACGATAGTAGTTGCCTCAAGGCCTTCTTAGCCATCACAAGAGAATTGCAATAATTTATCAGTTAAAATGATTTAACGTGGTATTAGTTACCCATAACAGTTTATTGCACCGATTGCACAACCATTGACTTTCGGAGTTCATGCAAACTGTACTGAACTGAGTTTACAATCTTTTGAAGATAAGTTTTTAGTTCAAGGAAACTAGAGTAGTTTTCCGAAATGGCGATTTGTTTCACTGTTGAGTTAACCTCAGCACAATCCTACCAAAGATGCACGAGATATCATTTCACGTCAATCTGGCTACTCCTGAACTACCAACAATTTACAGTCACAGAAATAATGTTTCTCTTTCCCCTGATATTCGAAGCTAATTTCATACCTGTGAGGAAACATCAACCGGACAACTCTGAAGAGCTGAGAATTTCAAGTTGAAAATTGGGTTGACAGCAGCACTCTTCGTTTCCACCGGCAGAGTTTGAGTTTGAGTTCTCAAAAACGATTCGGAATTTTCTCTTCAGATAGCCACTAGGTATCTGCACACAGGATTCATTTTTGGGCGTAAGGAGTTGAAAGTTTTGAAACACACTTGTTAGTGAAAAGCAAAATGACAATAACGGTTTTCTTCACTGTCTCCAATTTGTCAATAAGTCTCATGAGGAAAACCTAAGGTGAAAAAAAGTTGGGGTCTTATTGCTAAGTAGTGTGGCGGGCTTGAAAATGTGGAACTAACCCATCTATAAAGAATAATGATTTCAAGTGGATTCGAACCATAGACACAGTTTACTGCTCAAGTTCAATAGCGTTTGTGGATTCCAGTGTGAACTGTTTGAGCAACTCCATGGAGCAGTTAGCGGATTCCATGTTACACAGAAGGCTCGGTGGGTAACTGAATCTAAATGTGGAAATTCTGAGCTCCCGGTGTGGTTTCGTAGCTCAGCTGGTGGAGCGCATGTCGTATTCGGACATAATATAGCTGGTCCGAACCCAGCCGAAGGTCGGTCATTTTGCAGTTGGATTGCTTCTAAATTTTTCGGTCTGTGTTGCATTTTTTTAACTTTATCAGTAACACTCCTCTTTAGAAATCTCATGTTAGCTGTATTTTACTGAAAGCTACATTAAGACGAGCTAATGTATCATACAGATGTAAGGTCGGATACAATATCTAGCACCGTGACACTAGGTTAATTTTCACCGGAAAACAGTGACCAAATGCAACAAACTTATAATCTTTGCACAACTGCATAAAACCATTAATCACTAAAGAGATAACGTTCTATATGTCGTGGTATGATAAACGTACAGCAACAGCGGTATCGTTAAATGAGGGATATGGTGATGATCAAGCATCAAGTGCTCAACTATGTGTCTGCTAACTGACCTACTAAACCTAGCAGTAATTGATCCACTAACCAACAGCCTGAAACAACAGTCATCACGCTTGCATTCCTTTGGGGGGTTTTCTCCGAATATTTATACGGACGAAGGTCTCGTTCCGCCGTAGCTGGAAAGTTATGAAGAACGTAGACAACCAGTTATTGGCCGCTGAAGGCACTCGTTGTTTCGCTCCGTTGAATTCCAAACACATCAGTCTGTCCCTTATCGGTCGGATAAACCACACCACCGCACCCCGTTTAACACATCCAAAAGGGCGACAGTTGTTTTGGATTCCTTGACAGTAAAGAACCACTTCGCTGACTCCCACACCATATGGATTGAAAAACAAAGTCGTATATTTTATGTTCTCGATGATGTTGGTTTGTACGCTAATTGAAGAAATCAGCGTATACACTAACAGGACATTCAGCATAAACATAGTGTGAACGCTAACTTTCCCTCATAAAAGAAAGCCTAACACAAAAACGTTTGCTTGCACTCAGTCCGAGGTAGCAGAATACCGAAGGAAGGAATTAGAATCAGGCAAACACCATAACTGTTTACTGATGAGTAGTCGGGGATTTGGTTTATTTTCAAGTTGACCATCACTCACATTCGATCGCAGCCCTCGCATTCAGATAGACTGTCCAGCCAGCGTCTTTCGAAAAAAGCACTAGACTTGAGTTTCGCTCTGATTAGAGCTCATCAGTAGTGCATATCCTTGCCACGACCGGGTTTTAGACTCCGCCCATTCTAATCATGAGGCAACCGTGTTAATCACTGCGCCAATGACCTCATATTAGACACGCTCTAATGAGAGCGAAACTCGAGTCTAGTGCTTCTTTTCGAAAGAGGCTGGCTGCAAAATCTATCTGAATGCGACGGCTGCGATCAAATGTGAGTGATGGTCACCTTTAAAATAAACCAAATCCCCGACTACTCATCAGTTATCTGAAGAATATCCCCTTGCAGGTTTAATGAGTTCAGTGATCTCGACCTGTCTCGGAAGTCCTAATCGCGGGGTTATCGATTGGAGTTAACAGGACAGTTACTGTGTCTCCTCTCGAGACGATCGGGCAACCTGATCATTGCTCCCAAGCAAGAGTGGTTAGAGCGTTCAGGTTCGATAATTCGGTCGTGTCTGATGTGAGGTGAATGGCGCAGTGGTCAAGGATATGCACTACCGACGAGCACTAATGGGAGTGGAACTCGAGTCTAGTGCCTCTTTTCGAAAGAGGCTGGCTGTAATGTGGTCTATCTGAATGCGAACGCTGCGATCAAATGTGAGCGATGGTCAACTTGAAAACCATAACTGTTGTACGTAATATTATGCGAGGTTAACAGACTCGCTAATTACCATTGTGAAGATTTCATTGTGTTACAGAGAGTTTATTGTCCGAGGAAAAACCAAAGCTACACAGTGTAGGATCACCGTAAAGTGTCGTAACGTCCACCACACCACTGCATTAAGGGGACCATGGAACATGTTGGGCTTGGTGAGAAATATCAGCCGGATGACTGAGCACTACTCGTTGGAAGTCGCCTGTGTAATCGACGCTGAGATTTAATCAATAGCAAATTTCTTCATTATTTCTAGGTTGGGCGGTGAATGTGTCGAAAACTGCCGCAATTCTACTAGGAGAACGGTGTGTTTTGCGTGTATGCCGAATGCGTACCAAGTAGGCTGTGCTAACCTTTTCATATCCTCCCGTTTTGACCACATGACAATTTGCATTCTCAAACTAACTGTTGGAATATCTTCTTATACTGGCTAAGTCTGAGGTCACTTTCGAATTCACCTGGTTCTGTTGACATAATAGCTGACTGTAAGCGGAAAACCGCAAGTAATTTGGTCTCCATAATTCTGTAGTCTCTGTGATACATCTCTAGACAAGACGATACAACTGGCAACTGCTCACTATTGTTTTAAATGGGTTCTTTGTCAAAACAATGGAACGAGCAAGTTGCCGTTTTCAGCGTCCACTGATCAAGCATCAAGAGCACAGGATTCGTGTTCTCGACTTGCCAAAATTACATTTGACCGATGTGGTTGACCTTCCGATCGAGTGAACTGTGTATCAGCCTACACGTTCCAAAAGCTTACCGTTTCCTTTTATTTCTCATCGGCAATCTCATAAGCAATCTCATCGCTGTGCGACATTTCAATCGATGCCGAAATGTTTTCGTCCTTTTTACTTGGCATATCAAACTCGATGGAACTCTGTCGGATCTGATCATTCACTATGTCCAGTGAGAAACGATGACGAAACTATTCACCAGTATTCCGCTAAGGGTATGCGGGCTACAAACAATAAGAATCGAGAACAGTGGATCCATTTATTCACTGTGTGTGGATGAGTATTCACTCTCTACCCGTCCACAAAAGTATAAGCCTGAGATCGGAGGCGATAGACTTTCTGTAATCAACGGATCTGCGTGGACGTTCGGTCTGGTACCATGACAGACAGAAAGCTAAACCGTAGTGTGGAATACCAACTCAATAACCCACCGAGGGCATGATTTCTGGTGGTTGGGATGCGTTTACCTACCTTAAGCTAGAGAAAGACAGAATAAATGCAAGTCACATTCAACAATGAAAACCGATCCACCTAACTGAACTTTCGTCATAACCATCGTTTGCGTAATACAATTCGTATATCCCTTCTCTCAAAGTCTCGTCTTCCATCCTGTTTGAGAGGAAAATTACTTCAAACTAATTTAGCGTCCCCAGCGCCACTACCCACTTCGGTAAGGACGACATTTCTGCGTAGAATATTTGATTGTCTCCCTAATGAGGACGATAGACTCTTTCCAGATGAAATTGTTTCGAGGTCACACATCTCGAAAAACTGGCCATTAAAATCAAATTAACAATTGCTTGTCAAAAATGTACATCAAGCTGGATGGATGAACAGTTTGTGTTGCGAGTGTAAGGATTGTTTCTTGTCCATAGTTCTGCCACACTAAGATCGTCACAGCATGAACTATAACTAGGAGCACAAAATTTGTTAGGGTACGCAATCTACCAGAGCAACTATAAAACTCTGGATTCGAGTACAAAACGATGGAATGTCGAAAGTTTACTCAGATCGAACTGATTCTGCACATAATGAGTTACCAATCAACGCAACTGAGTGGAGCGTGTGTGCACAGAAATCAGCCGTTAGTAATCGGCAAGTTACAAAGTAGTGGCTGAAACAATTAAATGGAACGGTGTACAGGCAAAAACAGATTAGAGCTCGTCGTATAAATAAGTGGGATGTCGTGAGAAGTGTAGTTAACACACGATACTTTCAAGCCCTTGGGGTACATAGGTGGCCTGCTGGGTGATGTGTTAACATTCCGTCTGGCGGTCCACGGTTCGAGTCCCGGGAGCTACCACTTTGTCACCGCACTACTCGTAAAGCTTCCAGTAGGCAAACGATTCTTCCTCGTTGATTCTGCCCAAAATATACATCCCCCAGATCCACAAGGGACGGTGAGGTAATTAAGGATGGGAACAAATAAATGCAATGGTCAACAATGGAATGGCAATCGACAAACTATTTGGGTAATCATTCTTCATTCAGGAAATTGCCTCTCCCACTTAACTTCACTGCCAAGCATATATAGGTCCTGTCTGTCATTAATAGTGCTGCACCAAAATTGTGTTGCGGTAGACTGTTTACGATTCCGTTCGTTGAGACAGTTGGGAGAAGAAAGTTTATTTGACTAGCTTAATTTAATTTTGTTTAGTTAATGAAACAGAAACGCCTCACGTCAACATCATTAGGTAGTTATCTACCCTGACTGGTGCATAAGTTCGAGAGAACAGTAAAATGTCTGAATAAAGCCGTTGTTTAAAAAAGGTTAGAACCACTCTTGTGGATACAGTAAGTAAATCCTTGAGTTAGATTCACCCTGCAACATATCCGCTTCTAATTCGGAGGCCGAAGAAATCTAACAAGAAGGTGAACGTTCAGATAGATACTCCGGGCTTACAAAGACCTGGACGATAGCAAGTTGATCAGACAAGGAAATCGACCAGATGGAGCTGACTGGTTTTCCATATCTTCCCTGCCGATCGATTAGTTCCATTTTCAAGAAAGATGTATGACAGTTAACCGCAAGTATCAGCAGTTGATGTATTCTTGTCTTGGAGACCTGTAGAGTCACACAGTGTAACAAGCGGGCTATTCAGATTTGGTGATCGTCTGACGCGCTGTGAACACTGGCCAGATTGAATCAAAACGTTACTACACCGCAAGTTGTTAGACCATCCCCACCGGTTAGTCACATTCGTTTGGGTCCGAAATACGATCACTTCATTTACTGTGAAAGTCGGTCCCCTGATTGTGTGACAATGGCTACAGAATAATCGAAATGCTGTGTTTACAGACGTTTCGTTCGCATTCCAGCTGTTACTACAACGAAGTTAACATAATCAAAATATGGGAAACAGGCTTGGCAACAATACCGAAAAATGCAGGCGTGATGGGCGAGGTCTGAATAATCAAGACTCAGGTGTTCAGATGGCGTAACATCAATTATCGTCATCATCATCATCATAATCGCAGGCACCAATACACCAGTGTGAACCACTGATGCTTAACTACCACACAATCATAAAGAGGAAAGAAGTCAAATCCCCTAGAGGAAGACAGAAGAAAGCAGGAAGAGGAGGGGGAGGGACCTAAATACCAAAAGCAGCTACGTCATTATTCAAACATTCAACATCAAGGTAACCATACCTTGCAAACAAACCACTGAACTATAAGTGATACTAAGGTGTCATCAGCAGAATCAGCTTCCTTACAGCTCTCACTTCCCCGCGTTTATAAATGTACTCAATTTACAGGCAACTCGGCCAAACAACGACAAAATTCACACCGCTGAGCTCCTTTAGTCACCATCTTACCAAAGGTCTCCGGCCACCAACTCTGGGAGTCACGCGGGCCTTAGTCCTGGAGGCGAACCCGACCTACAGTGACCAACCGTTTGGTGAACGCCGCCATCTCTTTAGGCCAGGTTATCATCTCTCCACCTCGCACCTTGTGACAATCGGCCGCAGCGTTGGCAAAGAGTACTGTGTGGCAGTAGATTAGCCGGTATCCTAAGAGCATAGCCTAACCATCTAATTCTGCGCAAATGTAAGGACTAAACAAAACAACTCTTTTGACATTCACTACCAAATAACCGCTTCCTAACCTCCTCGTTGCTAACTTGTTAGCACCACCCGATACGAGCGAGTGAACGCAGACATCGGTGGCCAAATACCTGAAGACGGTTCACGTCCTCTATCTTGAGCGGCCAAGTTTCGCTACTGTAGAATAACACAGCCTTCACTTTCGCCTTATCTACGTCACCCTGATCCTCAAAGAGATACCTTTGTGTCGCCATAGATTCCTCAGGTTAACAAACGCTGCCCTAACGTTAGAGATATGCGCTTCTATTTTATTCCCTACACCTCAACCGCCACCGCTGATGCACCTTCCCAGCTACACAAACCGGTTAACAACCTCCATAGCTTCATTATCTAACAATAGACCTACGTTATCACAGAAATATTGTAGAATCACTTAGCATTTCGATGTTGCAATGTGCATTCCGAAGCATTCGGCAGTACGTGAGATAGCCTCTAGCGTTGTGCTGCTTGGAAAGTGTCAAACAGCAACACCTTATCGTCAGCATAACCAAAGTCAATCAGTCTTTCTCCAGGCAGAAGGTCCACACCGGCATCTTATGAGTACTGCAAACAATCCTCCATTATTTCGTCTATAACGGGATTACACAAAAATGTTGAGAATGGACAACCTCGACATACGCCGCTCATGGTGCTGAAACTGTCAGACAGTTCGCCGTAGACCCAAATCTGAGCCAAAGTATGGGAATAGAACGCTGGCAGTATCTTCACGTACATGGTGGAACATCAAACAAACAATGAGAGTTGTATTATGAGTCAAGATGCTCTCCGAGTGGTTAAGTGAAAGGTGAAGAAAATGTTGGACAGTACTGAAAAACCCGATAAGAAACACAGACTGCTAGAAGGAAAAGTGAGAACATAAATGAATGATAGAAGTTTTTGAGGGTAAGACAAAATTACCAAGGTAGAAACAAAATGATAACCACTTGTTATTGCAGGCACAACATCGAGTTCGGCCGACGAATGTCATTAGCTCCGACAAATCACAGATCTTGTTTATTCCCGTACAATACATGGTCTGAACGACGTTGGTAACATAGACTGTAAAACCCATCTCATGTTAGAGCTTCGTGATTACACTTCAGGCGATGTTATTTTCAGAGGTACACAGACCTCTGGAAATATGTTCATTAATGCGGGTTCCCAATTGCTTTACTGTACGGCCAGCTTATTTGCATCCACAATTACACATGAAAATATATATCAAATTTGGCCGGGCAATCAAGACGAATGATTTTTCCCCGTTGAGGTCGGTAGTTACATAGTTTACTCAATGAACAGAACCTTCGCGACGTCGTATGTCCGTCTGACTGTGGCTGCAAGCTTTGGTCTGAATGAAATCGAAATGCTTTCTTTACTAAATGTGAAACGAATATAGATATTTTTCAGTGGGGTAACCATTATAGTAGGACTTAGGTCAATCGATTTATCTTGCTTCTCAAGAAATCGGGGATAGCAGTCGTTGTTAGCCTGTGTACCGACAAGAAATTGTTCATCTTCGACATTGCTGGCTGTGATAAACTTACGAGTGCCAACAAATAAAGTACAAAGGAGGCCACGTTTAAAGGAGATTGGGGCGAAGCCCTCGAGACGCAAATATTTCCCAATTCCACGCTCAAAACTATGCGCTGAAACACTTATGCACTGATAATGTCACCTCGCTTGGTGATGAAACGTTTGCAACCTAAATGCCAAGCTCGGCGAACATGCCAATACCACATATTGCTCGTTTGTATTGTATACGCTTCCAGACAAAGAACCATCTATAATTCTACGCAGTATAACATCAAGAAGTGCAATTTTGTTGTCACACTCAATTTCAATTGTGTATCTGATGTATAAAGAAGTCAACCGGTTGTGTACCTGCTTCATTTGAGTAGTCGAAATAAAGATAATGGAAACGTTCTAACCAATGAGTTGTAGAAGATTTGGTTGCTATTAGTTGACCAACACTCACAAATGATCGCAGCCGTAGCATTCTCATAAACTTGCAATCACCCGTTTTAATGATTTGTATGATTTCAGTTGGATTTCGTCTTGAATAATTTACCGATGGATTTGTACATTTTGAATTCAAGCAAAATTAAAGTTATATCACTGTGATACTCAGAATTAGGAACTTCGAATAGCCCTAGGAATCGTACGTGAATTGAAACCTCACACGCAAGTAATAAGGAGAAGACCTGGTACTGATAGCAGTAAGCAATTGTCATTCATGAATTGAGACGCCGAATTTGTGGATGTACAACAGTTTTAAAGAAATCACAGCCTGTCGTTGGCTGATCTCATTAGCACATGCAACATCATAAACTGTATGTTAATTGGTGGAATACGGAACAGATGAATTTGCGAATAACGGAGGGCACAACACTGAGACCGTTCGTCCAATCCTGATGTTGTATCTTTAACGTGATATTTGGATTGACCGTTTGTCAGATCTTCTGTTGTGTCGGGGTTTGGATAACCAGTGACTCGAGGTTACCACCACAATCAACCAGTGTTTTAGCAGATTTTTAGAAAGTCATGCAATTTTTTGTCCATGGTCGCTTAAACCAGAAGTTTTTTCTTACGATGTCAATGGATGCGCCGCTTTCAGATGTTTCACCATCGTGACCGCCACTCCAGTGATTTTCAATGTGTTCACCAAAACCGACCATCACTACTAAGTGAGTAACGCACTACAAGTGACGAAATCCTACAGGGCAGTAACACGAAACCACGCACTCTATATTGTCATAATTTCAAATAACCACTTCGTCGCCAATGTTTCATTCTATATGATCACCCAAACGTGGTTTTCCAGTAGGTCAGAAGACCGAAAAACCTTATCTGGTCGACTGGTCCTTATCAGATTTCTAAGCTTCTAACTGAATATTCACTGATTTTGTATGCGCGGAACTTTAGCAACGTTCTTTCTATCTTTTTTATCCAGGTCGTTAAACTCAAGCAAGTTGAGCACACACTGAATGAGAAGAACATATTACAAGCCATCAACTTTCCATTTCTGGTCAGTATGGAGTACAGTTTCAAGGTAAGTCAACTTTATGATCATGCTCATCCCGTGTTCAGAAATTCTCACTCATTTTGAATATTGTTCCGATTCGCTTTTGAGTGTAATGGGCGAAACAGGAGTCTGGACAAGGTAGGAGTGGTTTTCTGGTTCGTGGTCGTTAAGCTTTGAGAGCGTGAATACAACGCACGAAAAACTTGAAGGCCCCAAGGTTGCTCAAAAGTGTCTGCAATATGATTAGTTTCCTGAAGTTATTTTCTTCACGTAAATGGGACCCAACGATGTACAACCCTGAACAAAACTGGGTATAGTGAGCTACAGCTCTCCGCCTACGCACATGACAGACACATCACGCCCACGTGGACAAAACACATGATCATGGTCAGTTAGGATCGACTAGCTGGCTAGGGACCGCGGTCTTGCTTCTGATTCGTTACACCTTTAACTAGGCGGACTAGGTTGTCAGCGTTGATCATCTGATCACTATTCAGCTGATCGATTCCCATAAGATCCCATCGTATCTACTTTGCCTGACTAGACACCATGTCTTGAGCACTCTTGCAGGACTAGACAAAGAGTGAACGAAGCGTTCTGTACCAATTCGTTACCAAAGCAGCTCTGCTTCCACTGTACGATTTAAACTCCCGTGCTAGACAGTTCTGCCCCACTAGGGCATTAGTACTTTGAAATGTTCCGTCAACTTGGATGGACGGTTTTGTTCGTAAACATTTTCTGAGTAAGTACTTATTGCTAACTCTACCATCGGTCCGACCAACTCACCTGTCCAAATTGACCAGATGGAAGCGCACTCATGAGCTAAACTATCGTATCCTTGCAGCGTGAAAATGTCCACGACGTTGCTGGTTTGCTAACCTATGGGACTGTACACGTAATGTGTTCAAACTGCCTTCCTGTGACGGCATTACATCTCATCACTCTGTCTTCGATATTCCAGTCGACCGTCAGAGTTTGACCATTAAGGATGAGCATGTGGAGCCGAGTACAACTGTGTTGAGTCGAGTGGAATGTTGAAAGGATGAATGAAAACTGCTTACTAAATATAACTATATCGCTGTGTGTTACGGATGCATTCCCATGCTTGCTGATGTTCGATGTACTTTTGCCCTATCGCCCACTTATTGGTCGCCCTAGCAGCTGGTGATCTGGTTAAATTTGATCATGAAAAACGAGGTGTCGCGAACAAGCTCGTTTGCAGTGATTCATCATCAGGGTAAATACATCACATTTCACGGGAGAATCGTTAGGGGAGGAAACGGGGGACGTGTGGTTAATGAGGTCAGTCAGTTCAATGTCACACTACAATCAAGTACCCACTTGAACAGTGGGTCTTGACAGGCTAATCGGGTGGGGGGTTGGCCAGGGCAAATCCAGAGCATGAACAAAACGTTTCTGGGCGCACAGGGGTGGGTTATACATTCGGATCCCAATAGCATCTGCTGTAGAAGGAATCTTACTCCTCACCGCTCTCGACCGGATGGCTTTAACTCGGTAGATTGGCGGAAACGCGTCCTTTACGTTGACAGTGTGATTTGAATCCACCAGGTGTGATACTGTGGCGCTGCGGACAGACTTTGTTATACCACTGTTGAGCCAACCTGGATGGTGTTCCCGGATCCGTTCCGATAAGCGTCTAGTGGTGCGGCCAACATAACTGGTCCCCCAGGAACAAGTAAATGAGTATACAAAAAAACGAAGCCGCAGAAATAGGCACTTTATCTTTTAGGCGTGGGCACAAAACCGGATTGGACGTAAAGTGGACTCGTAATTTAGCGGCGTAGAATGTTTGGTTGACTGCGCTTGTGAGCCTACGTGTAATAACTTCGGCTAAAGTATCACCTTTGAATGGTAATCCGATATGCGCAGTTTTTTTTTCTACAGAGTACAGCTGGTCTTTTACCCTCCGCTGTTGCATGGCCCTATTGGATCAATAGGTTTCTGCTTTCTGACTGGTTGATTGTCAGGCTGGTCATACATATGGCTAGCATGACTCGTTTGGGGCACCTACTGAGTGGCAGAAATCCAGCGTATGTCCTCAATCCTCGTGTTCTGATTACACACTGCTGGTAAGGTTATAACAGTAAGCAACATCCTCCGCTCTATCATCAGTTGGAATAAATAGCCCCATTTACCCTGAAAAAGCGGATACTCAGTCAACACACATGTAAACATGTATCGACATGTGAACGAGAACTGCATGTTAGATCCGAGCCAACTTAACGGTACAAATTGCTCATCTTTTTGTCCAACATTGTGTTTGAGCATTCCGTGACAAAATTATATGGCTATTGCGTTTTCCAGCCCTTGTTAGCGGTAGTACTGATAGCCTTTTTGAAATGGTCTGACTAGAACAAAGCAATCTAAATTCCATCTGTATTATTATAGAAAAAATTGAAAATGCCTTAATGACGATATTGTGTGTTCACCTCATACACCGCATTTCTGCAGTGATGCTGTTTTGTCAGTAAGCTTCAGCGCTTCCACATACTGACTGAGCTCGATTTCAGTGAGCGTCTGTAATAACACAGTACTCAAATTTCGCTCTACTGAGTTCAAAACCAATGTCATTTTGGCTATGCAGCTACACAGCTTAACATCCTTGCGTACTTATCAATCCTGAGACTTCCACCTAGTATACACACTGGACAGTCCTTTGCAGCAGGTACCCATTACTTCATAATGTATGATATGTGAATTTAAAAGTTATCCTGCAGAAGCTTCGCAGTCCTCTGTTAGCTTGATGAACTGAGAAGCAAGCATTTCGTATTGACTCGTCAGTACCAAATTTACAATAACATGAAACGGGAATTATGTTCACACAGTTCTGTAAAACGATCATCGATCGTACGAAGAGAACTTACATCAACCGTTTGTAGAAGTCACGTAAGAAGTCTGCTGAAGAACCAGTTCCACTGGATCCCAGTAAGTATGTACTGAACTGTTCTTCAGTAAAGTTGGATTATTTGCAATTAGAAGCCTTAGCTTTGGGTCTAGATTATAAGATACCGTCATACAGGCCTAATCGTATTTACATTGAAGCCCAGTTTGAGAGTTTAATTGATCAGTTATCAGACCTTCAGCCAACTACTGCTGACAACCTAAGCTGGCTTAAGACCAAACTGACTGATATAGCTAACGGATTTATTATGACTCCGATCAACGGCCGGTGTGCTATTACAAAGCAACACCTGCAATCACTAAAAGAACTTAGATCAAAAAATGTAGTAATACTTAAGCCAGACAAAGGTTCTGGGGCAGTCATTTTGGACAGGGACACATATGTACAGAAGATGTTGTCAATACTAGAGGACCGAACGAAGTTTCAGCAAATAGACACCGTAGACAACGTCACTGAAATAGAAGGTCGCATAGCACGGCATCTTCAACTCCTCTTACACATGCGCTTAATCGATGACAGGACATACAAAGCTCTTAAACCATGTGGGTCGTCGACACCTCAGCTCTACGGCCTTCCCAAAACACACAGGTCTGGAATGCCCCTTAGGCCTATTCTGGCGATGACAAATTCTCCGTATCATAAATTGGCACGCTGGTTAGTCGCAATCCTAACTCCATTGAAACAAAAGTTTCAAACACATTCTATTAAGGATTCTTTTGAATTGATCAGTGATTTGGACAACATCAATCTTGCTAATGAGTTGATGTGTTCCATAGACGTTCAGTCACTATTTACGAATGTCCCGCTACACGAGACAATCGATTATATTTGTGAGCTCGTCGAAATGAGCCACATTACTTTGCCTCTGCCTAGTGATATTCTGAGGGAAGCCTTATTGTTATGTACCGAAAACATCAGCTTCCGTTTTCTTGATCGGTGCTACCGCCAAATAGACGGGGTAGCCATGGGAAGTCCACTAGGGCCCATCCTGGCAGACTTTTTCATGTTAAGGATTGAGCAGGAGTTAGCTACAGACATAGCGAGTCTGTCATATTACAAACGTTACGTCGATGATACATTAGTATTCAGTCGGTCTAAGCAGGCAATAGATAACCTAGTGCAGCGCTTCAATGGTTGTCATCCCAACCTGAGAGTAACGTGTGAATTTGAGACTGACAACTGTCTGCCGTTTCTAGACATACTCATTAGTCGCCGGGAGGATGGCTCTATCAAACGAGCCGTCTATAGGAAATCCACGTGGTCCGGTCAATACCTGAACTTCAGTAGTTTCACACCGGTCCATCACAAACGCGCACTAGTGAATACACTATTCACACGAGCAAGGCGAATCTGTACACAGGATAGTCTTGCGAGAGAATTAGACTTGATCACATCTACACTACAATCTAACGGGTATCCAAAAAGGTTCATAGAAAGGCACAGTAAACCGAAACCACCTTCTGAACAGGTGGCCACAGTAAGAAAAAAGAGGGTTTGTATAGAACTGCCATTTAAAGGTGATTATTGCATGCATCAAACAACTCAAAGACTAGTGAATTCGATTAAACGAACATTTAACGCAGCGGAACTCTGTGTATTAGCCCGGACCCAGAAACTGCCCGTCCCTTCAATCAAAGGAGATCAGCCTATCGGTGCCACCTCACATTGTGTCTACCAATTTACATGTAACTGCAATGAAAGTTACATAGGCAGAACCGAGAGGTGCTTGATCTCCAGAGTGAAGGAACATTTGCCTAATTGGGTGCAGAACTCTGTATTACGGAAGAACGACAATGTGGTTGAAACACGCAAGCAACCAGCGTCCGCAGTCGCAAGACACGTCCTGACCACTGGTCACGTTATCGACCCAATTTGTGCATTCAGAATCCTATTGCGTCACTCGAATCCAAGATTCTTGCGGTTTGCTGAGGCGGTCGCAATCAATCGACTGAAGCCGACCTTGTGTGTTCAGAAACAACTGCTCGTAAACTTGACCCTTCCCTGGACTTAGTGACCTTTCCTAAACTACCAATTGACTATCCACCCTGTTCCCCTAACTGCTCGATATAAAAACCTGTTTCGTGTTATTGTAAATTTGATACTGACGAGTCAGTACGAAATGCTTGCATCTGCCAGTTTTCGTGTTCTAACTGGTTTGTTCAAACTTCTGAAGGGAATGAACTGTTTCGAACTGAGAATCAACAGACCAAGTCTTTGCATTTGTGTATAGGAAACACCCCTCTTAGTTATTGTCCAATGTGGCTAGCTTGTGCAATCTATAAACTGAAAACATCCAAAAGACCAGCACCAGCACCAACTGTTGGTCAACTGGTTGAAGGTCATGATAGCAGCTTTTGGAAGATCAGTATATGGTCTCATAATTAAAGGAAACGAAATACTTTAGAAATGATCAGATATTATTAAACACTATTCTGTGAGAAACATACGGAAACGGCAGTAAATATGACCACGTCATACCGTGGCTTGTGCCACCGTTCAGCACAACGGTTGATAAATATGTCAGGAATCTGATGTAATCGGAAGAAAATGGGAGGTAAATTTTCGTTATAATGTGGGCACAAACATTTATCTGACTTCAACACGCCGTCACTTAGGCGAAGGGGGTGGATGCGTGATAACTTGGCATTGGGAATAGAAGGTAATTCCCGGTAGGTCAGTCACTGTATTTTACGTTCTTTTATGTGGCTGAGATTCTCGCTACTAGCAAATTAGGTAACTGAAGACATTCGAATCAATGGAGACCGGAAGAGAATAGTGGGGTGAATGTTGCTGTTAGCTGGACGAACTGCCCGTAAAAAAGGCGCATCTACTGACTTTGGCAAGTGAGCCACCCGAAAGCTGTCATGCTGATACTTCACAGTTCGATTGTTTGTTCACAAAGTGTTCATATCTTGATGTTGTGTATAGGTGCATTTGGTAATTAGTCCCCGTTAGTGGCTTTCTTGTTGTCTTATACTTGAGATTTTCTCTCCTCATCGTAGTTGTCAGATAGTTATGTGTCAGCATTAACTGTTGGTATACTGTGATCTGTGGTGGTGACGATGCTTACGAAATCCCCAAACTGACAGCTGTCAGTTGCCTGGTTTACTCAATGGTCACCTTGTCGTCTGACCACCTCATGCCTTCATCTAACTGTTGGTATTTTATCCGTGAATGGCGCCAGTGGTAGTAAATACTCAGCAGGCATACGAAGGACATGAATCAGTCAGAGAAGACTGTGCATTTCTATAGGTCAGGCAGTCGATCGCTCATCTGAGGTCTGTGGGGAAATGTACTGATGGATCGTATGGTGAACTGGCAGTAAATGTTCAACTTTGCCTACCCATTTTTACCGACAGTGGGGATGGTGGCTACATTCAGCCATGAAATTCCCAGCCTATCTAATTTGAATGGAGATAGCGGGCTACATTCCACTCACTACTTCGATCTCATCAGTATTACATGTCTTGTTTTGGAACGGATTTTTGACTCAGGGTTTTGTGATCATGAGGCATGACCCTACCTTCATTTCCGAAGTTCACATTACTCATGAATGATGGTTACATAGCTTTCGGCACGCGGGATTCCAGGTCCAAATAATTGCAGATGTATCTAAGGAAAACTATCCCATTCAACCTCAAACGTCCGTTTACATTCCCCTTTTTCTCATTTTCAGGACAACACTAACTTATACATGGTGCTTGATTTTGTCAGCGGTGGGGAAATGTTCTCTTATCTACGGCGAGTGGGAAAATTCACGTATGTTTCTGGACGCCATTTTTTCTGTGGCAGTAATTAAATCACGCTCAAATTCACTTTTTTGAGGCGCTTTTATATATCTATCGCATATTGTGTACTCCTCTGGACAGGCTTTGTTCCTATGATGGAAGTACAACCATGTCGATCGCCCTCAAATGAGCAGCTTCACAAACGTTTCTGTCAAATAACGAGTCTCGTGAATATGCCCGATTTAGTCATGAGAAGAAACGCGTAGCAACCAAGCTTGTTTTCAGCGCTTCATCATCAGGCTAAATACAGCACATTTATATGGGTGTGCCGAGGTTAGTAAATCAGTAGGGTGAGGGATGATAAACATTAATGACAAGCTCATCAAACTCGTCAAGTCTAACTATGTAAAACCAGTAGCATTTTTAGCTGATCGGTTCACCTACGTGACAAATCGATCCGGGCTATCGAGACATAGCCAAGGGAGGTTCACTGTTTTCACCAGATCTTTCTGTGAACATAATGGGAGTGAGTGTAAGCGGATTGCGATGGCTAGTAAACCACCTTTGACCCACTTCGATGACGCTTCGTAGACTCGATAGATCGGCTTGAACGAATCGACCGGGTTGATCAGATGGTTCGATTCGACCAAGGACGCAGCGACCGCCAATAGGCAAGCCCTTATCGATCCTGCAGCTAGCTATGCTGGATAATGCTCCCTCATGCGTTCAGACGATCGCCTGTTTGTGGGACCCGTGTAGCTTGTTCCATAGGAATAAACGAAACGGTAAACACAAAACCAGACAGCATGTACAAGCAATATATCTTCTAGCTGGAGACGCAAAACTCGTAGGGAGGTATATCGAACACGTAGCTGAACCGGGAAATGAGTATTGTTAAGTGCTCTGTTAAGTCTCCTGGTTATAGTTTCAGCATCCTTATCGCCCTTGGATGGTAATGTAATATAGACAGGTTTCTTGTTTACAGTATGCAGCCTTTGTGCTAATTAGCATATGCTTACAGATAAACTGTTCCGGATAGCCATTTTCAAGGAATTTGTTAACTATAAACTGTGTTGTTATCCGAACAGATTTTCATGGCACTATCTAATAACCACCAGACCACGTTCTTCTTTTGTCTCAAAGGTATGAAGCTGCTGAAATTTGTATACTGTGCTGCCCAGAATGCTTCACCTTATACTTTTCCGTTGTACTATGCCGTCCTTACAGAGTGATATGAACACGTTTAAAAACGATATACCTACTGATGATCCACGTTCCAGAGCGGAGCGAATATTTTTGTGGGCCCAGTTGAAGTGCATCAGTGTTTCACTGAGGCATTTAGATTCCTCCGTCTTGCAGATAACATCGTCTACATAACGTTTATAAGTAGCCAGTGATTTTGTGTGATCTACTGGTGAACTACTCCCCAAGCTTTGTCATAAAGGTATCGTCTAGTAAAGAGCCTGACGATGACCCTATGGCAATATAACTTACCGCAAAACATAAGGTGGACGTTGCAAGCGCACCGATATAAAAGCTGGCTGAGTTCGTCTACCAGTACCCCCAAGTTCATGTCATTGCTGTCTATATACCGACAGAGAAACCCAGTTGTCTCACTTAGTGGGATATTTGTGAAGACAGACGTGACCGCAAGCGAGAATAAACGCATTCTCTTTGCGCTCAGTTGCTTTCCCGTTTCGAGAAATTCAAAAGAATCTCTGAGACTATGAATTGCTAGCTTTTTTCCTAGCTGGCCATTTTGTCATTGCTTGATGCAACGAATTATACACACCTAAGATCGGTCGTAGCGGTATTCCGTTTTTATGTACATTAGGTAACCTATAAAGCCTACTGGTCTCATTTTTTCGAAGGGGGATGAATCAACCAGTCCTTGTTGTTTCGTACATCACAATGCTTTTGTAGTTGCCTTTTCAATCGCTATCGCCTTATCCTTTTCAGTTCCTATACAAAGGAATTTGGTTTTCACTGATGAGTAGTCGGGGATTTGGTTCATTTTCAAGTTGACCATCACTCACATTTGATCGCAGCGTTCGCATTCAGATAGAATTTCGAGCCAGCCTCTTTCGAAAAGAAGCACTAGACTCGAGTTCCGCTCTCATTAGAGCTCGTCAGTCGTGCATATCCTTGCCACTGCCGGGATTTGAACTCTGGCCATTCCAATCATGAGGTAACCGTGTTGACCACTGCGCCGCCATTCACGCCATATTAGGCACAACCGAATGATCAAATCTGAACGCTCAACCACTCTCGCTTGTGAGCAATGATCAGGTTGCCCGATCGTCTCGAGAGGAGACACAGTTACTGCCTGTTAACTCCAATCGATAACCCCGCGATTAGGACTTCCGAGACAGGTCGATATCACTGAACTCATTGAACCCGCAAGGCGAACGCTGCAATCAAATGTGAGTGATGGTCAACTTGAAAATTTGGTTTCTACTTGCCAACAGCATATTATTTTTAGTCAGGTAATCAGCTTTATCTAGAATGATGACTCCAGCATCTTTATCAAGTCTGGATACTACTACACCCGGATTTCGCCTTAGGGATTCCATTGAGGTTAGGTGTTGTCTGGTGAGTAGGATTTTATTTAAGTTTTCCGGGTCAGGTAGTGAAAGTATGACTGAACTAGGGTTGGCTTGAGCATCTTAACAATAAGTGCTAACGATGGTTTCAGATCGATCGGTTGGTTATTTAGGTTTTCAAATTGAATTTCTAAGTCCAACTGCTTAAATTGACTTTTAGGGCAATAAAACTTTGATCTCTGATGATAAGACTTCAAGAGCAAATTTATCCAGTACTAAAAAGGAAAATCTGTGCACGTATTGCTCCGGATTTCTCGGAAAATCGGCCTTAGGTTTGGTCGAGCTGAGTTGACTGCTTAGCCTTGTTGAATTGTTTCCTCATCTTTTGGCCACGATCTGTTGAACGTAAATCCCAAACTCGCTTACCTCGTTCGGTAACAAATCTGTTGTAATAACTATTCATTCATCGTGGTAACCACATCCACTCACACACGTCTACGTGTTGTGCATGTTGTCTTCTGTGATAGATTTACGCATTATTTGGTATACATCAACATCTGTACTTGGCAATCAAATCAGACGCCCAGAGTTAGTGAGTGACGATTAACTACTCAACTCATCCAAGCCCTCACACGCACAACCGGGTTGCTTTCTGATGAGCGTAGTGGACGCGTTAATGCTTATGCTTTGCTTTCAATCAACAAGTCTTTCAATCTCAGATATGTTTATCGTCAAGAATTCCGCCACTTAAATTGATAACTATCAGCAGTAAACGATTTTACATCAAGCTTCTCCAAGCCTTCGAGTTCGTTTTTTGACTGTGGTTCACCAATGTGGCCAAGTCCACCCTCACCCCATGTGAAGCAAGAATTGGGTGAAATCATTCCTTCTTACTTGTCAACCTTAGAAACGTACATCTCTTTTCAAAACTTCAAACACAGACTGACCGATCAAAACCACCCTGGTCCACGACTGCAGAAGCCATATGCAACAGCGCGTATCCATCAACAACAACCGACTGTCCTTAATCAACCGTAGAACCCCGCATCGTAGAACACAACAACCAACGCTAAGCTTTAAAAAAAACGGAAATCACTTCTGCTGCCAAGAAATTGGTCTCACTGTCGTTACTGACTGATTATCGTTAACTCATCAATGAATAACACCGTCAGGTTATCGGTACGCGTCTGAAAATTGGGTGATTTTTGGTATTCTCACGAAATTATGAGTAGCCGAATCGGGGACAGAGCAAAGTAGTCTGTGAATGAAAGTTAGTTAGTTAGTCAAGCACTAAACAAACACATTCAGTCATTAGATAATATCAACGATAGACAGCAGTTGTTTAGTTGAATAACTTCACATCCTGTTGGACACAGTTGGTTAGGCTCAATATTATGGGTATAATCATTTGACCAGTCAGTCAGTTTCCTGCATAATCTCACAGTTCAATTACTGCTACAGAGGAGATAGGAGCTCACGTCAGCGCAAAGCTGTCCATATCACAGAATGGTGGACTTCACCAATCTGATGCATCCGAATTCGGGTTAGGTGTGCACAAACACGGACCTGATTGAGCACTGGTCAATGGAAATAACAAGAATCACAGAACAATGCGCCAATCACAAGAATAGTTACTCCGCATGCAAAATTCAGCCGCACGGAAAAATACCTAGTGGGCTATTTCGATCTGAAGGTTCAGGGAGAAATAGGAAACGGGGGTAGGTTACATTCACGTGTTTGGCAGACAGAGGATGGAATAGTGCGAACGGTTAGTGTGTTGATGGCAAGATTGGCGCTGGCTACATAGGTGGTCAATTTGAGTAACTGCTGACTTCAGCTGACCAAAAGAACATAGAGACGTATCACATGTCTCTATGATCAGTCACTTCAAACAGAAACACTCAAAAGTCTGCGTCGATTGTGAGTTGTATAGTCAGCTTTGGTAATGAGGTCTCTGGGGACAACATAGTAACAGGATTGCTGCAGAAACTATCATGATGTACGTCCATCAAAGTGGTCACGTCGTCATGATCTAATAGTTAGTTTATCTGGACCTGCTCACTGACTCCAATAGCTGAAAAACTTAACAGCCATGATTTCTATCATAAGACCAGTGATTATAGCAACAAGCCGTTCAACTTTCGCATTTCCGATAAGCGATCCATAGTCAAACTGATGACAAACGACTTCATAACCAATTTGTTCGTTCAAGTATGGGAATTGGGAATTTAGAAACAGAGCTCAGTATCGTTTCCATCCAAAGGCATACTAATGTGATCTTCAGTAATCTGGATTTAGATGCAATCCAGTTCACTGATTACATAATTGCCGGTTAATCTCGTGTAATCAAACGACCACTTATTGAGTGGGCAAATAAAAAAACGTTATATAAAACGACTGAGTGCGCATCATATTCAAATCATCTGAGCACGTGTTCCTACGTGCTATTTTGGGGACGGCAACCAAAGACGCCAGCAACAAAACACGTGTGGTTGCGCGTACAAATCATAATTGTTGCCATAGTAACGTGGGTGTCTATATTGAATTAGTCCAATCCACTGGAACAACCAAAGTAAACTCCGTGATTCTGTCACAAACGGCACATCAGAAAATAGATATTCCGTTAACAACTCAATTACGTTGTTTCGCCCATAAAAGGCAAGTTTTCCTATACTACTTCAGGTTAAGTCAAAAATCTTTTTGTCGCAAATCAATCAAGATCGATTTAAAGTACTGTTCACTTCAAATGTGCAACCATTGTGTCACTCAGCGAAGTTGTATAAACTACCATTTTTGCTTTTTCTGGATGACGGTTCGGACACAACACTAGTTGACGGACAAATGGTTGACAAACTTCATCTGCCCAGTATGCCCATCGAATGTCAGTGTGTGTGCTACATAACAGTTTGTGCAATACCTCTTAGAGTGACCACATTGGAAATCCAGCTTTTAAGTCAGGACACTGTTATACCTCTCGACTTAACATATGTGACAAGAAAGTGTGGCGTTTCCCCCGCCAAATAGTTCACAGCAACGGGCTTGATTGAGAGAAAGCAACATCAGAAGCACAAGACAGAGTATCATGGGGAATTTCAGTGCGTGTATGGTCATGAGATCAGTTTTCGTATAGTTTGCTCCAGGGTACTTAGTTGGCTTACAGCTACCAAATGAACCGCAATTCAGTGAACAAAAACCATCAGACGAGACCCTTCAGGCTACCGGGAGTACACAAGCTGTAGAGAAAGCTGGAGAAACATTATGGTCCCCGGATGAGTATTACGATACAGATGTCATCACTTAGTCTAGTTTGTTCTCAATGAGATAGTAATTAGTTGGAGGTGTTGGTTTCGGGTGAAAGTAAGAGTCGGTTTAAATCAAACTTGCTTTTAAAATGCGACATCACCAAGGTCGGTTCTGAAAACGTGCCTAATGCGAAACGATAATATATATATATATATATATATCAAAAAGAGGGTAGACACTGAGTGGTGAACGATTTATTGTGACGTTTCAAATCCATACTAGGATCCGTTATCAAACAAATAAATGTGTCGGAGTGAGGTTGTTCTACCGCTCACCGTGTCCGCCTGTCCGTCTGTCTTCGCTCGCTTTTCGTTTCACCGTCAACGATGCTGACGTAGTGGCTGTCTATGTCAACGTGTCGATTGAACGAATTCCGCGAATAGAGAGCTTCGAGTACAAGTCGTTCCCCTTTCATTTTCGCCCGCGCGACCACTTTTGCATGGTCTATGTTGACCTCGTGGCCTGTGTCCGCACAATGGTGCCACAGTTGTGATCTAGGGTCGGCTCGTCGCATTGCTAATTTGTGTTCGTGCACGTGTGTGCGCAGCTGTTGGTATTATCCCATGCTTGCTCCGAATGAACCCGATATGTTAAGGGACGGGGTTGGCTATGTCTCCGCTTACCAGTACTGCTCCCTAATCGGTGTTCAACTTAGGAGATATTCCTGGGCTACTATTTCTGTTGGTATTTTTCTATTCACGGAGAAACTTGATTGGATCCGTTTTTCACAAGCAGACAACTGGACTTTTAGCCTTCTCAGAATGCAACTTAACTTAGCTGTTACATACGTGTCCTGATAACTCTTAGACAGAATTCGAATGGTTACCAACGTTCCCAAAAATAAAAATTTCAACATGCCAACACAAAGCTGATGTTTAATTGACTGAAGACTGTTGAAGTTTATGCTCTGTGGAAACGTTAGTACAGTGAATTTCGATTTTGAAGTTTCCGAGAAACCTTAAGATCAGTTTGTGTTTCGAACAACTTGAGCTGACGCCACTGGGTCTACAGACCACGCCTGAACCCAGTAATACTCTCACTTTTATTCATGAAAGTTTGACCGTGTTCAGCTTATAGTAATAGTTGCATAACCCTGCAAAAATGTGAAATCTAAACAATTTTTACCATAATCAATGGTCCTCTGCTAGAACTCGTTGTTTTTGGCTTGTCAGCCATTGGAATCCAAGAGCGCGCTCAGGTAAACTGATCATTCGATCATAGTGACACGACCACTTTAATGGGTACACCGGTCTTGACGGTTCGCACAAGACTGGTCTCATTCTGTCGGTCAGGAGACCTCGCTGTCAAAAGTGGCGATGCAACTCCCAGCCGGCACACGCGTTTCGAATGTCTTCACTCAATTCAACTGATATAAAGACATGATCGACTCAGTACGTCAACTACCGCTTCATCCATTCTGCCCTGGGCGGCCGCCTCTCACTTACCAGTAGAGGTTTTCATTATTCTAACTTCAGTCAGTCGCACACGTGAATGTAACCTATCCCCGTCTGACTATTTTCACATTCTCCCAAAACCTCCTCACCAAAGTGGACCACTATTTGTTTTTACGACTGAATTCTGCATGCGGGGTAACCCTTCATGCGGACGATGTATTCTTCTGTGATCTACGTCCATTGTGTTGATCAGTTTTCTGTTATATCCGAACCTAGGTACACCGCCTCCGAACCGCGAAACGAAGAAGGTTAATTTCTTGGCTGGAAACCGTAAACAAGCCGTTTATGAAGCTATTATCGCTGGTTAGTAGTGCAAAAGGGGAAGTCGAACTGTTGTCTCATGAGATGGCCGTATTGATCACTAAACCAGTGACCTTATATTATGCACGGTCGAAGTATTACCCTTAAATGCCGGACTACTCATAAGTAGTGCTGAGGTTGTCCGGTCACCTGGAGCGGAAGACACAATGGCTTTTTAACTGCACTTGGTGACCTCTAGACTAGAACACAGCCGTCTACGCGATATCGTCGTAGTCTGAAAAGGTAGTATGCTTTGAAACGATTACTATTAAACAGACTGGGGGTTTGGTGATGTAATCTGAACACCAGTAACCCTTGCTCGCAACAAATGTGTTCAAATGGGCTTTTCAGCTAACTGTTTCGAAAAGAGGTGCTAGAGTGGAAGATGGTCCACTTCATGGCTCTCTAATTGTGCTGGATTAGTGAAAAATGATATCGTTTGCTTTAATTTCACACAATCATAACTGTCAGCATATCAGCACCGATCAGGCTGACGACTGAGATGGGTGCAACGACATCAGGTTATAAGCAGCGTGCGATAAGTCACAAGACAAACCTCAAATGATCATATTCAGCGACTTAAAGTTTTAGTCCGTCCTTTTTCTTCCCTTCACACCTCCATTATCGTCCTTCCATATGCTAACATTTCCACCATCAACATAATGTCACTCATTTTGCAAACGCTGCTCTAGATGGTCCTAATGCGCGGACCAGATTCTAGCGTACCCCACGAAATAGCCAACTATAAGAAATCCAGGTTTGTTTATTCTAGAACCGACAGCGCAGACACGACAAACGCTGTACCAGGTGGGTTAAGAGTTCCTACCGGAAGCTGAGAATCTAGTTACCTAGACTAAGTTACTTATCCAAACCAGTGTTCCACAAAGAATTCACCAGATGTTTCAGAAGGTTGTCCACCCAAGCTGGACTCCTCACTTCAAGATGGGAATAACTAGGGCCACTGTGAACGCTGGAATTACATTATTGCCAAACTACGTTTCGCCATTATAATTTTAAGTTGAACATCGTTCACAGGCGGCCGCAGCCTTCCCATTCACACAGAACTACCAACCAACCTCTTCTGAAAAGATATACCATACTAGAGTATCTCTCCTGTTAAAGCTTATCACTAATGCATATCTTTATCACGCTCGGGGTTAGAACTCCGGCCATGCATTCATGAGATAGCCCTGTTGATTACTGCGCCATTGACGTTGCATTAAACACAAAAAATCATCGCTGACAAATTACAAGAACGAAACTCGAGTATACTGCTTCCTTTTGAAAGAGAGACCAGCTAAAAAGTCCGACTGAGTGCGTGAGTTGCTACGAACTGCGAATGATGCTCGACTTGAAATCAGTTACAGCCCCGACTCATCAATAGGCTAATAATTTTCAACAGGATAAGCGATGTTGCAACGAGTGACTAGTGACAAGTAGCCAATGATCGTTTGAAGTGTAGTTCAACTGACGAGTGAATTAAATGACTCTTTTGAGTAAAGGCGTGCTACCTATTGTGGTAGCACCAACAGGTTCGATAACGTGTTACACTTTATCCCACAGCATGAGAGAAGGAACGTAATATTTCAAGTGAACAGCATTCCACTGCAGACATCTTACTTCATAATGATTGGATTTCTGCGCCAACTACGTGCCATTCTGCCTGTTCCACATGTGGTTGAAAACCTACCAGCAGTATTCACCCAAGTGTACGACTGCATTCGGATCTATTGCTCCAGAGTATAAATAATTTACTTCTGGGGGAGAGAGAACGAAACTATCTAAGACCCGTCTTCATTTACTCCTCGAAAACATTTCAAAGCGATGCATAGATTTATGGAAGCGAAATTGAAGAGATCTTATACTGGGTATCCTTCGTGTATCATGCTTTTTATGGTGCTCATCCTGAAAGTGGTAGCCCAGTGGATTAGAGGCCCCCCTCGTAACTTAGAAGGTTCCCGGCTGAGTTCCTCTTTAGATTATCTCTACCTGGTGAGAACAAACGAGGCCGGAAACGATCATGGAGTGTCAGTTTGTAAGTGGTCATCATGGAACATTATAAAACGTTACTGACCGCCAGATATGGGCAGTTTCGATCCAAACTAAGGGATTGCGTAATAATTTATTACTCCCTAATGGTCCTGCTGTTTTGTTGCGAATAATTTTTGCGAACATGTTGCTTCAAAATATGTAAAACATTAGTCCATCTTTTGGGTTCCATCCAGGGCCTACATCTCTTTGCTTCGAGGAAATACACAGGTAGAATGTGGCATTTAAAAAAAACTATCTTAATTATGTCACGGAAAGTGCGAATGCTAGGATATTCCAGCTGGTCTAGATCAACTTCACCCTCATAGTGTAAAATGATTTATGGGAACCACATCATTTACGGAAGTTAAACATACAACGCGTAACAATGGTTTTTGTCCATTTAATCAAGTTATTTAACTGATTGTTTTTCAGTGAGGACGATGCCAGATTGTATGCAAGTCAGGTGGTATTAGCATTCGAATACTTACACGCATTCGATTTGGTCTATCGCGATTTGAAACCAGAAAACCTACTGATCGACAGTTCGGGTTATTTAAAGGTGAGTAACTCCATTGACCGTTATATACAATAGAGTCTGATCAACGTGATCAGTCGGCTTTACTTAGTGTACAGAGTGATGAGATCAATACAAATCCTATACAAAGCACGAGCTGATTCATCGTTATGATAAATGATTTTGTGGTTTTATTTAATTGTGTATTAGCTGTTCTCTTTTTGTTGTCTTTGCCTCGTTGGAAAACAATCACGCAGGATTTTCATTACGTCATAGTGTATTAGAATGGATTTTTCGTCATGCGATTGACCTATTACTGACAGCTGCTTAGCCACCGACGAGTTTGTAATCTTGTTATCCCGGTGCCTGTATGTCATTCTAAACATTCGGTACTAACCTGTACCGAAAAGGTGTTCATCAAAACACCGCTTGTTCTAGGTTTTGGTGGATTCAACGCAACCACATACAGCTGTATTCCCTCGGATATTTAAAGAAGTTTGTACAAAGAAAGGATTGTTCAACAGTACCAGATTGCTATAGGAACTGTTGTGCACCAAACATGTGCACATTTACCGTTGTTATCAGTTTGCTACGTAATATCCACTGAACTTTGCCAGATAAACCCACAAATTGTGGTACACACCTGGTGAGTTGCACTTCAAGCAACACGAAGGATATGTCGTGTAAACAACCGTGTTTTGACTTCCGTGTTTGAATTTACTGCGGGAAGAAGGGATTTTATGTTAGTAAACAGTGGCATGTTTATCGGGAAATTCCGGTGGTAACCTTATCATATCTTGTGATGCACCTTTGTTGTAATCATGATGTTCTTTTGCCTATTCAGACAATAACTTATAATCGCCTCAATATTACGACCCCGAAGCACATGGATCTGCCACTTGACTGCCTGTTGACCTTTTGCCACATTCCCAATCCCCCTTACTGCTGTTAGTTGCATCCTCAATGCATCTAGCTATTTATAGTTCGCATCCACCTGTTTCTGTTTCCCCTGTTCACTGTGCTACACGCACTTGTCGGCACTTTTTTTGCCGTGTGACCGATGACGTCGATTGTTTCAATGGCAGCAAGCATTTCCACTTGCCAGCCTGCAGGCGTAATTCGCACACGTGTACTGTTGAAACACTTTTTAACAAGTCGCCAGTCCGGACAGTACAGTGTTGGTTGTGCAGTTGGATTCATACTGTGTTAATGAAAACACTTACGCAAGGTTAGTAACAGATTCTTAGAAGTAACGGGTATTTAAATAGCATCTTTCGAACACAAAGTTGGGCTTAGTAAGTGACTTATTCTGACCATTGGACGCAGAAGTGCTCGTAACTCACAGCAATTAGCATTACTGAAACGAACTTTAAACTGAGTCCCCTGCACCAAGTTCGTTTTGAATCTTGCGGTAGAAGTGTGTACAGTCTACAGTTATATTGGCTAGCATAACTCAACCGAGAACGTAAACCATCGGATCCGTATGCTGTTAATGAGACAGTGATTTACGATTGAAGTGTACATTGATCTTAGATGGTAAAAAGTGATGTTTAATTTTCCAGCACGTTGTCAACGGCATTTGTTTGCCCTTCGAGTGTTTGAAAGATTTGTTTATCAGAAACGACATTTAGTCAAATGTAATCTCGAGAACCGTATCAGTAACTTTGTTCAATTAGAGACTAATGATGTCATTAAGATGGTACAACTGTTCCAAAGACTGAATTAAATGTTAGTCAACAACTATTTGTGCTGAATCGGGGACCAAATATAGTACAAACAATTTCTCCTTTCAGATACATCATGTTGCCAATTACGAAAGCGGTCACATAAACCGGGGAAACGTACATTCACAAAGGTTTAGGTGAGACTGACTCAGAGAACTGAGCGATTCTGTCCAGTTGACGGTGCCTTCAGTTTTGTCTACTCAAGACAGCCGATGATAGATAGTCGGTGTGTTTGCTTGAGCCCGTTGGAAACTACCAAATAATGGGATTTCATAGATTGGTCATTAAGAGACATTTTCGATGTCTTTTCTTCCGGAACTGAACTTCATTTTCGGGAAATTTAGAAAGTCACATGGTCAGGGGATAACGGTCTGTGTTTTCGTGCATAATGAATTCCTACCGTTCGACAATTATTCCAACCCGTTCGGGTCCGTAATATTTTGTGGAACATTTTATTGTCGGCTTCACTGTTCCTACATTCACACATTTGTGATACCTATAGGGAATTATTTTGGATCTGGTTTATTTACAAAGTACGTAATTCTCGCACTCGATTCCCAATTAGTAATGGGAAGTGGTAGGCGACAGTCGTTTTACAAAACAGGCAGACAAAATGGCATACACTACTCCATGTCTACAAACAGCACATCCAGATTACTGTGAACAAATTTATTACTCGGGTAAACGGATTGTGAATTGTGGATATTTCTATACACACACGGAGGAGGACACCATTTCTTGATCACTATACCCTCTGTATTCAGTAACAACCGCCGGTTCCCTATTACGTAACGGATACATAATGCTTCATCCCAATTGAGTTACGGTGGACACACTAGCGAATGTCAAACCACTGCTTATGCTCCCTGTTTAGACCCGTTGCTCAGTTCACATTAGATTGTGTCTAAGCATTACACCCTGGATTTTTCTGGCAGACACCACCCTTCAACACAGGATGCAACTGTTCGACCGATGTAAATGACCAAGACTCTACACTTGGATTCGCAAATGCGTCATTTTTATCAGTTGAATATCACTCACAATTGGTTGCAGATGTTGTATTCCCATAAACAGTTCAGTCAGTCTCTTTCTGAAAGAGGCAGTACACTCGAGTTTCGCTCTCGTTAGAGCCTCGTCAACAGTGCACAACCCTGTCATTCCCTGGACTAAAACTCCGGCCACTGTGTTGGCTACTGCGTCACTGACCTGATAAATGAATCGTCATATGTAAACGTTTGCCCGTGAGTAGTGCTCAGTATGATTTGAAATGAAATGAGACTGGCGTCCTGACTGAGTGGGTCGATATCGTGCTGGTAGAGGAGATCTGAATTGGTTGCGTGCAACTGATTTTGTCAAGCATATTCTTAACAAATCGCTTACATTTTCGCACGTGAATGGTAGTCACAGCAAAACCTTCAGTTTGGGAACATTTCATTCTGTTTGGGGTGGTTTGGACGTGCTATATTTGTCTAAGTGAGCTGTTGAATATCCACTTGCCTCTAGAGTGGTCCGTGTAAACTCCAGTTCTTTTGATAGACTTCTATCCGAGCAAATTCATCTGACTTCGTAGATAAGTGTTCAGCTCGGTGTATTGATAGTGAATTGGTACAGAACCTTGAAAGTTGTTACGTGAGGACGCTGCGCTACAGTACTTATTGAATGAGATGCAGCGAAATGACAGAGAGATATCCATGCAGTACTACATTTACGACCTCTATTAGGTACATTTTCTGAAAAGTGTTAGTCTTTCAGGTCCGTCTGGAGTTCTGCGTTTTGAGCCAAGAAGATAACCAAGCTGTGCCACCATTTATGCAAGAGGGCACGTAGGTCACGTAGGTCAAAAGACAACAGCTCTAGGCTGATATCGGTTCGTGTGCTCGCTTCAGTCAGTAACGAGCCACCTCAAATGGGCGGACCCATTTGAGAGGGTAAAACGGCCAAAAATTAACTTATAGATCACGTGAATGGAATGGGTATCAACGAACGTAGCCTCAAAGTTGCTATGCCTGTTAAATTATCTGGAACGCAGCAGACGGGTGAAAGACGCAGTAATGTTGCTGTACATCGAAGTTTCATCCATCAATAATGAACGACGAACGATGAATTTTATCAGCCAAATTCTTCGAACTGAGGTTACTTGGAAACCGGTGATCCAGAATTTTTCATTACATAGTACCTTCTATCCTGGTCTGTCCGCGTGGATCAAACATCCTCCAGTGTTAAGGAACATCACTGTTTAACTATGACCCTCTGTAAGTGTCACAGTGACCTCGATAAAGCTGTACTCCCGTTTCGAGAGGTACTAGTGCCAGGTGAACTAGATCGTAAGTTACCTTGACTAAGGCATCGTGTATGGCATAGAGTTTACTCTGGTTTCGCTGAAGCTTAGCTACAAAGTAAAACGCGGTTGGTAGGTTACGATTTGCTATTGTTTCACAGGGTACAGTACATCGGGTGATCTATTGCTTACCATAACCGACTGGCGTTGTCGAATGTGAGTAGGTTTGAAGAACATCACAAATGAGCGTGGTGGTCACCGTGTGTATGAGAGACGGAATAGTTCGTGTGTAATAGCAACCTTTCATTCACATAAGGTAGGTCATTTTTCAGTCGGTTTTATCTATTAGTTTATTCCTCAGTTGTCCAAACAGGCCGACCCGTTCTGCTAAACTAACTCGAGCTGATGACAAACATTCTGCGGTGTTCACCAAATTTCTAATATCCAGGTGAGTGCTAAAAGTTTAGCAGACCTTGGAGAAAAGTGTTCACGGCGTGTTGGATATCGTAGTTTTAATCGTCACGCTGGAACAAAAATTCGGTGGATGAATTCTAACGCAACACGTCGGACTTAATCATACTGTTATAGGTCCATAGGTTGTTACCGGGGGAGGGAGCAAGATCTTTGTGCTCGTACATTCTTGTCTTTGTGCTGGTTGATGAAAGAAAAATGTTTACTGATGAGTAGTCGGGGATTTGGTTCATTTTCAANTGAAACTCGAGTCTAGTGCTTCTTTTCGAAAGATGTTGACTGCAAAGTCTATCTAAATGCGACGGCTGCGATCAAATGTGAGTGATGTTCAACTTGAAAGAAAAATGTGTTGGACTGTTTGTAGGTGTAAAGCAAAAGTGAATGGAACTAAATCAAAGGTAAATTCAACCAGGCTGCTGGTCAGAATCATTTCAGCAATGAACACTGGGACACACTGAAACAGCATTCAGTCAGGTGTGGGCGTTTGTTTACCTGTGAGACTAAGTCAGTACAGCGGTAAAGAAACTTATAGTGCTGGTTGTCTCCCACGTATGTGCCGATCGAGTAATATTTCAAAACTCCCAACTGATTCCGCCATGACCACAGAGTTGGGCAATGTGTTCCGTTGTAAACAGTTAGTAACTACGACATAATTCTGTCTACAGAGTAACCTGCCTGTTCCATTGCTCATCTTCAGCTAGTGACCTCATAAACGTTCATCCCTATTTAGTTAGAGGAGCTGTACCAGGAGATAGCCTGAGATATGGGGTATTTTGTAGGTAGGAATTAGGACTCTCTTGACGTATCAACAATTCATTCAGAACTGACCCAATTCTCTCAGTCATTTCGCGTACGAGCTTTCCTGAGCCCCATAATTCTTTTAGTGGTACGTCTCTGAACATTTTCAGTAAGTTGTAACATTCTTTCTTAGTCAAGAATTTGTATAAAGAAGACAGTAAGCTGATATCACACGGTCTGTGTCCGAATAAATTTCGCTAAGTCTTTATCATTTACATAACAATACGAGAAAGCGAAGGAGTTACCAGAGAAAACCACATTTCAGAGTTCATAATCATTGTCACTGCCATGGTAAAGACAACGCTACAAACAATTGTTTCTAAACCCACAACGGGGGATGAACCTTCGGATGGCAACAGCTTCAGCACAGCATAGTGTTTGCCTGTGTGGCGTTGAGCAGATAACGCGAAATGCTGTCGTAAGATAGCATTGGTTTTACGTCATTAAAATATCACGTGCGATGAATGGTACAGGCTTCTTGTTTGCGCGGCGGTGACGTTATGCACTTGCGTGACTTGTTTTTGACCTGCTTCGGAGTGTGCTCCATTACCCGGGTTCGCAACTAGCGCTCAGTTCTGCCTATGTAGGATGCTTCACATATACATCGATATTCATAGATAACACTGGATATAGCTGACTCAGGTACCGGTTTTTTCACACAAGGCGTTGGAATCCGGAATGTTCTGAACAGAATCACTAGGAAGGCCACATTGCATGCTCTTGCGATAGAACTTATCAGACGGCGATGAATTAGTTGGTATACATCATCATCCGTCTTTTTGGACGCTATACTTGGTCGAATTTCTACATCAAGAGGTTGTGTGAATCATCCAGTAAACTGTTTGGGTTAACCGTTTAGCGGTATATTCAGTACAAATACGTCCGACTCGATCAGACAAAGTGCGCACCGAACTTTGTTTATACGATCAATGAACACAGATTTCAAAATGCAGGTAATGATCTGTCCAAGTGTTCTTTCGGTGGACTTTTCGCTAAATCGAGCTCTCTACATTTCTCTTGATGAGTAATCGAAAATGTTTCGATTCTCACCTTCCATCTGTTCCGTTACACTCTGTGCTTGCAGTTGATTGTGTACGATGACAGAAGTGTCATCGACCTATCGCTAGTAAAGCTACGCTGAAGATAATTGTTCTGTTACTTGTTGCTCAACTTTTGCCACGAAAATGTCTGCCAGAATAGGACCGAACATAAACCGGACATAAATCGTGCAATCTTTATCCTTAGGGATAAGAACAACAGGCGTGTATGTTCGTTTCTAGACGTGGACGGAATATGGAGGAGAAGAGTGGCAAACAATTCAGGATAGAAGGTTCCACAATTTTTTTTAATTAGAAGTCCAAGATTATTTGTGCAATTTCAGTCATTGCAGCACAATTTGTAGACAAACTCAAACTGTCTGACACTATGGTCTCTAAGTCTCTCTCATGCTGCCACCAGTAGCTTTGTATCGCCAAGATAAAGTCAGTACAGTTTTAATGATGAACGTGGAAGACCATACACCTGTTAACACTTAACGGTAGGTTATTTTCTATGGACATTTCAAATCGTATTGTAAAGTCACACCTCCCGGGTACTCTAGAACTAGCCAGAGCTTTGTGTCATTGGCGGAGGGTAACACTGACGATTTGATTACATTGGGCAGTTCAAGAACGAAAAGGTTGAATAACAGATTGCTCCTTTTGGAACGCTGCTGTTGGTTGAGAGCCACTCTGAGGACTCTCTGGTCATCTTGATGTTGAACCTAAGTTCAGTTAGGCAATCCCATAATCAGGTGAGTAGGCATTCATTAAGACTGTAACTATTCAGTTTCCGTAACAAGAGGGGATCGTCAACCTTATCGAAGATTTGGGAATAAACGACTTAACTACGTTCTTGTCTAATCCTGCGTCCGCGGCTTTTTTCCAAACATCACGAACAGTTAGCAGATTTGTGACACATGAATGTCCCCTATGAAATTCAGGTTGCTAAGTGTTGATGAGTTGGAGGCGTTCCAGTTAAAAGGTCTAATTGAACGGAATGAGGGACCGATGGAACAGCCCAATACTGCGTCTGGCCGTTGGTTAACGTGATCACATCAAAGTTTGAGACACTCTTAATAAGACTAGGTTTTAAAATCTCATGAGGCAGTGCTGTTAGACTGTTGTTAGATGCACATTTAGAACATCTATACAACCAGCTTTCCAACTAATAACGCCTACCGTAACGTCGATGTGACAGATAGGGGGATTTGTAGACACTACCCGCCATTTTTATATCCGAACATACACAACCTTCAGTCAATTCGGACTGAATAAAAATCTCACAGAGAATGTGGATTTCCGATTTCCTAGAGTGTGCCAAACCTCAGTCAAACTCCGTTCATCAGATGCACATGTCTCGTACAGTTCTATTCTGTAATTGTAGTGCAGTTATATGAACTACATTGCAGGTGCCTGACAGCCGGTGGCAAAGTTGATCCCGATCAGTCTATCCAGACTTCAAACAACGTAACGCCACATGCACCGTTTCTTCTTGGGGATCCATTCTCGTGTCCATCCTCTTCATCCTGTTCACGAGGGGCACATAATGGTGCACCCGAATCTAATCCCAGTGTCAGTTAGGCCTCGTTATACCATACAAAAACGAGCTGGCAGATTGCCTAACTCATCCGGAATATGTGCTGAAGCAAGGAGCTACCATTACGTTGTTCTCATGCTAGTGCAACCAAGCCTGAAGGAAAATAGCCTTCTGCTATCTCCAGATAAAGGGCTCGTTCCACCTCTTCCGTCTGTTCGACTCAGTGGTGTTCACGGTCTATGCGTAAGTTTTTAGCCAGCCTGCCTTCAAGTTCTCGACGGCAGTCGTCACATTCAGAACCAGATGAAATCAAGTGACGCTTCTCCATGAAGTTAATCGACGTGACGGAAATCCGGTTCTGTCTTAACTGCACAGCTCGTTCGGAACATACCACTTCGCAGGATGCTTTCATAACTGCTGTGGTTTGTTCCCTATGTTCAACAGGGTCTCTCACCGGACTCAAGCGAAACAATTTGTTCACTGATGCTTCCTGGTAAGCCTTCTTCACACACTCCTCCCTCTAAAGTCAGTTAAGTATCTTGCATTTACGAGTGTCTGTCCCCTGGGCAAATGACAAATAACCAACAGGCATAACAGCATGATCCGAGTCCACGTGATTACTCCAAAATACGTGACAGTCTTTAACAGAGTGGCGCCACCTGTAACTGACTGCTATATGGTCAAGTTGCCTTCAGGGTTGAGAAGTACTCGAAGGTCTCTATGTAACGCAGTACCCATTCCTGTGTTGGAATGCGGTTCTCGAACTATAGAGACCTTGAGAGGCACACCGCCGCGGCAGTCTTTCGCCATTATCAGTGCGCTGTGCCTGGACACCGAAACACACCATCAACCGCTTCTCGTTTGTAGAAAGATGATCAAGCTGAGCATTCAAATCGCCTGCTAGTATGACGATGTCTGAGTATTTAGTTTGCCTCAGAAGATCAACGACGGCGTCACAGAACGCATCCTTGTTAGCATCCGAACATCTGTCATTTGGAGTGTACGCCGATATGAGATGCACAACGCTTTTTAGATTCTTGCCGACAGACTTAAACCGAAGGACTGAATCTAACAGCGCATAAGCGACGTTTCACTGGGATCCAGTCGAACAAACAGTGCCGTTCTCTGGAACTCAGTGTGATTCCCAATCCAGCTCGATATTCAGCCTCGGTGCCATCAGAAACCCTGGTAGTGAAGCGCTTGGATCGACAGTTATCTAGTGGTGAGCTCAAGGGCATAACGATGCTAGAATCGTAGACTCGCATCTCCGACATACAGCACACATCAGGCTGCATACTTGAGAGAATACTTGCCAGGGCTGCTAGCTGGCCGACTTATCGGAGAGTGCGGACATTGAAGGCGACAGTGTTTACCAGTTATGTTGGCTTTAGGTAACAATTATTGCCTGGAAACAAATGGAAGGGAGAAAACGTGTGGGGCAGAATGGAAGGAGAGAGTCATGATGGGTGAACGATGTCACTGTCGGGAGGACGATAAATTCAGATATACTTCAGTCCTCTATGCCGCGGAAGGGGGTTGACTTGAGGAACTCCACACCCAGTCTCTAACTCAAAAGTCTGACCGGCTTGACAACAGGATACAAAGTTTTCTTGGGGACCATTCCTGGTGTTACTGACTCAAGAGTTTGACTCACTTGGTATTGAGGGGCTCAGCTAGCCCAAGGGAGCAATAAATACGACAGTAATGTCCAAATCTGAATACTGCAGCACGCAATGGACGTATTGGACTCTGCACCACGTTGTTAGGTGATGTCGGATGTTTTCCGACGGTACTGGGTGATACGCCGGCGATCACGGTCGGCCGCTGGGCGATCGGAGTGCTTTTTGCTGAAGGTACCTTCTCCATCCCTATTGTTCCGGATACAGAGGGCAGCAATGTTGTAACTATAAAGATTGCTCTGCTTTATGGCCGTAAGACCGTGTCTTACTACCTAAGCACCCCTACGCGGTCACTAGTGCGACGTGCAACCGTTTTTCGTATTACTGCCCGTCTGACAAGGCAGCATAGCTCACCGGATCAAAACAACACACAAACCCGACCACCACGCCAGGATAGCAGTATAGGATACCCAAACCATTTTTTGAATAATGACTCTTAAAGTAGTCAATTCACCTTCACCATCCGACAAAATCCAATCGTCTGTGACTTGCATTTTTTGCGAAATGTACCTGACGACACTTTGATTATCTTGTTGCTGAACTATGCGTGGTTCTCTAAATGATGCCCACATCCGACCGAAGTGACAGCGACGTGCCATGCAAATGAAGTTACTATGTGGATCGTCCATAGTTGAATTGGTTACTAATACTTTCTTGGTTAGTTCTACAGTAGCTGATAACCGTACGCACACCGTGCCATCGCTATCGGTTTTTAAGATAACCCGTGCGAAACTACATTCTTTTTACATGTGACTCAACTATCACTATGTTGTGCAACTCTCTGAAACGATTTACCGACGAACGGAGATTCAATATTGTGGTCATTTCTATCGGATAGTCGTCTGCCCTTAAGTGACCACGATTCACCCTATCCACTGACAAGTAAGCCGATCGACACTTTGGGCGCCGTTTGTGGAAGTTTATCGCAAGTGCACTGTAGCCACAGTCTGCTGCCTTCTTAAGCTAGCGCGCAAGATCGATGCCCGGACGGACGTGACGTTCACCAAACTTTACACGTGCACTTTGGCGCGCGCGCGCGCGCGTGCGTGCGTGAGTGTGTTGTGCGTTGCATACATGTGCATGAGGCGTGCCTACAATACTGCGTGTGTATGCATGTCGATGGTCCGCAGACCGGTCGGTCCAACAGGCCTAAATTTCACCATGTCAACTACTTAGGTCAAGCTAAAACTGTGTACAGCCAGTTGAAGACGTGCCGCACAGTCGGACAACTGCGTGCAGCGTACAGAGACGAAAAAGGACGTATGTATCCGCAAGAGGCTAGAGTTAACAGGCCCCAAAAACAAGACAGTCAGGCCGGTAGACTCAATGATTTAAACTAGGTTAGGGTTTAAAGCTAATCTGATTAATTTGTGTTTCATATTAATCACGAAACTCTTTCACAGTCAACAAACAGCAAGCCGTGTATTTTCTCCCTCCAACTCTCATTGTTCTACAGGTAACTGATTTCGGCTTCGCCAAACGAATCAAGGGCCGGACATGGACATTATGTGGAACCCCGGAATATTTAGCCCCCGAAATAATCCTGAGTAAAGTCAGTGGTTGCTTGAATAATCTACAAACTGTTTTATTTTCCAATTTGACCGGATAGTAAGAGATGTTAAACTTCCCCAATTTCCACTATTTCGCCTAGGGTTACAACAAGGCAGTGGATTGGTGGGCATTGGGAATATTGATTTACGAGATGGCATGCGGATATCCACCATTCTTCGCTGATCAGCCTATTCAAATTTATGAGAAAATCGTTGCTGGCAAAGTGAGTTGGATGAATTGTGTCTTCTGACCATGAACCTGTCCTGTGGCTTACCAATCCATTGGTAGTTTTTAGATAATTGTGAGCCTAGAATGGGATGCAACCACTGGCAATCGCGCAATACTTGTCAGTAATAAAGGCACCACTGGTCACACAAAATAAACTCCCTAATTTTTAATTTATTGAGTGGGTATGCTGGTAAGGTTATAGTCAATAGTGTGCAGAACATATACTGTGTTTCCTGTCGAGGTGCTGGGACACCCTCAGCAAACTGTATCGCTTGCTGTTTTGAGCAACATTGACTACTTTTTTGCGTTGGATTTATTGATTCATGTATTCGACTGAAGTAAACGATTTCAAAATCTGTTCATTTACTCTTTACTGAAACAATCTGTCAGTTCCGCTCATATACTTTTGCTCACTGCAGTAATTTTTTCCGTGAAATTGTGCAACCTGTACGTCGCACGTTATGCGAATGATGCGAGTGTGAAAAGTGAATCCATATTACAAAATGCTCGTTCTTTACGTACTCTGAATGTTACTTACGAGTAATCCTGACTGGAAGTTTGTCTATGACAATTCAGTTGTGAGGTCATTGACGTAGTGATTAACAGAGATACTTCATGACAATGTGGACCGGAGTACGAATCTCGGTTGTGACAGTGATACGCATCACTAACGATCTCTAACAAGAGCGGAGCTTTGATCTGCCGCCTTTTTTGAGAGAGATTGACTGAATGGTCTATCTGAATACAACAGATGCGACCGACTAAGATTGATACTCAATCTTGATTGACGAAATCCCCGACTAGCAATCGATAACCGAAGCTAATAATTAATAGATCAAATGAATTCGGGGAGTGTGGCTTGGGTCTATACAGTCAAGAAGGTATGCTATGTATTGTTTTGGTATAGATGCTGCTAGCTCTAACTATTTGGTTGTCCATTTATCAGCTCCGTGCATACTGTTATAAGACGCCATCTAGATTTCACTTGAAGGAATAGTTAATTGTAGCCGATCCATGAAATATTGTTGCAGTTAGCTGGTTGAACTAAACGTTTTAAGAAAAGTTGACCAGTCACACCGGCCTATGACACAAACACGTTATGAAAGAATTTAGCGTTCATCATTTTAAACTGGTTTAAATCGTTTCTTCGACTACTATAGTTAATCATTCGAGTGCAAACAGCACTGTTCACGGGAAAAACAGCACGAATGCAAAGTTGGAAAAGTGTTCGCACTAATTCGCTGCGCTTTAGTTCGGCCCCACTTAGAATACTGTGTGCAGGTCCTGGCTCCATGCTCGCTCAAATTCCGAGCTGTCTCAGAGAGAGCCCAACATTGAGCAACTTTTATGGCTTGAAGGTCGAAGTTCCCACGGTACCGACAAAACCCGTTGCAACTAAGGCCCCTCTCAATCTCAAGACATCGTTTGACAGATCTCATTGTCAAGGTCAGAATCATTGATAGGATAATTAAGATTCGAAAAGATAAGGTATTTCAACTCGGGGAAGGAGCTAGTCTGCGAGTACAGATTACCTGTCGACATGCCTCAATTCTTCTCGCAAGAGTAGTAATTACATAGAATGTATCATCTGCGGAAGCTGTGAGCGTTAAAACATATTCAAGACACGGTCGAATGTCTTGTGATAGATAGGATTGTTCGATTCACAACAACATATAAAATACTTATCACAGCTGCTGTTCTCTACTCGACGGCATTATTTTGTATGCCAACAGGCTGTCGAAATGTTGTTGTTGTTGACTCCCGTGTATACACTCCCACTATCTTTATTGCTCAATCATTAGTGTACGTATGCACTGGAAAGTTGCCAGTTTATCATGTCACTATTATCATATTATTATTGTTACCATCGTATGCTATCTCCTTGGTGACTACTACCAGCACATCATCATCATCATCATCATCATCATCATAGACAGCAATACATCAGTGGTTCACACCAATGCTTAACTGCCACACAACCATCGAAAGCACACCCAATATATAGGAGAGAAGGAAAAAAGAAGGGGACGGGAAGGGACCTAACTACTGAAAATAACTACGTCCATATTCCAACATTCAGCATCAAGGTGCCTACACCTTGCAAACAACACAACCGAGTTGCAAGTGAGAGTAAGGCGTCATCAGCGAGACAGCTTCCTTACGGCTTTCACTGCCACGCGTCATTAAATGCACTCACTTCACAGACAGCTCGGACAAACAACGACAACATTCACGCCACTGAGCTCGATTAGCCGCCATCTCACCTAGTGTCTCCAACCACCGACTCTGTGAGTCGCGAGGACCCCAGCCCGGGAGACGAACACGACCCACGGCGGCCAACCCCTTCGTGAACGACTTCATTTCCCTACGCCAGGTCATTGTCTGTCCACCTCGCACCTTACACCAGTCGATCGCAGTGTCAGCGAATAGTGCTCGGTGTGGAAGACGACTAACTGGCATTCTTAATACATGACCTAACCATCTAAGCCTGTGTAAACGTAGAGATTGGACAAGAGAACTCGTCTGACAATCACTACCAAACACCCGCTTCCTAACCTCCTCGTTACTTACGCGCTGATGCCACCCGATACGAGCGATTGAACGCAGACATCGGTGGTCAAATACTTGAAGACGGTTCACGTCTTCTACCCTGAGCGGCCAGGTCTCGCTGCCGTAAAGTAATACGGCCCTCACCGTTGTCTTATATACACGACCTTTTAGCTACAGAGAAATGCCCCCTCAGTCGCCAGAGATGCCTCAAATTAGCGAATACCAGCACAGACTTCGTCATTGTAAGTTTGGGTTTGAAAGGACACAGAAAGTTGGATTGTGAAGTGTTCTGAGGCCGCCACTGTCGGCGTATTCACTTGATCGCTAAAGTAGCCCAATGCTCACAAATATCCATTGGCAGTATTGTATAACATGTAGCTTCGTTTTGAGTAGTATAGAGTGTACATTCAGGAACTAAACAACAGGCTTCAACGCCAGCAAGACAAGAGACCTGGAGACGATTATTGGAACCGTGTGTATGCTCTGTGGGGGGCGTGTTAACAAGGTGAATGACAGTGCACTGCTGCTCAGTGAGTGCGGATACAAGTCAACCATGTAAATGTGTTTTATGTTTTCACGTAATCTGTACGGGATGTCACGTGATGAACAACTTCTAGGGCTAAGTCTTTTTTGCGGTCACGACGGTGGCATTATGGTATCATTAAAAAAGAGCGTGAAGTAAATTAAGACTCAACTCAGTTCATATAGTCACATGACCTTCACACGAATGCGAGCCTAACCCTAAATTGTTATGATTATTCTAATCTCACATGAATTGTGCTACAAAGGTTTAAAGCAGAAAAGTGGAATAGCCAACAACTAATCCACTGGTAACAAATTACTGATCCTAACGCTTCCCGGAAAAGGGAGAAAGTGCATTTGTTTGAGGCAAGCCGCTTTCGGTTGCAGTACATCAGGCTATACGGCCGTTTGTGTTCTACAGAGACAGCACAAAACTGTCATTTTAAACTTCATGTAGTTCTTTTGCGGTGACCTGATCACAGCATGCTAATTTGAGTGTAATGTGGTGTAGCTTTTGCCTGAATACTACGGTCACATACTCCAGCAAATAGTTACAGCTTTGACGTGTTCACCTTTGTTGCCCGAAGAAATAGCTGCTTGAAACTAACATTTCAAAATTGCCATTTTCTAGTCTTTTCGAGTGGATACGGTGTTGAGTCAGTTTAAAATTTCACGGGAATCGTAGATAATCGTATTCAAATGTAGTTTTGAGAGCAAGTAAAGCCTAACCAACATAGCTGGACAAAGATGTCTTCAATGTTGACAAGGACGAAAACTGTGGTCCGCTCAATCAAATTGCGTCAAATGTGAGGGAATGCATGGAAGAAAATGCCGGACTATTCGCCGATAGTTGGAGCACGGAAAAAATGCTCGGAGAAGTAGAAATTTCGGTCTTGCTAAGTTTTAAGTTCTACTGGCAGAATTTGACCGTCAGAACTTAATTCGACAATAGTTGGGTATCTGCTGGAGATGATGGGGTGATTGAACTATTGTTACCAAATCAGTGTGGCTGAGGAGTTGGCTGTACTGCTTCGGATTGCAACTGTTCAAAGATCTGGTCTCAGAAGCACGAGAACAAATGTTCAGCGTCTTGTCTGAACAAAAATACGTATTTAGGAGTAATTTCGATCAATGAGTTGTACTTCTCCCCAGTGTCATTTAAACTGTTCTGTCTATCATCTATGCGATCAACGTTGAGGAGTTAGGAAGTCGACAAGCCTTATTGACGATCAGTTGACAGTTCTGAACCAAAAATTTCAAACATTGAGGAAGCAGTCCCGTAATAGACGGGGTATTCCTGTGCGCTGTATCATGAAATCACATAGTTTCTGCGTTCTCATTGTAAACACAGTACTTGACCAACTGTTGTGGTTGCTTGGACTGGTCGTTAAAATATATAGTGTACAGTTTATTAGCCGGACAGTGTCTTTTCTGACATACTGTTACAGAAAACGGTTACTAGACGTGTTCAGCCATGAACACCACCACAGATTCCTGTTCACGCTGTAATAATTTGCACTTTTAATCAGAAAACATGGTAGGGGCTCCAGAATGAACAAATTAGTATCGGCAATCATTACTTGACAAGTGTTCACTTGAGATCGTAGCATCTGAGATATGTACGCTCAGTGATAACGGATTTCTTTTTGTTATGTTAGTTAAAGATGTCAACGATTCTTTGCACGCAAGTGATAAAACCGGCACAAACTCTCAACGTAAAAAATTGGTTGATCTATCAAAATTATCAGCTAGTGAGTATGAACAGCTTAGTGACGTAATGAGAATCAAGCTCACTCAAACAAGCTTGAATATTGGGACAAACAAATATGAATACAATGAGATCTCCAATACAGTACGGTTGTACTGATACACCGTTTGCCTGGACGTGAGAGATAGCGCACATACAACAACCAAACAAGATAGTACGCACATATGGTGGTGCTTGTTTTTGTTAAGAACCAGCGGGCAACATAACAGGGACCGTAAATAAGCTTGAAGGTCGGTGGATACAAGCTACGATCCTTGTGGTCAAACTGAATTAATTGGCCTTAATAATCAATTATCAGCCTTTCAAGAAAAAGGCATGACATACTGTCAAACTGCTAGAAATCAAGAAACAGTCCTGAAGTCGTGTAACCCGTACTGCGAGTTTTTCCAATCGTGGAGAAACACTGATCCAGTTTTCGATATAGTTTACAATGTCCTACAACATACTGAAACTCGATCGCTTCTCGAAGTACTTTTGGTTGCTGTTTCGCAAGAATGTAAATCAACTCTATCTTCTGTGCACGATTTTCCACATGGGGAAAAAATGAAATGAAACTCTTGTTAGCTCACAAGATCTGGAATTGATTTCAACTGTCGTGACAAACATCCACAGAACGGAAATCGCCGCTTCAAGAAACCACTTAAACGGACGCGACTAGAATGTGAAAGGTGGGTATTCCAAGTGGAAAATCGATGAAAAACAACAGGATTAGCCCATGATTGGAAACAGTGGTGCCATTGTTCGTAACTCGTGTTGGGGTATTGGGTTGCAAACGTTTCACCATCAAACGAGGTGACAGCATCACTGTGTAAATGTTTCAATCTGTAGGTATGAACGTGAGGTTTAGTGAAGTGTGATGGATGCTTACACTTTTACACCGGAATGGGTTGATCTTCTGACATGACTTCTGAATGGTCACTTTCTGTTTTTTGACCTCTGACCTGAATTCGCATTGGCTGTTTTTTTGATACATTTGAGTTTTGACCTGGAGCCCTGTGTATCAACAATCAAAACATCGGTCAGGAAGTTTAGTGACTTTCGCGATCATAACTTGAGGAAAAGTCTTAATCGTGAGGTCATCGATTGAAGTTAACAGGAGAGTCACTGTATGTCTTCTCGATGCCATCGGACAGTCTGAGCCCTACTCACAAGCGAAATTGTTTGAACGTTCAGATGCGATAATTTGAGCGTGCCTAGTGTGAGTTCAGTGACGTACTGTTCGACACGGTTATCTCGTGAGAGTGTAGCCGAAGTTTTTGTCCTCGCCGTGGCAAGGATATGTACTATTGACCAGCTGAAACAAGAGCGATACTTAAGTCTAGTGCTTCTTTCCGATGGGGGGCTGACTGAAGTGCACATGGGGATGCAACAGCTACGATCGATTTTGAGTGGTTTTCAAGTTGCATAAAACGGAAATCGCCTACTACTCATTAATAATCACAGTGTCGCCAAGCAGGTTAATGATTTGTGAGATTTCAACCTGGAGAGAAGTCCTAGCCGTAGGGTCATCAATCAGAATTAACAAGAAAATTGTTGTGTCATTTCTGTAGGCGGCCTGACAACTGCAGCGTCACTCTCAACAGAACGTAACTGAGCGTTTACATGAGATAAGTCGGCCATGTCCAAGGTGGGTCTAGTGACGCAGTGGGTAACACGGTTGCTTCATGAAGGCGTGGCCGGAGTTCTAATCCTGGTCTTGTCAGCGATAAGCACTACTGACTTTCACAGATGCGAAACTCAAGTCTTCGAACGCTTGTTTTCAAAAATGGACCAGCAGAAAAGTCTGCGTAAATACGAAAGTAGTTATTGCAAAAATAGTTAAACCAAACCCAAGGCCGTTCTTAAACAGTAGAACAACAGAACCACGTTCTGAAACGTTGGAATGAACAGAATGCTTCGTATTCTGTAACGTCCGATTAGTTCGGTTATATAGATTCCTCTTGTTTCCATCGCAGTGTCTTTGAGAGCGACTTTCCCCCGCTGTTCGAACTGTAACTAGTGCCATCTCTTAAGTGCACACGAAATCTCGTTCGAGTTTGCGCAACTGTTCTAAAAGTGTGCTTTTCAAGTTCCATTGGGAGGGTCAACAGAATATGCGGTTGCGAATGTGTGCGCAAGGGTACGTGTGACAGGATCTCTTTAGACAAATTTCTGGATAATTCGATTGCAAAAGAACATTACTCGTCTAATTCTTCTGCTTGCCACGTAATCTGGAACGAGAGTGTTTCTGTTGAAATGGTTCGTGTTTGGATAGACGGTTGTCATAGTTTACACTTAAACTGCGTGGTATCAGTTCACAGCGTATAGCGAGGTGGCGCATAGGACTACTAACAGGTATTAATCTAGCTTGAGCTCAATGCTAGTCTCTACGCAACAGAAACAGAAGACGGGGAGCTGCAGAAACAGTTACGAATTCATTAGGTTTATAACTAAAGGCACTTTTATATATGGCAATGGGTGAGGCAATTGGTTAGGGAATGCGAGAGAGACGGGCACCAATCACTTTACGTTCTCCTGGTGCCTGAGTCGCTCACAGTTCGTTGTTTGACAGTTGTCGGACCAATGGTATTACGATGAGCAAGACTCTTCTGATTGTTTGTAGTCCTGTCATTTTAGCCGATAAACACATGGTTGTAACGTACTGTTGTGTAGTTTCTGCTAGCCCGTAATCCGCGATCACCACACAGAATCCTAATGTGCTATTGACCCTCTCGAAGGAAGTATATTATTGAGCGACTCCCACCTGCAGCATCAAATGACGATTACGCTACCAATAAGAGATGATGTAGGAACATACATCGAGGCCATTGATAACAGTAACGGCAAACTGATCCGTGCCGCACCAGAAAACAGGTGGCGTTGTGTAACACTATGAGTACGCACGAGATTTATTGACGGTGGGTCAGCCAATCATAGGTAACAGCCAAATAATGATTGTTCTAAACACGTGACTTTCGATTAGTTCAGCTGAATGTTCTTGCATCTGATGTAGATCTGATATGGATTTTTCAGAATGACATATGTTGAATTATCACCTGCAGTCTTATCCACTGTGATCATCTGTCCTGTTGTTCGTGTGAAATCCAGTTTGGATGGGTTCTGAATGGTTTTCTACCAGGGGGTGCTCAGTGTAAGAGGCTTCATATGCCATATATATAGGTGAGTGTTTAAGGTAGTTCAGTAGTGCCTGAAGTGAAGTCAGTGGCGTACTATTTAACACGGTTGTCTCAGTTAAGCATGGCCGGAGTACGAATCCCGACCGTGGCAACACCGATGAGCACCAACAATACCGCAACCAGAACATAGTACTACTTCTCCACAGGAGCTGAATGACAAGCCTATGGGTGTCTCTCCAAAACTCAAACTTGTTGTCAATTTCTGCTGATCTACTTGTCGTCATTCATGAATCCAGCGCACTCTTGCTGATCACGTGGTTGCTAATTTTTTGGCTGTGCTTCGCATCGTCACAAACGTACAGATAGAAGAAAGTTTAACCCTCTCGCATTCTGTAACACCTACGTTTCAACGCAGACACTTCGACTGACCCAATTCTAAAAGGTAACTGTGGATTCTAGCCTCGCTTTTTGACTGCAGTTCATCAGCCTGTGGCATACCTTCAACAAGACAGAAATCTGGTCTCCCGTTATCCGACACAGTAGGGACGAACGTGTTGGTGACCATTTATCAATTAGCCACACACCACATTTGGGATCAATATCACAAACACAAATTTTAGTCATCATCCAGTAAAAATGATTTTACTGGATGTGCTATCCACAATTCCCGGAGAGCAGAACTGTTTCTTCTACAAAGGGGCTTTCTGGAAGTAGAAGCATTCTAATGAGTGTGCGACACAGTGAATACTCGGTTCTCTTCAAAAACGTTCTTTGAATGCTTGCGCTATAAAATGCAAAATATCCAGTGGCCGCCGCTTGTAACTCGTTGGTCGGTTGGGAAATCCCACTATACGATGACGAATCGCACGATAAAGTTTGACCTGAGGCCAGAAACTCATAGACGAACCGGTCAATGTTATCACAGGTAGGACACGCCGGAATCACATTGGAGCTGAAAACATCTTCGAGGTCACAGCATTCACATGAACCCGAGACTCATTGCGAACACTGGTGAACTCTTACATCCCAAAAGTTTGCCACATACGTTTGTACGAAGAATGTCGTTCTGTAGTTGAAGGTAGAACATGCATTGATTCCTGGTCGTGAATTCTGTGCACTCAATTTCCTTAGTCTGACTACTTTTGCACAAGTTTTTCCGATGATGGTAGGTTTCTGTGACCACCTGAAGCAACTCCCTGACCATGTTTGCGCTGTTTCATTGACAGACCACCGGATGATTGGCGGCGAAATATTTACATGATGGCAGTAGCAGAAACGATCGGCCACAATACTGATTGGCTTTCGTATAATTTCGAAGTTCTTTCTTTGTTAGCCGACACTTCGCTTGATGATGATGAGCAATCCATAAAAACTCATAAGAATGATCTCTCGTTTAATTCCAAACTGGCTTCTTTTTCTCTCCTCTAGATAATAAAATCAGAGATGTCTGCGTATGTTTTTTGATTATCAGGACGTATTCAGTGTGGTAGGGAGAAAGTACTAATTACCAAGTCTCGAATCACATAATTTGAACCCTACCTGCCAAACTTGTGTACTTCGAGAATCATCATCAGCTTGCACGTTGTCAAACGTCAACTCTGTCTCAGTTCCGACATTTAGTTCTTGCTTGTGATGGTGTCAGAATGTGCCGTCTCCACAGATCAGATCTCTTCGGCTCTCCTAGTTTACTGTCGAATTTTCCACCGTGCCTCATAAGTGTAGGTTAATTGCTGAGGTAGGTCAGCTGGTGGAGTACTTGCCGAGTCAGAGTACACCGTTTCTGTTACGGGTTCGAATCAATCCAAAGAGGATTTTTCGCGATTGGATCTTTTCTAAATGACCATTTGTAGCCTGGAATCAAGCTATCTTCAGCTACTTCACATCACTTTGAATTGATAACTCCTACTGAGTAGGCGAATGCAAAGCGAGAGCTTGCAGGCGCAGCTTTCAGACTGCGTCTTGCTGTGATTGGTTGAAGCACGTATGTCCAGCTCAACGTGTGAGGGCGTCCGTATGGAATTTAAACACCTACGTACCAATGGTTTCCCGGGCTCGGCACATTTGTGTGAACCTGCACGATAGTGACCGTCGCCAGGACAGCCCATTTGGCCAGGCTGTGCGTCAGAGAGAAGACTAAGGGCGGTGACTGATAACATAACCAATGGCCGTTGGAATGCGGACTAGCTTAGAACGATTACCCCTGCTTGAGAGGTCACCACAATGGTCAAATCCAACTCAACAGTATCGGGCTTGAGTCGACTATAGGTACAGATTACTATCGCCATCGTGTTCATGAAACTAGGTACAAGCAAGACGCAATTTACGAATGGGTCATGTCCATTCGTCCCATCCACAGATTAATTTGACCCACTAAAATCGAACCAGTAACCGAACCACGTAATCACATAAACCCATCTGGTGAACAGTTTGACGAACACAAAAGGCATCGTAAACATGGCCAGTTCATTGAAGCAGATGATCATCACACTGGGAAGTCAATGTTATTTACAATGAACGATTAAATGTCAAATATCGTTTACTTTCATGAAAACCATTAAAGTGCACTTCACACTATGTTTCAATTCAGGTTCGATTTCCGGCTCATGTGAGCAGCGAATTGAAGAATTTGCTCAAGCAACTCCTTCAAACGGATCTCACAAAACGTTTTGGAAATTTGAAAAATGGCGTGAACGATATCAAATGTCACAAATGGTTCCGACCTATTAACTGGTTAGCAGTCTACCGAAAAGAGGTACGTTACCACACACTACCTGTCTGTTACGAGAACTGTCCAGGACATTAGAGACTAAATTTGGCGGGTGCTATTGTTGAATGTGTTATTTATGTTTAACTATTCTGTTGTGGTTTCATTCTATGAGTAACATTTATCTAGTGGAGACGGTGATGTGCCACTCGATATCAGTAGTTTATAGATTTCTCTCTTACTTATGTAGAGACAGTCCAGAGTGTTATTAAGCCAACGGTCGTTCTTAAACTGCTCTTGATGATTTAGAACAATTCAGTGGGTAACGCGTTATCGACAGTTTCAGTAATGCTTATTCAGACGGTCGGGTTAACGGGACTATATTTCAAGTCAAAAAATGGACTGGAATTTTTACGATATCGTTTGACAAAGTTACAACAAAAGTTCTCTTCCACCTTGAATGCAAACTAAACGGATACACAGATTATTTGACAGAAAACATTCAAAATGGAGTAACCAAACACGAGTCCGCAAATAGCGATCATTTAATGGGAAATGGGCTCAGATGCAAATGAAGATGAGAGCGTGTCAAACAGTACCAATAAGGAAATTTTTATGAAGAAAAGAAGAGCACAGACATATGCAGTCATGATACAAAGTTCACCATGATATTTTGTTGCATACAGCAAAGATAAACGAAGGCAAATTTAAGACCGGTTTTACAAGAACAAGCGAAATATGCCTCAACAAATTCAACGTTCCGCATCGTACCAAACAAAACACGACCAACGTACCAGACGAGACTCGACAAATCTAACATTGCAATGGATCCTACGAGCAACGTATGAATCTGCGTGGTTTGCTTTGTGTTGAACCTCAGAAGTTCACTCCTACTCGGTTCTGTAAACTTCTCAGTCTGTTCACCGATTCACCTACTTAGACAGCGTCTGGTCAATTTGTTGTCTTATCAGCCCGATGGTAGTGAGACCTCTGTGAGTGTAGCACGTAAGACGGTCGCAAAGCGTTGTTATTTGTAGTGCGGCAAATGTAGCAGGGTTACCAGTGTAAACGTTCAATCTACTTTGCTGAGGCACCCACCGAAGTACTTGTTCAATCCACACGAAAACTGAAAGCATATACTGAGTATTCGACCGTTGGAATTTTTCTCACCCTGTATCAGAAGCCAATCGACGTGTAACGGACAAGATCTGAGTCCAAGGTGTTGGAGTTTCCTACTTCATATGCCGGTGGAGCGTCAACCATACTGACCTAATGGTTGTTAGCGTGATACATACGAAACGGTAACGCGGTGACATGGCCACGGTTGACTAGTGTTTTGACCTATCCCTTATATATGGTCGAGACTCCACGTGGTAACGTGAGGACAATTCAGTCATCAACTTAAGGGGCTGCAAAAGCTAGTCGCTGACATCCATTTGCAAACATTATTTACAAACTTGGACGCAGCCGCGGTTATTCGACTTCGCATGTCATTCGTATCACCATCACAACAGGATTTAATGTGTTCTCAGAAATACTGTAAGATAGTCCATCGAATGCTAGAGTGACTACCTCCCAACTGCATCTTCCCACATTGAGTATTGCTTGTGAAATAGTGGGGGAAACAAATGACGTGTAACTTAACCATACGCTGTTGAATTGGTAAATACTAGTTGTCGCTGGAAGCACAAGATCGCTCGTTTAGACCGCGTTCAGTTTGTTTTTCTCTTACCCGACGCGACCCAACATAGATGCACTTGTATGTAGAGATCAACGTATATGACTGAGATCCGTGACAGTCAAGAGAAGGTTTTATCCTAATCCCGACAAACCAGTTCACAATTATTGGGTTAATGGGGAACATTACGGAACTTCGCCATCCGCGCGTCTCACGGATATCAATGTTTTTGATAGTATTTGTTACCCCATTTATTACAGCACTCTCTCCGAAAATAGAAACCTCATGAAGAGAGCAAGTGCGTTTCCTCTTCGACAGAGATGCATATTTTAGGGGAGGGGATAAACTTCAGATCACTGAATTTGGCCGATTTGTGTACAACGTTACATACCTGTACATTATAAAGACCGTCTAATTTGACGTAGGTATGATGAATTTTACGATTTCAGATTCTGTAGTACGTATACTAAAGTATTACAAACCCGCTGAAAAAAAGTTGACTACTGGGTGTCTCTCGCTTTCAGATCGCTGTTATCTAACATTGAAAAACAACTTTTCTTTGAAGGTTTGAACAAAAAGGTTACAACACGAATAGTGATAGATGTGAACATTTTGTATAGTCATCCGTACCACATTTATTTGAACAAACTAAGGAGCGCGATAATCGTGTCAACCTCCGTCCAATCTGGCCAACTGTAGTGTCATTGATCCACCTTATGAATTCAGAATCCTATTTGGTTATTCTAACACAAGACTTTTAGTTTTCTAGTATTCGTGATCATTTGGCTCAAGGCCGTGTTGTGTGTTCAGAAACAGTGGTTCGTAAAGGGGCTGACTGAAGAGTCTTCGCTCATAGTTGCATGTTAGGCGTTCATCATTGTCAACTGATGATGAGTTGCTGCCAAGGCCGATTTTGTTGGTGTGACTAATTATCTTGGCATTTTTTCAAGGCAGCTGCTCAACCTGTGTCCAACGAGTGAACTGTGGTTGAAGTGGTAAAAAACTATCTGACATGAATTAATTTCTGGTTAGCCCTGTAATTTTAATACGGTGCTTAGCTTTTCTAGTTCAGAGTTCACAAACTATCTGCTAAGTATAAGTCTGTGATCATCTTCGTATTTTGTATACATAAAAGGGGTTTTTAAAGTGTACCAAGGTTTTACGCAATGTCGTCTCTCGTTGGACAAATGCTATGCAACCTACTTCGTTTAAGACTTTTTAAACAATCTACCATGTTTCTTTCTTGAATGACATACCAACGATGCTTCGTAGTCCTCTGGGCACCTCTGATACTGAGTTGGACATTTTTTTTGTAAATGTCTCTGAAGGACAGTTTTTGATCTTCGTTCTTCAATGTTATGAGTACTTTTGTGGGCGTCATTGTCTTGTGGCTCATATTTGTACATAAACATCAGAAGCTTTTATAAAACAACAGTGCACAAGACAATGCAATCTAATCGCAATCATATCGACCGTCGCCTGCTGGCTGCGTGGTGCTCATCTCAACTGTTGTTTAAACGATTACGATTCACGCTATGTAACAACTGCGATAGTACTCTGCTTCTTAGTGACGGAGGAGAGAATGAACGTGCATATTTTTGAAGTGAACAGGTGTCACGTGCGCGTACTGCAAACTAACTACGGGGTAGTTTCTCTATAGTGCGCTGTGCAGCATGTGATTGGAAGCAGCGGTTGCCAACTCGTTTTTAAAACTTGTTAACAGAGATCGGCTTGTTTCCCAATCTGAAAACCAGAGGGTATTGTAATTCTTCCATCCTGTTCTCCACAATAATTAGTCTAACAAATCGTTTTGTCTTAGGAGATCCGCGTTTCGGGGAAGCTCCCGTTTATCCGGACCATTCTTGATGATCCGTTTCAGGGACAGCGGATAGTGTTTCGATCTGATTAGGTCAAAAGCTGTTTCATGTAGTTATCCTCAGTGAACAGAACAACATCCGTTAAAGGAAACAAGCTCTTCATTTCCTTTTCTAACATGAAGTGTACAAATGGGTGTCGGTTTACTCGTATGCAAGACTTCAGCAGAAATACACGGTAGAAATGTAAACTTCCAGTGAAAGTTTTCGAATGATTATGTTCGGGGTTAAATGGACATCATAGCCACCTCGTCTGTTTTCCGACAAACCTACCTGTTGACCACAATGCACAAACTAATTTTTGAGGATGAAATCGATGGTATGCTGTGAATGATATCAGTGTATTCGTGTATGTAGTTGAATAAGTAATGAACTTTATCTAAACAATTATATCCACAAGATAAGCTTTACATGATTTAAAACTCGTCTAGTCAAAGAATGAGAATTATGCCACGAAAATACTTTCGGAAATTGATTCGTAATGACGAAGATACTGTGTCAAGAGTGAAAAGTTACCGACAAACAAAACTACTGCCTGCTTAAGAGTTGTTTGACACCTTACTGACATCATCATCTGTCGAATTCCTTTCTCAGTTGAACGATAACTTTAAATTTAAATTGGAAAATTCGGTTCACCAAACTAGTAAATTAGGCATCTTTTGTTCCTGTTTTCACGTACAGCTAGAGGCCCCGTATATTCCCCCATGCAAAGGTCCCGGGGATACGAGTAACTTTGATGAGTACACCGAGGAGCCGTTAAGAATCACAAACACCAATTATTGTGCCAAAGAATTTGCGGATTTCTAAAAACAACCGGAAAAGCCAGACGCATTTGACTATTTGCTCCAAGCCCGCCCACAACCAAACCCATTCGTTTATGATTTCTTCCCGACCAGATCTTTGTTCCATTTGTCTCTTGAAGCATGTGGTTGGGAACCCTCCAGTCCGTCATACGGTTTGACACAGTTTACACATATGCACACAAACACACGCACTGCTGACGATCAGCCAACGGTCACGTGACGCCCACATTGGTTAGAGAGACAAATTGAATTGACACAATGTTACTTCAAACAATTCTTTCAAAGATCACTTATGCTCATTTGCGTGGCTGGATATGTTCTTGTGATTCTCACTCTTTAGAACGCGTGGTAAAAGGGTTTTCGTAAATATATAGCCTTACTGTACAGCGTTGTTTTACACTCAAATTGGGCAAAGTGAAGAACCTAGAGAAGGAACACTTGTAAGTTTTGAAAGTGTGATTTATATTCCATATTCACCTTGTGCGAGACATGATCATGGCGAAGATACCGTTGGATGTACGCGTGGACGTTTCACTGTATAACACTTCTATATACGTTCCTTTTTGGACCAGTGTGCTGAGATAATCCTAAGTGCTCACGTGATCGTCTGGTTTATGACGTCTCCCTCCCAATTGTTTCAGATGTTATGGCTCTGCACCTAATGTCTACATCCGCTCGGAAGCTGATGTTTAGACGATTACTACGCAGAATAAGCTGGAATCGTCCGTTTGTTATGCCTACCAATGTGTATGGTTTATGTGAAAATATTGAACTGACCATGTTTTCTAACAATCTAAGTCGCCACAATCTATCATGTGTGTGCGCATCAGGTTTTGCATGATAGTGCATTTGTACCAATGTACTAAGCCAGTTCAACAGTGTGCCACGTAGACAGAGAACATTTGAACGTTTTTGTCGTTCCTCATTCACATAGCCTGAGTGCAATAAGCCTAACCCTATCCGTTGGTTGTGCACAAGGTAGGCAACTCTTCTAATGACGAAGTGCTATCAAAACAATCATCAAACAACTACGAAGTATAAGTAAGATATGCGAAAAAAATCAAATTAGTAACAAAAAGTCGTGTTTGTTGACATCTTCACCGGTACAGTGGATCAACGGACAGAGAAATTTATTCGTTAACTAACGATAAACGGGCTGATGACATAGGTAGGATTAAATGATTGAGATTAACTGTAGTGAATTGTGCGCCGTTGGGTCAAGGTATGTGTACTTGCCAACTTATTTACTTGGCGCATTATGGATGACCTTAATAATAACACAACAAACCTGGATTGAGTATTCCACGTGGAACTGGAGGAAGGTTTATACGAATTAACATGTTTTAGGTAGAAAGAAAAGCCTGAAATCGATAATTTCTTACAGACAAAGGCAGACAAAGTTGACAAGGATCGACCACAAAATTGACAAAAAAAGTGTTCGCGGAACATGACGACGAGATCACCCTGAAACATGACCACAGCAAACCACGATATGCATAACGTGGCCTAAACGTTTCAGACTCAAGTTAGAACTTGCTAATTTACGGCGTATTATTTCATATAGTGAAGATGAGCGTTCGCACTGCACAACTCATCAGCAATCAGACAGAGGCACCTAGTTAGGTATTGAAGTTACTGAGAGTAAATACGAGAAGAAACAATGGAGCGCACTCTGGCAGGAAATGATATCCCCCATGCGTGCACTTTGCAGTGACAAACGTGGCGTCCCGGGATTAGTATTAAATGCAAGTCAGTGTTTGTGTTTGAGGTGGCGTTGAAGCATATACCACCTGTTTCGTTCTTCTGGATGAACAGCGTTTGTCCCACCTCCGTGCTTGGCTCACAACACCAGGACCAAATATTGTGGCGTCTCAGAACTTTGAGGGTCAACTCTTGTTTAAACACAGATCTGTCTACCCACATATACTTGAAAACTCCTGTGATTTTTTTGCAATAATATTTGTGATGAACAGCTCAAGCGAATCTTTAGAAATCAACCATACATATCACCGTTGATATAGAAAAGGCTTCGGCGATGTAGCACTGTCTTTTGTCCACCGGATGTACCATACACTCGCTGGTTTGTCATCTTTCACTCACTCTCGTTTATCGGTTGCGATTTAACTGAACGGTAGTGTCTGCTTATAAAAACGCAAGAAAACTAACTTTGCTGCGACAAAAAGTCTTTTCAACTATATTCCACCCTGTAATTGTACGGACGCCAAGTTTCTTGAACATCTATCTCACATTCCAACAGAGAAGTTTATTTTTTGTATCCGCGTGTAATTACAAAACCTTTTATACTTTGCATGTCAACAGCTGAGGGACAATTCAATCTGTTCAATAACTCAAAACGACCTTGTTCACTAATACTAAAGACAGTCCCATTCAAAACATACTGACTTTCAAAAACGGGACGTCATTCCAACGTTTTGGGAATTTCTGCATATCTACTGAACACGCGTATGTGAACGATTTCGAAATTTCAACATTCACATGACCTAATCTCATAAGTAACCTAAATTTGAGTTTTCTAATAAAAAGATTTTGGGGAGTTCTAAGTTGGACTTAGATCCTGATTGTATACGGGCCAGTTCGTTGAGCTAGTGCTGTGTTGCGTAATTCACATCTTCGCGAAGTTGACAGTAAATAATTGACAATGGTGTCACCGAACCGCCCATTATCGGGCACGCATTCAATCAGAGGCTGACGGCAGATGAGATCAAAGTGTGCGCACAGAACAATTTATGTGCTGTGCCAATTTAAAAAAAGGGTTGGAAACGGAGACAGACCATGGAGTCAGTCAGCCATAGTAAATAGTGGCGGTTGTACAATACCAGCCCCATATCTTAAGTCATACCCAGCAAAATGGATGTGGTTTCTGATTCAGAAGCTTCCTGAGGTTTTGGTGTACCGGAAATAACGTTTTCTACAAACGGTTTCTGTGGACCAATTAACACTCAATTGTTCCTCTATCATTTGCACTTAAGACTATCTCTTTTGCTCTCTCTCGTGTCGGAACCGAGAAAGTTAACCATTTTCCGCTTGGTACATTTGATGTAGACAGTCCCGTTAACTTCGCGTTTCTTTGGTGACTGAGTCGCATCTTTCTCACTACCAAACTAATACCCCTTAAATTCCGTAAGTTGAATTCCGCTTGGAGTGCTTCATAAAACAAACTGCGATGCCATCAACAGAGAACTGAGGGAAGACGACACCCGAAATGTGGTTCGGCGACAAAGCGCTTCAGCAAGACCAACCAAACCTAAAACGTCCAGAACGTTCCTGGTTATGAACTGTTAACCCCATTGATCAATCCAAAGCGAAAAGTTGTGTCTTGTGGGTGACCCATGAAGAGAAACTACGAGCCCACTTCGAGTGGATAGAAATATGCGGTAAAAATTCGATTTATCAGTGTCGCGTTCAGTAGAAAAACCGAAGAAAGAGGTGACATTTATCATCAGCACAGTACAACAAGTCTGGTATATATACAACCAAGCTGAAATGTTTAGTCATGAACGAACAAACGAACACTCAGCATCCTCGAGCATATGAGCTTGACTAGGCAATAGGCAGGGGAACTGCGAAGAATCAAACACTTTGGAACCACATGACCCATACCAACAAACATCCACTCACGTCAACCGTAAACCGGGCTCCATGTAATCCACCTTACAATACTTACAGAATCACTCTGGGGAAAGGCTGGTGCTATAGTTCCATAGAACTGTAGAGGGTAACTAAACATTGCTGGTTAACACAAAACGTTTAATATTTGAGCTACTCACAAATGTTGTAAGTAGCAAGAACAAACGATTAAGAATACTAATACGCCATGGATCTTCTTGCAGAATACACCGTTTTTTATCACTCTCAAATCTGTCCCATTTTCTTGGTCACAAAGTGAAACAACTCGTACGCCGAGGCACGAATAGTTTCTGTCATCATATGTGAGTTATATTGCTTTCAGTCAGTTCACGCTTGACAGTTCTGAGATAAAATGGATCGCGCTGACTTGTGAGATATTCCTGATTCTTCGATGGTGTATTGGTGGCATTATTCTTCAACGTTTTACCGCCTCCCGTTCGGTAAACCTTTACATAGTCATCCATATTCGCTTGCTAATATCTGGCTTTCAAATCACCCTACCGTTACTATGCATGTATGCTTGTTTGACCTTTCCCGCCATGTGTGGAACTAGGGGTTTGGGATCAAGTGCCTTCGAACACTGAGTGTAACAATCCGTGTAGTCATCACCAGACACGACGAGCTAACAGAAACTGAAATCACTTCTTTAGTGAAAATTTGACCATTCGTGATGTATTCAAAAAACGTGTTCAAGATACATGAAATGTAATGTACTGTGTGAAACAATTCTGTTGACAAGGTCCTTCAGCAAGCCGAATACAATTGTGCCATGGCCAAAGTCCACTTTGATTATTAAAGCCAGCAATGATTTATATCCACATTTTTATGGATTCCGATTCACTATGATGTGACGATGTCGTGAAGCTGCGCATGTTATAGTGATGTCCCAATTTTGGTGGACAGCCACGGAATACGGCCACACGTTATTCAAGTATACCGACTGTCATGGTAGAAGTACGCAGTTTCCGTTTGTTTTGTTACAATCCCAACTGTTCTTTTCTATCTATCGTTACTCCCGAAATACACAGCTCTACACTGAAAAGGGACAAACGCCATTAACTAGAAAAAAACACCATAGTTCAGGAACTGATGTGGAGATGAGGTTAAAACTTGGGGGTCCCTAGAATATCATTACGATTACCTCTCTGAGGTCACACAAACTTCAGGTGATCTTAAGGACCATCATGAAAAACTGATGTGGTTCTACTCTTCAGGACTGAAGGCATCAAATGGAATGCAAACGGAGAAAATAGGAAAAGAGGTACACTATCGTTTGTAATCCACTTTTGCCAGGCAGGTAAGTATTCGAAATCTCGACAGTAGCCGTGATAGAAAAATGATTAACATGTGTTTAAACCTCATTTTATATGCCATACAACTGTGATCTGCAGCTTACTGGGATCCACGAAGGTGAAGAGTTGCGTCAACGGCTTTACAGACAGAAAGAAATAAGTAAGAAATGGCTCTTTATAAAGTCTTCTACACTCCAGCAGGTCAAATATGAGGACGCTCGACACAACGGTTGTCGTTGTCCTAGATCGTCTGATCAATGACCCTCACTTCCAGGATTGTGAAAAATTATCTCAGTACAATTTGAAGGCCGTAGTAAGGAGATCGGTGAATGATAGACAGGCATCCAAGAACAAAAAATTAGTATGCCGGAGAGACAAACGTGAGAAAATTAGTAACATAAACGTACGCCAACCAATACGTATGTCGAAGGGGCACTCCATCGAACATGTGAATTCAAACAAGAATTGGGATGAGTGAGTGCATTTTGTGAATTTATTGCCTGAACCATTGTCATTTTGGAGAAGTTAGTGTGATGCTCAGAATTAGGAACTCTGAAGAGCTCTAGGAATCGTACGTGAATTGAAACCTCACACTCAAGTAATAAGGAGATGACCTGGTACTGGTAGCAGTAAGCAATTGTCATTCATGAATTGAGACGCCGAATTCATGCATGTACAACAGTGCTAAAGGAATCATAGCCTGTCGTTGGCTGATCTCATTAGCACATGCAACACCATAAACTGTATGTTAATTGGTGGAATACGGAAGATGAATTGGCGAATAACGGAAGGCACAATACTGAGACCGTTCGTCCAATCCTGGTGTTGTATCTTTAACGCGATATTTGGATTGGCCGTTTGCCAGATCTTCTGTTATGTCAGGGTTTGGATAATCGGTGAATCGAGATTTCCACCACAACCTTCCCCTCTTCTAGAAGCCTCCGCATTCATATTTGCCAATCGTTCTGATCTTCTCGGGGCATCAAACTCTTGCAGTACAGGGTGTTCTGCTTCATCCATAGGCACTTTTTCAGTGCCTCGAAAATGGATTTGGTCAGTGTGTCTCCGATGAATGGTGGCATCATTCAGGTCAGTAATTTCTACCATTGTGCTGCCTAGCTGGCGAGTGATCAATCCTTTGGCAGGTCGCAAATCGTTTCCACGAAAATATATCACATCCGTTGAATCCACACACTGAGGTGATGCTCTTAGTCGCCTTGAGTTAAATAGCACCGCTGGGCTCGCCTTCGTTGTGCAATGGGCTGCGTTTGTGTACTGAAGCGGAAAGTTATCGAGAAACACATCCAGTTCAGCAAATGTTTTAGGATTAGTGGAACTCACGGCACTTTTGAGCGTTTTCATCAAATTTTCTGCGGCCCCGTTTGAACATGGATGTCGAGGCGTCGTTCGCAAGCGAAGACACCTGATGCTGTCAAGCCACTGTTTCATTTCAGCGGAACAAAATTGTAACCCATTGTCTGTCACCAGAACCTTCACGACTGAAACATTCACGAAATGCTTGCATGGTAAATGCGGTGGAAGGTGAGATTGTAATAAATACTTCTGGCCACTGTGTGTATGAATCAATCAACATCAGAATGTGATGGTCACCAATAAGTGGTCCACGACAGTCTGCGTGCACCCGTTGTCATGGTAGGTAGGTGTCCGGCCAAGGTGTTCAATTCTTCGGCCTCGTCTATTTTGTGGAGGCAGGAGTGGCAGTTCATTGCAATGCTCTTGATATCCGAGTTTATCTCCGGCCACCAACAGGTCTGTCGAGCCAGGGATTTCATTTTCTCCACGCCCAGATGACCTTTATGCAAGTCGTCTAATACCGCCTTTCGTAGCGGTGGTGGAATGACCAATTGATTTCTCCGACACAGCACACCATCAGGTTGTATTGACAACTCCTCTCGGTTCTATGATAACACTGGGTGTTTCTTCTTAATATATGACGACCAACCCTTGGTCATCGCGGCAATTACCGTGCCACAGTAGTTTTCAGTTGTCTTGATCAGGTCCTCTCGGCTTGTTGGAATAGCTGGCGAAACAAGCAAACAAGCTTCAGCAGTTGAAAAACTGGAATACTGTGATAAAAACAATCCGCCTGAGGAATCTGTTTACTAGGACGATGAACGATGTCAGTCGTATGCTGCTAGACCTAGACTCCATCACTGTATCATTGCCGCTGATGATTTGGCAATTGATTTGTGGGGGTCAAATAAATACTGTAGAACTTGGTGATCAGTAACAATCTTGAATCTAATACCGAACAAATATTTATGCAACCTCCTGACAGCCCAGTAGACTGCTAACGCCTCCTTTTGTGTTTGTGAATATCCTTGCTCAGCCTTATTCAACAAACGTGATATGCAAATGATCGGATATCCGTCCTGTTCCAACACAGCACCAATGCCAACATTGGATGCATCTGTGATCAGCGTGGTAACTTTAGACATGGTAAATGGGCCTAACATCGGCGTTCTAATTACAACTTTTCTTAATTCTCGCAGAAGAATTTCGTCTTTTTGAGTCCAAGACCATGTTTCTGCTGACTGAACCGCAAATAATGGTTGTGCTTTCGTCGAAAAGTCTGGGATAAAACGAGAATAGTACTGCAAACACCCCCTATTGATCTCAGCTCATCCTGGTCTCTTGGCGATGTAACGGTAACCGAGGCTTTGTATCGGTCAGGGTCCGGCCTGTATCCTTTATCACATATGGTAAAACCAAGAAAACTCAGCTCTCGCTCTTGGGAGGCTTTATGGCTATGTTCTTATCCCTGAATCATTCCAGAAGTGAAAGCAACTTCTTATCATGCTCCTCTGCACTGTCGGCGTAAATGATTACATCATCTTGATAAGCGCGTACTCCTGGTAAATCGGTAATTACTTCATCAATCGCAGCCTGGAATATCCCAGCTGATACGTGTAATCCAAACGATTAAAAATTGTACCGAAACAATCCCCAAGGGATGTTAATCGTAGTGATCGCCTCAGAATCATACTCCAATGTAATTTGTAAGTATGCTTTTGTCAGGTCAATTTTAGAAAACACTTTACTACCGTGCAGGGCTTTCATAAAATCTTCCGGCTCCTCAGTTGTTGCTGCGCACTTTTTCAGCCCTGGATTCAGCGTTAATCTATAGTCACCACATATCCTAGGTGATTTGCCATCTTCTTTCATAACCACAACGATTGGTGTGGCACATGCTGATGAGTTAACCTGCGAGACTATGCCGTCTTCCTTCAATCTGTTGAGAGCATTACGCACATGTTCTCTCATTCCATAAGGTATTATTCGGCACTTTAGAAAAACCGGGTCCCCTTGCACCTCCAGTTTCGCTGACTCTACTTTCATTCCTCCTGAAAGTTGTGAACACTGAACAATCAGGTTGCGTAACTGGGCTTGATACCCTCTACTCGGACCATTTTTGTAATTATTGTTTAGTGAAAGAGCACAATTGAGCTGTTTAAAGCTTTTAATCCCAGAATGGCTGGACTTCCTTCCGACACTAAGAAACGCAGTGGAATCGGCTCATTATCATTACCAACAATCATTACATCAGCTTCACCTAGCAGAGCTAACCGATGACCAGTAACTCCGCGTACTTCCATCGTTGCTGGTCTCAGTTGAGCATCAGGGGCCATGCGATCTTGTAGCGGTTTGGAAATAATGGATTCGCTACTTCCTGCGTCCACAATGAATTCATGCTTACATTTCGATTTGAACTTAAGGCATCTATAAATAAATTGCTCAGCCCTGGATTTCGTTTGCAATGAATTAACAGCAGTGGACGGTTCTATGGTACTTGTCTCCCTTGCTTGACTCAGGTGACATTTCTGACTTCTACACACCTTCTTAATATGACCAGATTTACCGCATAAATGGCATATGGCATTACGAAATCGGCAAAATGATCGTAAGTGTAACTCAACGCACGAGAAACACGTGTTAAATTTCTTTGAACCGGGATTGATGATGGGTGCATGAGAAGGCCTGTTTACTGGCTGACTTCGGGCGGCAGTATGCGCTTTGGTCTTCTGCAAACAATGTCACGTTCAAATCAGCTGTAGCGGCATTGACGTCATCCTTGTGCTCCCACATGTCTCGGGCCTCTTGGAAAGTCACATCTTGTTTGACCAACAATCTACTTTGAAGATCAGTGTCATTGACGCCGGCAATCAATCGATCACGTAGATGCTCCTCCAGCTCGTCACCAAAGTTGCAACGAGCGGCTTGTTTCTGCAATTGTAGAATGAACTCACGCAAGCTCGTGCTTGTTGAACGCACTAACAAATTGAACTTCGCCCGTTCTGTGGCCTGGAAATTGACTGGAAGCACGTGCTTTAACAACAGGTTCTTTAGTTCGTCGAACAGCAACGAGGCTGGGGCATTCGGATAAGCCAGATTCTTCAGTAACGAATACAGTTCACGACAGCCAGTGGTAACGAAGAAAGTTGATTGGTTTTCCTTCTTCACATCACGACGAGTGCTGCACCACAGTTCAAATCGTTCGACCCATTCCTCGATTTCACTCGCACCAGCATGCTGATTTAATTGCTCAATTGCAGGCAGATCCTGCCCGCGAGACCAATTTGTGATACTCAGAATTAGGAACTCTGAAGAGCTCTAGGAATCGTACGTGAATTGAAACCTCACACTCAAGTAATAAGGAGATGACCTGGTACTGGTAGCAGTAAGCAATTGTCATTCATGAATTGAGACGCCGAATTCATGCATGTACAACAGTGCTAAAGGAATCATAGCCTGTCGTTGGCTGATCTCATTAGCACATGCAACACCATAAACTGTATGTTAATTGGTGGAATACGGAAGATGAATTGGCGAATAACGGAAGGCACAATACTGAGACCGTTCGTCCAATCCTGGTGTTGTATCTTTAACGCGATATTTGGATTGGCCGTTTGCCAGATCTTCTGTTATGTCAGGGTTTGGATAATCGGTTAATCGAGTTTAGTGCTACAGAAACAATGAGGATAACGTTGATTTGTTGTATTGTGAGCAGTTTACCTGCCCCACTTACGCCAATTTACGGACATTCGCCGTAGCGGTTAATCGTAAATTTACAGTCGAAAGACAGCATGATTGGGTGTGAGCGCATTGAAGAGTTTGCTCAAATTTTGTAGGGATTTCTGGATTTTGTGGACGTCAGAGGTGATCTCACTACATGAGCCTCCACCATAAGGGTGATTGATATGGGTGAGCGGCCACCTATCTAAACCTTATCCAGTTTAAGATGTTTTGATGCCACTTTAAGATGTTCCAGGTAATTTGGTGTAGGTAGGCTAATTTGGTTCATCTTCTGCACCAAGCGTGACACTGTTCACTTAGTTTGTAGCAGCCAGCCAGTCCCTATGCTTTTTCTGCCTACTCGCATGCACGTTAGCCGTGCGGTCCCGTTGAAACCTATCTAACTCCCTTGTGGCATCGTAAACTGACATTGAGACATCTTAAATTCGGAAAGGTGTGGAAAATTTTATTCTAGCCAGCATATACAGCCTCGCTGGTCAGTGATGTGCAAACCACGTAACATAAAACTGCAAACTGAAAACCAAGGAAAATTTAGTTTTCTCACTGAGAAGGTAAAGAATGTTAAATCACCGAAGATTATTCTCCATGAACAAGGCAGCTGTTGCTATTCCATCAAATATGCACGAAGTTGAAAATGGCTATCACAGCTTGAGATAAAAATCGGATAGTCAGAGCAGCACGGGATGGTACATCGGCTTCTAATGATAAATGCAGTTTTTTATTCGCTGCTCTGAAGATTTGTGCCAACGAAAAGTTACATGTCCACACATGCACGATATGTAAACAAAAATAGATTAGTAACCGCAGAATCATGTATAAAAAATCCCCTGCCAGACGGTGCGCAGAAGAATGAACCCCTATCTCCGAGAATGCTCCAGGATGAGTTGTAAACACTTTGGAGTACAATATTAAACTCCGAAGCCGACGCGGGCTTAATTTTTATACTTCCCTATTTATACATACACTGCAGTAAATCTCCTGTTCTAGCCTGATCATTTTCAAGTCAACTATGGTGGTTAAAATTTAGTTTTTTGCGAAAAAAGTGAGTGAGCCAGATCCTCAAAGATCTTTAGCTGGAGGACCTTACCTCATCTGAGTCGCAACATCAGTTGAGACAAGTGGGTGCAAACTACAGAGTTGATTATAGGTTCACGTACTACCTTTGAATGTGATGATTGCAGAATTTTATATAAGCTTCCATCTTGTCATTCATATTGACGCAATTCTCAGGTGAGTTAGCAAGATCAAACAACCCAGTCATCGAGTACCATCCCAGCGGAGAATGCATTGAATCAATGCACGTTTGGAGAATTTCGTTGTCCGTCTTCGTCCAGAAACCTGAGCTCTAAAAGCTTCGCGATCTCGCCTCAATTCCAAAAGATCCAGCCATTCTGGGTCACACTCATGAAGGAGACACCTTTGTCGTTAAACAGCTATGGCACCAAGACGTGGAAATTGATCACACCGTGCATCTCCGGACACGCGATTACCAGCAAGTGATTGACACAGCTACCACTGGCGTACTTAACCCTATTCGCCTACAACCCACGCCAGATAATAAATTGAAGTTAATTTTCCTAGAAGACTCGGTGTTCAAGCCAGTGTCCCACCATCTAGGTAGAAAGACAAACCTAACTCAAATCCATTCATGCTTCAGGCTGCTAGTGGAACTAAAATGTACACCTATGACACTCGTCCGTTCTTTCTGTTGAATGCTCACCAGTGCCGACGTGACAGATGCCATCTTTAGCACTGACGTTTTGGGGCACCTTCGTTTTGATTGTCGTTGCAGAACACCACAGATCCCTGGAACCTCTAGCGAATGTTGGGGTTCTAGGCACCGTTTCATCGTTATCAGACATTAACCCACTAATGGCCCAAACAACCAGCATTGACAGATATTAATCTGGTCTTTGCAAATTTAATGAATTGACCCTTTCACCGAACGAGCTACTTGCAGTCTCTACGGACAGAGTATCATCATCATCATC
>QNGE01000521.1:0-11872 GCA_008508345.1 Paragonimus westermani | reverse complement strand
ACGAAAAGATTTCTGACGCTTTTGCGTCTGGAACTGACCCTAACAGAACCTGCCAAGCGGACGGCACAAAGTCTACTATTAACAGGAATCCAATCTACCAATGCGGCTGCGGCCGTCGTGCTGAGGACTATACCTACTTCCGATTGACCGGTGACGGCGGCCGGAGAGTCACCTGAGGTGTATAACCAGTATCGGGTAGAAAGTGCAGGTGCTGCTAATTCCATACGTTGACTACTGTCGTGGATTCTAGTCTCTGAGATACAGCAAACATCAATATGTAGCGAGTCTAACGTTCGTGCGAGAGCAGCCTGTTGACCTATTTGTTTTAGAGTACGAACGTTGAAGGTACCTATATTAATTTGCGTTCTAGGTCGAAACACAGGATAAGGGAGGTCTGAGACTGAGTGGCGAGAGCTGGGACTTATCGACACAGTGTTACTATGATTAATTACACCTGTTGTGGGACCTGCAGAGAAGTTATCAGAATTGGGAATCGGGAGGGGCCTGAGAGCTAATTTTGATGGGACAGTGGAGGAGGGGTCAGCAGTAGCATGTTTTCGCCTATCCACCCTGCTGTATGCATCAGACAGGGCGACCCGGTTTATACTGCGAGACGGCCGATGCAGTATGGAATTGTTTGTGTTGTGAGTAGTCATGGTTGTGTGTGAGCTGAGATACTGTCAGGACGCCCAGACCTAGACAGGAGAACGATTAGGGTTCTCAACCAAAGCCTTTGGCTCAATAGCCTGTACCGCAAGGCAGCGGGGGGGGGGTGGCGGTGTGACTGAAATGGTACGTTTTTCAGGAAGCGATGCCAACCATCTTCCAACCCCCAACCTGGAAGACCAGGAGACTGTGGTTTGTCAGACCCCTACCTGTTGACCTGCCTGGTATGAGTAACTCTTTCCAGTTTAGCCCAAAAGGTCATCGAGATGCGCAAGCCGTCACACCACGTCAAGGTCCAGTCTCACAGTGACGGCGGACACAATATCACATCAACACAAAAAAGTCCACCTGTCTTCTAGCGACTACGAAGACTGTCACCCAATAAATTGCGTCATACTCGGACCAAATTGCAACACATGTTGGATTTCAGTACATTTCGCCTATCAGATAACCCAACGGTGTCACTTTTGTGTATGTTGCCGAAGAAGAGGAAAGGAGATTGTCGCCCCTACAGAAACCATTGTGGATTTAACAGTGTCACGCTCGCAGTGAGGTATCCTGCGCCGCATGTACACGGTCTAATCACTAGTCTTGTGGGCAAAACAATCCCTAACAGGATTGACTTCGTCCACACCTATTACTGTTAAATCTCAGAAATAGAACTGAACTGCAGTGGTGCTGCATTGTAGCAAGAAAGACAGAAACGGTAGGTAACGTCAGACGGGGACGACCGTAACACGGGATGACAGGCTGCACAATGCCAACACGCAAGCCTATGCAGGCTAAAGATCACTTGTCCAATCAAGAAGATCACATGACCCCATCCAATCAGACATACACAAAGGTAAGGTAACGGGCGCACTGGCGTATTATGAATGGTGAATCATGCACAGCGGTTCACCGCACAATCACACGTTTTATATGTGCGCGCACATAACAGGTCACAACAATTACCAAGTACATGAAGATACACGTGAAGTGGTTATAATCACTCCGTTGTCTATTCGGGTTTCTAAACACGCTTGTCGGTCTCAGAAACGCTGCACACACGTTTTAATTTCTGATCTATGAAGTCTTTCGAGGGTTGTACTAGTGTAGTGAGGAGACACGGTCGCACCATACTAGTCACACCACTATTCAGTAGCAGCATGGATCGAGATGATCGCGGATCGAGATAATCGCGTGATAAATACGACAGAGATACGGGATGGATCGTTGGAGGGCAGAATGACATATAATGGCTTTCGCTACACGACGGAACTGATACATGGTGTCTAGAGCGACTGGAGTATCCTCAGAAGAGTATGGTGTGCAAATGAGTGTTTCCGTTTCTAGTCGTGCTCAGACGCTTAAGTAGTGTGTTGGTTTCTCCAATAAAGTAACCTTTGTGTCATCCGCCTTCTGGGTTCACAACACTAGGTTTATACACACGTAGGTAACACCTTCGTTGCCATCTCCTCACCAAAAGATGTTATCCATCTCCGGAAGCCGCTTCACCGTTCGGTCTCATAGGGGCTCATTGTCAACAGAGCTAGATTCGATTGTAGTTAAGTCTCGCTGAAAGCTTCAGAGCACAATGGGATCAAACCATTTGTCGATAAGATCGGCACGCCCACTTCCTGACAGGGCCCCCAAGCTCCATCGCTTCCACGGACATGTGAATTGTCATTGTCAGTTTATGCTCACTTGAGTGAAGCTTGCGCGACCTCTGAATGGTATACATCGTAGACATTTCATCACGAATACACAGTTTCTACCTCCACTGGCTTGAATGTGCTACACTGCAGCAGTCCCGTAATACATTCATGAATGCTCTGCTGTGTACTAACCTACCCATCATTACGGTGTCGATGACACTGTCAAGTGGTACCGTTGTGTGTGAGAACTTACTGAGATATCCTAAACCCATTGTTTCATTTTTCGTGGAGAGTAGTCTTCGAAATGCTGCACAGTTTGTCATACCCAGTAATACGTGCATTCTTGGGAGTGACCTCGGATCGATTAATCTAGCATAACATGACGTAAGATACTGGAGTCATTGTTGCTTTGCGTGCCAACGCCGCAGGGTCAACCCACACACAAGTAGTCTATGGGAACCTTCTCAACACCGGATGACTGTTTGAAAGACGTTCTTCCTCCTGCGAGCAGACTGTGTCAAGTAACAGTTGCAACAACTGCATGACCGAGCAGTTCGTGACATCAAACAATCTGCAGTTTTGGTGAATATCTCGCAGTTTCGATTGACCACCTGAAACCTGTCCATGTAGATTCTCCCTCCAATGTGGCAGTGCAAGCATCAGTTAGGCAATCTACAAAGACATGAAACCTCGAGTCACTCCCCGAGTTTCCTCCTGTATCTTACTCCGAGGAGTACACAACTCAAAATAAACACACTCGAGGACAGACAATCAGTCTTCCGCGCAGTGTCGGACATAGGTTATTTAAATGTGGATTGCGTGGTTGTTAACCCATTTTTGTATGTATATCATGTATGCGTGAATGTGTGGACAAGCGGTTTCACGTTGGTACAAAACGTCGATTCATGATATGGAGAACGCAGATCGATACAACGACAAATAGAAATTGGGAGCCGGAAGACTTTCATGCTGCATAGTGGCTTTCCCGGTTTTTCCTGAGGTTGAATAAAGCAACTGGCGAATTTCACAACTTTTTATGCTCCAGCAATTCTCATTGCGGACAAATTTCGCCAACAACAACGACAGAAGCTAAAAAGTAGGATGAGAATTTATTTCGCACACTCTCTTTGGCCTTAAACGCGAGACTAGCGCAAAAACGAAAACCCACAAAACTTAAATGAGACGATTAACAGTACAAATCGGGCTGGATCGTGATTGGTGCTCACGGCTAAACCAACAGTAAACAAAGATTGACAGTCAGTTGTTTTGTGCATGCAGAACCGGTTGTCGACGGTCGATCAACAACGCTCCCGTATACTTAATTATTTGCGAGCTGGGAGCACTCATCAAGATCTTAAACGAAAATGTGATATTGATACTGTGACCTGTGATCGATTAGTGTCATATAATGGATGAAACGGTGTTTCACCCTCGTTGAGTGTCATTCATTGACGCGTGCATAAGTACACCTGTCAGCTAATTTAGAAGGTATTTGTTGGCCGTAGTCTCAAGCATTCTTTCTGTTCTACCAATGTGTTTCCGCAACTGCACGCTGGTAGAAACATAAAGATTTGCATTTTGACTGAGGATAGAGATAACCTGGTCGTTTTTGAGAGCAGGACAAGCCTTGCTGCATTATACACATGTTCCAATGCGACAATGATCATCTCTTCAAAGTTGTTCACCAGACTATCACCTTTACTGAGGAGTTTGTTGAAGACAGCTATTTTAGGTGCCATGTGCACAAAAACAACCGCCAACCTTTGTTTATCGTGGGTTTAGCCGTGAGCACCAATCACAATCCAGCCCGACTTGTGATTTTAATCGTTTTATTCTAGTCTTCTCGGTTGTTGTTTTCATTCCAGTCATACGTTTACGACCGACGAGGGTGTGCGTAGTAAGTTCATACCGTAATTTGTGCTTCCCTACTATTCTACTAAAATGACTAAAAGAGATTCAGTGTTTCAAGCAACGACAGATTTACTACTAGTGTTTACGAAACCATTGCTATATCAGACTAAAAATCAGAACCTTTGTTTACGCGGAGAAAAGCTTCATTATTCCCAACAAAACTTCGAATAGTGCATACAAGCTGTGATTCGGTCAAATGGTAAAAGTCTACACTGTACAAATATACTACTCGTAGACTTCCCCAGAAGTTAGAACATGGCGAACAAACTCGTTTTCGGTGTGTAGTCTTCAGGTGAAATACAATGCACCAAACGAAAACGGCTGACCTATGAAAACAGTCAATAACTATCTTCGCGTTTCGTTTTTTGTATTTGGTCCTAAGATGACACAGTGAAAACGACCTCATTAACCACGTTTTGACTTATCAAACGTTTGCGAACCTACATGAGCTGAGTAAAGACCCCCCACAGATAAAATAACACTATTTGCTTCTTCTACAGATTACCCAGCAAACATTTTTCGTCAGGTCTTGATTGAAAACCAGTCTTTTATTCACTAACTTCTCGTTCATCCCACAACAGTAACTTAATGTATTCACTCGACTTTAACCAGCCGGAATTTCTTCATCTGCAGTGCTTTTGTATTCAATCTTTTTAAACTCAATAACTGACGGTGTGGTCAGGGCAGAAGGGCTTGTTTTTTCTGATTTGTCAGTTTGTGAACAATTCATGGGATGAGTCACGGTAATCTGTTAATATACCTGTTGTTGTCAAGCCGGTTACGCTGGGAGGACCACAAGGCGGCTCTAGGAGAGGATTAATGAACACCTACCGAAATGGCTTCGCAACGGTCCGCTTAAGCCCATTTCCAGTGCAATCGGCTCCCACCTAATCGACACTGGTCATCGAATAAATCCGGTTGAAGCATTCCCAATCATCTACAATGTTCGTCAAGCCGGCTCCAGAACTGTCAGAATGCGATTGTTATCAACCGCTGAGGCTACTTCTATCAGACTACACAACCCCTGCCTGTGTGCCCAAAAGCAATTCGTACAAACCCTCCACCTCCCCTGGCTAATCATTCCACATCCACTTTAAACTCGAAAAGGCGTGAACCGTTTGACATTGATGAACGAATACCTCATGACAGGCACGTGTAACACCCGAACCTATTCACCAACACCCCCACCCTCCCCCAATAGACTGTGATCTGTATCATTTCTCCAATCTTAACGTCCTGTTTAACTCGTCATAAATTCATATATAACCTGCACGTATTCCCATGTAATTGTAAAAGCCTGATGAAAATGACCTAAAACAGCCTCTTGCAAGATTGACTTCTAATGAATATACAAAAAGTCATGTCGTCACTCTAATTCCCCACACAGGTTTGCCTTTCACATACCAATAGATAGCTCGTTGTCTTGGACATTCCCACACAGTATAGCACGCTCGGTGGGATTCTTGTGAGTAAAGTGAACGGAGTGATGGAGTATGTGAAGTTGAATGGGAATTATGGATCTCCGTCCGGTTATGCCAGTGAAGGTTTGTCAACATCTTCTAATATGTTACAGTGAGGATGTGCTCATTTGTTGGTACCTCGTTGGAAAAAATGACATGGTATCACAATTACCATATCCGCGATCTCCAAATGACATCAGGATCACATTGTGTTAGGTTCCAAGCAATCCAGACTTGACTACTAGTTTCATGTTTACCGTTTTGTATTCGATCGGAAGTTGATACACCAAACAGGACTTTGCTCGCCAGCTCCTGGCTTCCGATGAAATCTATAAACATATCTGAACAGTTCAAACAATTTTAAGACCTAACCTTGATCAAAAACTCGAACAGTTACTTAAGATTTAGTATTAAACATGTGGTGGTATGCAAGCACTGAAGGCATACACAGTAACGAAATTATTTCCAAAATTCTCAACTACGTTGCAGAGGAATCGTGTGAATTCGACGACGAAAACCCTAATTCGTCATACGATTGATGAGATCGACACGACATCCGCAGATTTATCTGATGCGGAGTACAGATGACTGTGAGATCTTCATATGATGGTACAGCTAGCTGTGGATGAACGTATTCAGCGTGATGTCTACTGGCAGTAGAATGAACGACGGCTTTCCCAATGAATCCACATGGGCATCCTCATAATTTTTCGTCGTCGAGCTTATCTAATGAACTGGTGGAAGTTTCATCGTTCGGACGGAGACTTCGCTGTCCAAATCAGCGCAATAGACAGATTAACTTAGAGTTCTAAGTCGAAAACACGTTCGGACAAGGATCTCACGCCCCCATCCGAAATCAGTGTGGAAAAGTTGAAGACATCTTTTGTCAATGCATACTGTCAATACCTTAGAGCGAAATTTAGTTCATATGGGATACTGATAAACGACCATATTAAGAACTTAAAGAACCAAAGAAGACAAAAGCATCCCAATTACTAGAACGGATGAAAACATGGAGGTACTGATGTTAGACAAACAATTGTTCCAACTAAAAGTTAATGATATACCAAATGATGCTATAATTCACAGAATGGAGAATGGGAAAAACAAGGCAGCTGCAAATGAGAAGATTATCTCTAAGTCCATATGGAACATGCAATGAAATGGGTGGACTGACGCGTACTTGAGCAGGTGCGACCAACAGACTCGGCAATACCAGGACTCTATGACTTGTGTAGAATTTATGGGGATGATGTACCCCTAACTTACGGACTTGCCACACCATGCACTGGTGCAACGGTTAGCTGGAATTTGGAACCGCCTCGCTAAACATCTACTCCACATGGCCTAGAAGATACGTCTCAGTTCATTTACTCCATGGGAAGTCAGATTTTTGAAAATAACAGATCACTGTCATTGTACCTTTGCCCATTGCTCGTGAACGTGTCAGTGAGACAACTGACCGTACGCTTGAGTACACCCACTTGAATGATATGAAATTTGAAATTCCGGATATGCAATTCAAAGATCTCTTACTGGCACGCACGCAGGATATACAATTTTAGCTTGAGAGGAGGATCTACTACAAATTGGGTGGGATAGAAATGTGCATACAGCTTGGCCGATTGATGATCAAAATCTTCATGGGTAGAATTGAATAAACAAATTCGACAGGACCGATGAAACCGTGCGTACTATACGGACGGTATGATCTGGCGTCAGTGGCAACATTGATACTGAATCCCTATTATCGCTGACCAACTCAGCTTACAGGAAGCTGACGCTCGCTGTGCAAGCAGAACAGGATGGCTCTGTTTGGCGTCACGCTACTGAAGCGTTCAGATGGATCGATTCAGCCATACATACATAAGAACCGCGTGTGCAATTCCAGGTACATCTAGTTCCAAAGCGGAACTTGATACGCGGTCTGACAAACAGAATCTACAAAACTTTTACTGGTGACATGCGAGGTGAACAGCCCAGGCGTGTTACGAAAAGTCTAGTGCCAATGAATACCCTAGCTTGCAATTAGCAATAATCAAAATCGCACACCCGCGAATTATGGGTCGGGCGTGAGACGATCCATAGGAACTTGCCGTACAGCTACGAAATATCGAGTGTATAGCCGATCAGAAGTCTTAAGAAAACCCTGGTGCAAACAGTCCACGCTGCGCACCTAAGGCCTTCGTTCACCCTTTAGAAAAATTTTACACCTTCACCCTAAAGACGCAATGTCTAGTAGTGCTACCTCCCTTTGTATTTACTCATACAGCAGGTTGTATTGGTCGCACACCAAGGCGCTTGTCAAGGAGAACACGTGAACACTACCCCGATTGGTTGACAGCCGCACAGCGACGAAATATGTCTGGCGTAGTTCTGTCTCATCCAGTCTACTCGGGTTACGGAGCCAATGTGGATGCTGCATTTAAGCCACTCTACTGTACCAAGCATGTTCATACTCGACAAATTGTTGTGTCTGTATTCGAACCCCATCGACGACAAGCCTTACGGACAATACCAACGGTAGTGAGAACAAGTGACTCAGTAGAAGTGCATACTGTATTGTCGCATTTACAAACGTTCGGGTCATTTTAAAGTGCGTGAACGAATGAGCCGTTGGCCGTTGGAGCCGCGACCAATCAGAACGCACTTCGAGCCTTGGTACGAGTGTGGGGCACACAGGCGGCCTTGACAAATACATAACACATACGGAATGTTCTGTCGCGGTCGCTGTGCGAAACCACAATGTTTATTCACGCAGAGGTCTTTTGTATAAGCATTGAAATGAGTATGACTTGTCGTCGTTGGAACAAGTGACGCGAAGCCACATCAATCATGCTGATAATCTTCAAAGAACACTAGATTCGCAATGGATTGAATTTCATGCAATCCTGACTTGACAATTGTTTTCATATTTTTTGTACTCTATCTGATGTGAAGATGATACACCAAGAACAAGTTTGTTCCGATGAAATAATGGAAGGTCGATAACGCAGTAGATAGTTTTAAAACACAAAGCAGAATGCTACCTGGTGTTAACATTGTTTGCCAACCGCGAGCCGATTCAAGCCGTAGCGAGTGGATTTCATGCTATGGGGAAGTATGAGAAGAACAATTCTTAGGTCTGTTTGATAACATGGCTTTATTATCATACCGGTCAGCTCAGGAATACTCCAGAAGGCAGGAGCTCTCGCGCTGGATTGCTCAAGTGTGAAATCCATTTGCTCACTGGCCATCTAGATGTCATAGGAGGCCAACACAGATATCGTCATATTTCGGTCCAGCAATTTCGCCGCAGAGATCACCCCGCTCCACTGAAATGCACCTATTGAGCAGATCCATAAACGGAGTTGGTACGTGTGATGAATGTCACTTAACAAAAACTTTCACGTCAATTATTAAATTCCAGGTTGTGCACTTTTGATACGGCGCGTAATTCTAATACAAGCGTTTGATTGTCGTTCGCTCGTTGTGGTCTGCTCAATTCGGATATACCGGCTACTGGTCTCGCGTTAAGTTCCATCTATTCACGAAACATCACATTGGCGTCGCGGCAGTCTTCAATAACAATGAATTCTGTGCTTCTCGAAACTTTGGACATGCATTCATCCCCTCGTGACATTGAGGATTATTTTGAACGATTTTAACTATAGTGTGGGACCATATCCAGCCTAGATGAGGAGAAAAATCAGCCTTCATCCTCTCAAGAGGAGAAAAAAAGGCTTACTGTCTCCTGAAGAATTTGTCTTATCCAGATTCGCTGATGGATCTCCCATATAAACGCATAAAGGAAACACTGCTCGGTCATGTCACCCCTGTAAATTTTGAGGTCTCCGAGCGAGCCAAGTTCATTACCATGCAGCGCCAACCGAACCAGTCAGTCCGTGACTTTATTCTCCAGATCCAAACTCAGGCAGCACGGTGTGGTTTTGGTGATCACTTGGAGGTCCAACTTCGTGACCGACTCATCGCNCAAAGTCATCCGTGAGCAGTACGAAGACGTTAATAATACAGTCCATAGTGGGAATTCTAGTGAGACCCCGGTCTTGTTTGGATCGATGAAAAAGCGACCTACAGAACACAGTACTCTGTGGCTATTCAGTTCAGCTCCTAAATATGGTCCTCAACCAGTTTATCAGAATTCTTCGCAACAGTCGACACATGTCACTAGCAGATTCGAGAATTGTGCCTCACGTGACAAGAAACATCCCAGATACACATGCATTCACCGCAGCTGTATATGCCACAAGTATGGAAAACGAGGTCATTTACAGAACGTCTGTAATTCGAAAAGAAATTGCTAATTTATGGTAACTGGTCAGAAAGAATTTGATGCTTGTGGTGTTTCGTGAACAGATAGAACCTAACGCGAGACCAGTAGCCGGTATATATGAATTGAGCAGAACACGACGAATGAACGACAATCGAACGCTTGTATCAAAATTATGCGTCGTATCAAAAGTGTACACCCTGAATCTCAATAATTGACGTGAAGGTATATGTTCAATGACATTCATCACATTCACCACACGTTGAATGGGACTGCGGACTCTTGAAATCCTTTCTGAGTTACATTTGCAGTCTTGAAGACTTACGAGTGATGATTGTAACTTCTTGGTTCGAATTCGAATCCAGAGCGAAATCATCATTATTTGAAGTCACACCAGAATTTGGAACGAACTGACCTGTATCCTCAAAACGTATTTGATCCACGTGTCGACTATGTACAAATAAATCATCAACCTCTGAAATTCGGTATAAGCATTTACCAAGATTCTTAAGGAATAAACCAGGTGACGGTTTCAAGTCATTACCACGATAAAAGGTGACTTCGAAGGATTGAATACACATCAAGTTTGACCTCAAAGGTCTTCCTTTAAAAGTCTGGCGAGACTTTCATATGTAGTTGAATGACAGGCATTGCGAAATTGTAGCAAGAAGTTGTCAACATTTTTTTCAAGACCTCTGAATGTAGTGCACTGAAGGAAAGGCTATAGCACTTTTGAGTGTTCTAACAAAGTTTTCAGTCTGACCATTAGAGCAGGGATGTCGAGCAGGAGTGAACAGATGCTTGCATCCAATACCGTTGAGCCAAGTAGTTAGAAAGTTGGCAGTGGAATGGGTACCATTGTCAGTCACTAACACAAGAGGGATACCTTCTTTGCTGGATATTCTTCTGAATGCGTACATAGTGAATACTGCAGTGAGCGTTGTTGTGAATGCTAATTCCAGCCACTTCGAATAGGAATCGATCATTACTAGCGCATAATACCCGTCAAGAAAGGGACCACAGTAATCTGCATGGACCCGTTGCCAGGCCTCAGATGACATCGGCCATGGAGTCCATTTAGACGGTGAGTTGTGGAATTTGTGATGGCAATATGAACAACTTTTAGCCAAACGACAAATATCAGCATCAATCTCTGGCCACCAGCACGTTAATCTGGCCAGAGATTTCATCATTTCAACTCCAAGATGTCCAGAATGTAGATCGCCCAGAACAGCTCTACGAAGAGTTGGAGGGATAACAGTTCTGTCATTCAAGCACAATAATCCATCTGGAGTGAGTGTTACTTTCTCCCGACGCACATAAAATGTAGGAAATTTCCGTCTGGCTTGTGGGATCTAACCACGTCATAGCGCACTGAGAATGGGTGAAAAGTAACGTTGAGTATCGCGAATCAACTCTGGTCGGCTAACCGGCAGAGGCTGGATTAGAAGGCAATCTTTACTAGAAGTTTGCTCAGATGTATATGAAACAGGTGACAAGTAATCCACGTTTGATTTGGTTGCCTGATTTGTGCACTATAGTATAGTCATGTGCACTTAATACTATGCTCCATCGTTGAACCATGGCTGCTAAAGAACGTGCCAATGACTTGTCAGGATTATAGATGAATTTCAGTGCTTCATAATCCGACACAATTTTGAATGGTATTCCAAACAGATACTTATGAAGCCGCTTTACCGTCCAGTATATCGTCAGAGCTTCACGGTTTGTCTGAGCATAACCCCTTTCTGCTGGACTAAGTCGGCATGATATACAAACAACTGGTTTGTTGTACTGTACAATCACAGCTCCGATTCCAACCGGAGAAGTATCAGTAATCAACACTGGCATGATTTTAGAAGAAAATGGACAAAGTATAGTATCATGTGACAAAAAGTTTAACAATGAACGTACACACCATTCATGAG
>QNGE01000520.1:117855-261492 GCA_008508345.1 Paragonimus westermani | reverse complement strand
TGTAACTGCTTTTCGTCTGACTGCTCCCCTTTGGCCTGTCTGACAAGGTTGCACCTGGAAGGACCGGAGTCCTAGTCAGCATAGCCCGCCGGATCAAAACAGTACACAAGCCCGACCACCACGTCAAGGTAGCAGTATAGGTCGGGGCTTTTTCATCTAGACGAGGATGTTGTTGAAAATACACCTGAATAAGAAGGCCACTTTCCAAATATGTTTTGTTCAGTTTCTATCACATAAAGACCCCCCTACTCATCATCGGCTGACACTTTCGGTCGAACCCAGCCGATGAAACTGAAATTGCGGCGGCTCGAGCCACATCTCTTTTTTAGCTCCTCACTTTTCAACTTGTTCAGAATTTTGTTGATATCAATCGCGAGTTAATTTGTCGGTTTTCTTTGCATTAACACCATTTTGTCTCGTTCATTGCCGTCGGGATGTGGACTTCTGGTCCACAGGAGAAGTTTCTTGATGTCCACTTCACAGTTGGTTACGATCTTGGTTTGCTATAGTCGTTCTTGGATTCTAACTAGCAGTTTGCAAGGTGTTTTATAACCGAACCCTAGTGCACGTGAACGCGTAAAATTGTTTTAAAGTATCGAAGACAACAATCTCCTTTCAGTCGCCCCTCTTCAAACGTTGAAGGGTAGGTACCCCTGAAAACACTGAAAAAAGCGGACTCCGGATAAACACCATATTTAATCATCAAACACTACGAATTCCTAAGGAGTTATATTTGAATCCCACGTTGACCTACCTATGTTTTAATAGTGAGACCCACCATTTCACCACCCAAGCTACTCTGACATTCAGTTGTTAGCTATTTCAGTTTTTTTTTGACCGTAGTAAATTTCCTATGGTGGTTAGCTCTATGCCTTACGCACCACTTACTCCGTTATTTGGTTGCGCATTACAACCCTTTCTTGGTTTGTGTTATCAACTTTTTTTTCTGTTCTATACCACTTCTTACCTAAATGCATGGACACCAAATGTCCTGCCCTGTTCCTTTCGTCTGCCTTGGTAAATGACTGTCAGGATAGGCACCGTTTAACGTATTGAAATACATCATAATGTTCTTTGTATTCCTCAAAATTAGCCACCATCTACTTCTTTATTCTCTCGTTTGTTGTCGTGATCTGACCTATTCGTGTTATTGAAGTTTTCATCTGAATTAGAAAATTATTATCCAGCGTCGGACGCTTCACGTCTCTCTCCGCCTCCTAATTTAATTATCCGCTCCATTTCTCTTTCTGTGATCCCTCACCATGACTTGCTCATTACGATAGAAATTCCGCGAGAACAGTTTCGTTTCTCATTATTGAACAACTTGCGGCAAATTTACGTCAGTAGGTTGATCTGAACCAACTCACCCTGTGAACTGCAATCTTTCTAGATGCATGTTTGCATTTTCAAGTGGATCCGTGCACAATACTCTGCAGTAACCTTCCGTAGCGAACACGAAAATCGATCGTTCTAGAATGAAAAATGGAAGCTGTGCGTTAGAACTCTCACTTCTGCGTATTAGTCAACCATACGAATATTACTCGTGCGATACCATGTAGAAATAATTATCAGTTTGTGGTTAATAACCCGCCTGTGAGTTTTTCGTGCTGTCTACCTCATACTCAGTGAGGCTTGTAGATCAATGCAGATGTCAGGAGTACTCGTAAGAAATGTGCAGAAATCGAGGTGGCTTCAAAGTCCCAGATATTACCATCATTTCACGAAGTAAGGTGACACAACTAGTGTGATCAGATTTGATCAGAGGCACACCACCGGTTTCGTGGTTGTCACCACTAACCAGGTGTGTGAGTCACATTTGTTAGGTGTTGAAAATCTGTATTTATTCAAACCTCACTATTTACTACGTTGTTAACTCCTCTACAAAACACTTTCAGTTTTGGCCTTTTCTTATCACCAGGGCTGTGACTTTTCACTTCCACTTCCTTTGAAAGCCGACTTATACACCCGATCGTTCAAGCCACGGCACACATTGCCTTGAATGTACAATCTTTCTTCCCTTGTGAATTTTATTTTCACACTATTTTTTCTCTCCACTTCAAGATATTCATAATCGAATCTTGAGGCAACCGTCTGCCTGCCTGTCTGATTTCTCATTTGTTTCCAACCGAACCATCCCCTGTTCTTTCTCACCGTCAGATACTTTCGGATGGTTGGGCGTAATATGATTTTCTCGTAGACAGATTTGCTGCCCTGTCGTTCAATAGGAAGGGATATTAAACGCCCCAGTGTCTTCTCATGTAGCAACAACTCCAGATGAGTGGTTCATAACCAGATGATACATAAAATCCGACATGTTCCGTCCTCACCTCGTTAAATACGGTATGACGGCGACAACTGGCTGTTTGCTGTAAGAACCATAGTGTGACGAAAGTCGAACCTGATTAAACACGATTTTAATGTGGATTTGTTGAAGATTCTGGTGCACTTGGTTTCTTAATATACGTGCACTTTTGGGGTTACTCCAACCTTTTTTGTTCGCACGATTCCGAGTGGTCACGAAATCGACGGCGACGCAGACAGGCTTGTAAAAAGGCAGGGAACCTGATGGAAGCTGTTGTAGTACTGATTAGAACCCCAATTTTCTAGCCTGTATGCTACAAGATGTTGTCTCTCGTATTCAGTGGGAGGTCACATGTGGGTTAGTTATTATCTGACTGCGCAAGCATAGACAGGCATGTACGACAACCGAGTTGTAAACTCAATTACCTTATACCGACCAAACGTCATTACAATTGGCCTTTCACGAGGGGTTTGTTGATGGTCTCTCAACACCACATTTCTGTGTGGAATTTGCTCCGTTTCTTGAACAATGTAGGACCGTTTTAGGGTGGAGGGTGTATTTGCTCGCACCTTGTCTTATTCCACTATGTTTGCGCAAATCGCACGTCTCCCTATTGCATGATTTCATCAATATTTCTTTGAAAATGCGTATTAACTGTTGCCCGTCATCTCTTTGTTATGTAACGTGAGCTCTTCTAGTTATTCTTCTTCTACTGACACCTGATATTATTGTTGCCAGATATTGACCTTTCGAAATACGTAGAGTCTACTGTTGATCTGAACTGAGTTGCGTTCATCCAGTTGCGTCGTCTCATTGGTTTGCTGTTTTCGTCGCTCCATAGTATCATGCTTCATTTAGATTCTAGGAGTGTTAACCCCATCGACTTGGGTTGGGACAGTCCCCCTTGGCCAATGAAATCCCCATTGTACTTTTCCAATGCAATTAATATATTCCACCTAACTATTGGTAACTGTGTTTTTGTGTGCAGTACTGAACGATTTAAGCTGATCACGCTTACTATGTACTTGTTATGTTTTGTGTTGTTCTTTTTTCTCTTCTGTGCTATCAGGCTGGCATTACACACAACATGCCACAGTTATCCACGAGCCGCAGACACAAATAACTGCAGCTCACAGGCATTGATTAGTACCTCACCCGACCAAACAGTGGTTCGCCGTACAATGGCCGTACACTCGTTGGATGCTCATACACCACACAGTGCTAGCTCGACAGCGCGTCGCTCTCCGGCCGTGGACAATCCAATCCCGGTTGAGCCCAACACCAAGGTTAAACCGGTTACTTGTGGTAAGAGTGGCAGTGGTCGGCCGACGAAAGAGGACTTAACGACGAGGTGAGAGCGTTGTTGTTTCCGTTCATGTGTGCATCACTTGTTCACCGGTTGCCAAAATATACTCCGTTGATTGAAGTGTGATGAGCAACCGTTACTCGTGTTGCTCACTTTTTCTCGTGGTGTTTCATCCTTGAATTTTTGTTCCTCTATGTAGTTTGTTATTGAGTCACGCCTCGTTATATGTGGGTTACTGTTCCTTAACAGCTCATTGTGTTCTGTAAAGTCAAAACGTCGACCACGCAGAGAGGTTGACATGGTAAGCTGTTTAAGTGTCTTCCAGTAGTTCCTTACCGACATCTACGATGAGAATTGAACACCGCAGTGATAACCTACCGAGGTGGTTAGGCTGTCCACTAGGTTACCTAGGGTTTTAGGAGAATCACGGCGAGAATATGGTTAACATACTGTTTTAGTGTTGAGAGGATCGTGTTGAAACATCGCTTAGAGCGACAGGTGACAACTGCAACTGCTGATTCTGAGGCACTACGAAGACCAACGACAAAAATTGCTGTGAACTGCGCGACGCTGCAGTCACCTTTTGCAGTGGTGGATCAGAATGACTAACGGAACTAAACTGGGACTTCATGCGCGTTGTAGTTGTGCAGGCTGTTGATAACCCACTTGCAGTAACTGTTACCCCATGAATCTATTCGCGCGTGGATTACCAGTTTTATTTCTGGGCGATTTGATGGGGGAGTGGAAAGTCTTTTCATTCTGCTACATAACTGTCTATGGTTCGTAATTAACACCTTGGATGCTGGGCTCTTTTACAGGGTGATGGACATCAAATGCAGTATATCGTTGCGTATGTTCCTCGTGAAATCTCTTTCGCCATACATCGTCCACCAACACAACTCAAACGACCTCTTCCTTATAGGGTCTCATGCACAATTGTGCTCTCCTTATCCGATTAACACTGGATGGCCCCCTTCTGCTGATGTTAGACATATCGACTAATCTCCCAGCTCTCTCGTCTATCACGCATGTCTCCCTCCTGCACTGATTGCTGACAGACGGTAGCCGTAGCTGAAGGATAGATTGTTGTCATCTCGAGAAGCGCGCATGTTAAAATTGATCACGAGTTATTCTGTTGGCCTTCCATGAGCAAGCATGCTCGCTCTTGGTCGCAACAGTGCAATACCAGGGTAATAAAATGCATAAACATACTTCCGTCTCGCTCGGCACACTTCCCTGACCCGGTACTTGTTTTCCACGTGTCCGCTTTGAGATCTTCGGCCTCCTCTCATCGTCTCAGGATTGTACTCATGTGACCAGTTTTACCGGTTTGCCTATAGCGCTTATAGCAGAGGCTGATATAAAACGAAGTTGACGACTGCCTCGTTTATGATACGTTTGCGTCCCTTGTTTAAGCGCTCGAAGAGAAGCGCGTTTTCATCTGCTGACATTGAGTTGAACAGTTCTCAGGAAACGTTACTCGGTAGGCTTTGTTTATTATTAGTGCATGCATTTCTTTCTTCTGGTCACCACAGTGTGTACGTAAACGCCTACGAAGATTAACAACTTTACAGTCCGAAAGCTTACCAGCGAAGATAGCACTCTGGATGAACTTTACTTTTTCATCATAGTTAAAGAACATGAAAATAATTCTTTGAACTGAGTAACCGACCTCTCGTCAGAAATATTGACGTCATGAGATTTCAATTCTCCCTGAGCTTCTCGATTAACGTGATCCTATTTTATACACTGATCTGGCCATCCGGCTGTTCATGCCACTACATTTACGGCTTTGAATATAGAATCGCCCAAAACAACTGCATCAATAGACATTTATATTTTTCATCTGTAGTCATGTTTCAACATTAGCTGCAGTCGATCCCCCGTTTATGTCTTGACAAGCTTTCTCTCATTATCCTACCAACCATGTGAAATCAGAAACCGAAGCATGTGATTGTACACTGGTTTATGGCACTCAGTACGGGATCAAGACAAGTGTGTCGTGTTAGCTGTAAATGTGACCAGCCTAACAGTGAGCCAGTCGGAAAGCAGTGACTGCTTGATTCGGTGCTTCCATACTGCCAATGGCTAATGTTAGAAATCGGCGTACACAGGTGTTTAGATGTCAGTATCTTGGCTATCTGCAACAGTAGGAACTCGGCCGCAGCGTTTCCATTTTTTAACAAAGCTAGTCAATCAGATGTCACAATACTGCTTTCGGGGGCTAAGACTTAAACTACTGACTGAATGACGACGGCGATTCGATCTGTGGAGATCAGAAATGTCTGAGGTGACCAAGGATGTTCGTTATGTGGATGTTACTAAGAGTGTATCAAGCAATATGTCGCACGGTAGTTGAATATTGGGTAGTTGGTAATCCTAGTTGCCGTCAGCCGTTGTTTCAGGTGATTGCCATGGTGTACCCAGATGAAGTATCCAAGTCAAACTCAGTGGACAGCGTTTCTCTTGCGATTGACAGTCATGCCTGATAGCCACACCTCCCCAATGTGACGCATATTCTGCACATAGGCTATATCTCCGAGTTGGAAATATTTAGGACGTGCATCATGATGCCTATTGAATTGCAATTTCATCTTCGTATTTCTGTCCGTTATAACAATCACTAGCCATATAGTTTCAAGTGGAATTCTTGACTTCTCCTAGAACTGCTTCAGCCGGTAGCCGCTGTTCTGGTTTGGTTGTAGACTCTCAAGAGAACGTCACTCTTTTGCTTTATTGTACTTTCTCACAATTTCTGTATATGTCTACGAATCTTTCTATTTGGCTGTTAGACTTTGTGATAGACGCGTGTGAATACCTGTTGAATGCCATTGTCGATACAGAATTTTCAGAGTTTCTCAAGTGAACTGTGGTCATCACTAAGATCTCTTTAACACCAGATTGGGAAGATTGTCGTTAGGTTTGAAAAAGAATTGTTGATGTGGCTGTTCTCGCGGGGAAAACTATTGAAAACTTCAAGTGTACATCGATTGTTAATGGGTACAAGAGTCCATTTGACAAGTATGCAGACTCAAAGTGGACCCGAGGTCATGGTTCATCAGCTGTGAGCCATAACTCTAGTTCATCTTCACTGGGCACCCTCACCGTCATTTGGGACTCTTTATGAGTTCGAACCAAACTTCCTACTCGACCGCCGATTCCCGGCCAATAGGCGTAACTGTGAGTCATCAACCGATACTAGGATGGCCCAAGTGTAACCATTTTATCGCACGTTGTGAAAGTACCGTAATCAACACAGTCCGCCAACACTAGGCATCCGTAATTCACGGTGGGCGATTCTTTACGACAAAAAACTTGTTTTAGTTCTTCATCTGCTTATTGGGTACGCTAACCGGTCTGGAGCTACTACACAAGTTGTTGTAATAAAACATTTTCTGTCGCTTCTACAACAGTTTTGACACTTACTGTGAGACTACAAACTGAATATGAAAAAACTCTGTGAACTATCGGTATGTATGATCTATCGGTACCGGTGATACTAGATGAGCTTTCATCATCTTCTGCTTGTCTATATCAGCCAAGTTTGTCAACAAAAATATGGTGGTATTGTCCTGACAACTTCGGAACGATTCTTCCCGTTGTGATTTTTGTGTATCTTTTCTTCCACCGTATTATGTGGAGATGTAACTTCCACAATTGCACACAATGGTACTATTTGGTTGTTATCCACTGGAGTCTATAAGTACGCCCCTGGCTTGCGATCGTCTATTCATTGGACATCATTTTCAGCTCTGTACGGTGTCTGTGTTTATGGTTCACTCTTGTAATATTCACGAAATGCTGGAGTAATGAACAAATAGGAATGTGTGACCAAAAACTAAGCAAAAGACGAACATTCGTGAGAGACAAATGAACAATCATACGGATACAGGCTGACCATTAACGACAGCAGATTCCCTCATCAGTTAACGTTTCTAACCGTTGATGTGTATGATCGCGAGCTGTTCAGCCTGGTGGATGTCACCTACCAACCTGGCCCAACGATCCGGTCAGGGCTTTCTCAACCGGTGGCCAATTCACATTGAGCTGGCTTATGAATTTTTCCACTTAACATTGTGCCATGGAGCCAGTGCTATGCCGGTAACTGGAGTACGTAAGCCAACGGGTGGTGTCAGTGAGTTCTCATTCCCTTGGTTGTCGGTCGTGAGATTGCACATTTCTCAGCTGCGCGATGACAGACTTTCACGCTTTTCACGCAATCAGCCCATTTGACACAGGCTAATTTGCATAAACAAACCTCGTTAAGCACCTTGTGTCTATATCTCTTCTGCGCAAATGCGCCATGACTGTACACATGTATTATCAGTCATGATTTTAATCGGCAAATGGTGTCTGCTAAGTCATAAATGACGGTTGGTAGATGTACTGGACGCCTTCTGTTTCCTCGTAGAATTTTCGTGAACAATATTGCAAGTTGATAAGAAAACACAATCCAGTTAGGTGAAACGTTTGATATTCTGTAGCGGCCTTCTCGCAGCAGTAAAGATTGGATCACCGTTCAGGCTCTTAAACAGTCTAATGTCTAGGTGTCACAATAGCTGAATGACAGATTTCATCCCACTCTCGCTAAACCTACCGTTCATCGCGGTCTTTCGCATGTTGACTTTAAAAAGCGGATACCAAATTCGTCAAGCACAATCCGTGATCGGTTGTTTGGTTTTATTCACACACTGACCTTTGCTTTCACTAATCCCGTAATATCTTGTTTCCTGAAAATTCCAGATTCATTTGGTTCCTTTGTGAGTCCTATCACTTCTGACTCTCAACTATCATTTATTGCTCCTAAATCACTAGCTTCCCATATAGAGCAAAGGTCGACGGAGCAGTGAGCGGTTGAATGTAGGCATTCGAACTGTGTTCTCTCTTTTTTACGGTACTGATTAATTGATCATTAACTAGGAACGTTAGGCGTTTTCATTCCATGCACTTCTGTACTATTTCTTTTACTTTCTGCTGTTTCTCGGTGTAAGGTGATTTATCGCAAAAGCGGGTGTGCTAAAAAACGTTTTTCACTCATTAACTTATCCATCGATTAGCTGTTTTTGTCACCTTTTGTAATACTTTTTGATGTGGTTGTGGCCTGTGGATCTCGTAGTATCAATCAGTTTGTGACAAGATATTGTAGCGCCGTTTTCTAAATGAGACGACAAAATCACAAACTTAATCTGCTCCCTGACCGGACATCTTGGTTAACTAAGAAGGCTAATGGAGTAGAAACTGTTTTTGCATTAGGCAGTGTTGGTGAATTGTTTCAAGCTATCCACTACACTGGTCTCAGGAGGCCACCTGTCAGTGGAACTATTAAAGAGGCAAATGGTGTACTAACCCCTAATTAGTCGAAAAGTTGTTTCGTTGAACATACAACCTCAGGGACTATTCATTTAGTCCTCTGCTTCCACTTCTTTACATTCACATACTTCTGAGGCCATACCTTGGTCTTCTTGCCTGGGATCGCCTGTCCAAACCAAGGTTCGGGGCTGTGTAATGCACTGGAAGTTATCCGCAGCTGCTGGTTTAGAGGGTCTCATGTCGCCATTATTCAGAAGGTTGAAGAGAGCTAGTGGAAGTTTTACCTCATGTGGTTTGATTAGTCTGGAAAACTACGCAAGTTCTTCTGAACATGTATGGTTGTTTTTGTTAGGGAATGATCTGAGAACCGCAGAACAGTGAACCTAACTCTTAGTAACTATGGTTTTAAGATCCATCGTACTTTCCTGATATATAGTGGTGCGGAAAGCGGATATGATCGGAGTGCAGGTAGGCTTCCATTTTTATGGCTAAGATGTATGGGATTCACTTGTTTGTCACATTTTGGAACCGCGTCACTCGTAACATCGGCACAGGTGCTGGTTGTTCGACGCCTAATTCTTGCTCGTGAAACTGAACGTACCTGTTGTCGAGGGCTCATAATTCTAGCTTAACCGGTTGATTTTCACGGCACACATGTCTACTTTAAGATTTTATTCTCCAAGGTTAGCTTGGTTGGACGCCTATAGATAGTGTAGTATATGCCATGGTTCAAATTGTGGTGAGTGGAAGGCTGTGACAAGTGCAGGTTTGTGGAAGAGATGGCGAGTAGCCAGTCAAGCGGATAGGTCGGTCTGAAGTTAATTGGTGAAACTTAACACACGGCGACTTGTTCGATGCGAACATATTCGACAGGAATTTATGAGCTTACATGTTCACTTTTGCGCAGTGGTTTGGAATCAAGCATACGAAGCTCGTGCTCATGCGCAAGTGGTTCTAGCGTCACGAGCTTTGCATTGCACTATTTTATGAACGGTTCAGGGTAGCGCTTGTTTGAACTATCTGTTAATTCTAAGCAATCGGGGGTTTGATTGATGCGCATTAGACGCTGCTCACATTAGGGTAGGTTTTCCGACCAGTTCGTTTCGAGTGGGAACACTATTCGAGTTTCGCTCTTTTTGTGTCTTCCGTAGCGCAGATGCTCCAATGGCAGCATATTAAGCATGGCCGAGTTATCACATCTAAATATCCGACTGCACACCATTGTGAACAATGTTCGAAACACCCGATCGTGTACCACCTGCTAACTCCAGTTTGCTTATTGATGCTTCGTCCATTCACCATTACTCTTCTTCTGGAAGCAAGCGGAAGTCCCTTGTCTCTTCACAGCTATTACGTGAGCAAACATGTGGGCTAGCGTTATCTCTGTCCTTCCGCCATACTCTTCGTGACGAAGGACTAAGACTGCTATTTATGAATGCCGTAACTTTCTAATGACTTACTCACAGGCCGTCTCTTATCTTTCAGTCTTTACTATCCAACTCAAGCCATTAAGCCATCACCACCACGATAATTTACGTTCTATTTCACGGTCAAGTTGTACTCCCTGTCATATTCACGAGTGAGCGTTATCACTAGACTACTCGGCCATTCGCGTCTTCATAAATTCAACTGGATTGGAAGTAGCTTGAGATACGGTGGTTTTACCCTAGAGAAGATTGACAGTTTCCCGTTATTATGCGGCCTGGTGGTGTTACTTTGGAGCAAACTCTAGACGGTATAAAGGCGGATCTTCTAACTTGCCGGTTTGCACTCACTGGAACTTACTGAGTTAGTTGCTTGTTCCGTTCGGCGCTTTATCCCACGGTTCCCCGTTTTCTGCCCTATGTTTGCACTTGTTCTCCTTTAGATAATATTTAAATGAGCCTTCTCAACCCCTCCTTTGTCAACAGACAGAGGTACGAAATCGCACCTTGGAAACCTGGAGGACCATGAGATGGTGTTAACCATAAATTGTGGTACAGTGGAGGCGGAGTGGGAAGCTATCTTCGAATAGTTTGAAATGCCATGAATCCAATTCCATTTTACGCAGAAGTTTTAAACACATTGCATCTACTGTTCCGAATGTGTTGCTGTAGTCAGGAAAGCAGTATCTTACTAGAGTGTCATATCCGTATGGCTAATGAGCGTGCCGTTACCTCCTTAAAATCCATTTCTCAACCCGACATAGGAATCTTTAACCACTTCAAAATCCCAAAATATATGGTATAATTCAAAGGCAGAAGTTACCATCTGTTCAATCTATTTCAACGTCTCCCCGCCTATGCATCTCTTTTTCGTGTGTCGTTTATGATAAACACAATGTAACCTTTATTCAACAGTAAAAACGCTTGTTTGGATGTGTAATTTTGGTTTATTCGCAGCATAGCTGTTTTCTTTTGCACATGTCGTTTGAATTTCTGCTTATAAGAACAATTTAGATGAGCTGCTTGCGATCATCGTACTCACTGTGTGACCGTCAGTTAATTGCCACAACCCCCGTGGTCGATGACCATAGGCTCTTAAGCGATTGGCACAAACTCCTAAATTTTGTCATAGACTCAATGATCACCACACTGGAGCAGTTGATGTTGTTTCTTAAACGACTAACATATTGTATTATTTCAAAGAGAGAATACACTAAACTAGGAATCACACTAGTTGTCTCCCGGGGATTCGGCAAGTGCATTGGGATTGTTCAGTTATTCGGAGATGATTGTTTGCGATTTGCTCACTTTAAACATATAGTAGAGCAAACAGATAGTGAGCAATGTGATTATTGTCCTTGTTTATAAATGATGACCTAAAATATTCAGAACAGTTGTTTGGTAATTCTCTGGAACTGTTTGGCCGGGAAGCCGGTTCCTTGAAGTGCAACGCGCACCTAAACCGAACGCAGTTTTCATATCTATGATACGCCCGCTGTTGGTTGCCTGTGAATGGTTCAGGTGTTCTTATGTTCAACGCAAGATAAAAGTTCAATCAGTTCACTCATTGCTGGTTTAGATTCTTGTTTGCACCTCATCTGCACCGCATTCCTGACCGCAAGATTGAGCTTTGACGCCACTTAGGATCGTGAAAAATAAGCGCTTCGATCAACAAACGGGTAGAGATGAGCTCAAATGAATAACCCTGCTAAACTTGTTGGTTAGCATCTCAAAGGAACAGCACACATGCTGCTATAAACTTGTGGGTGCGTTCGCCAGGAAAAATTACCAGCCTACCTGATTGATGGTGCGGACATTAAAAGCACCAATATTTACCTGTTGTCTTAGCTCTGGGATACAAACCACTTTTTTCTCTGAAGCGAAACCAAGAGAATTAGGCGGAAGAGTTAAACGGAAAATAGGTAGTGTTTGGATGCTCGCTGTTATGACCCCGATCACTATGCCAAGGTGGAAGAATAGGTCATGTTTTAAATTCATCGCAATGTTCCTTGGGGTACGTTTCTTCTTATCGTCATTTTTACTTTGCATGCACAGCATCTCTCAGTGAATCTCGATGTTTCCACATGAGAATACGCTAGTGGTGGTTTTATGGCGTTCAGCTTTACTGACCTTTATGTTCGTTTCCAGGTATGGCGAATTATAAAGGCGACTATAATGGAAAGCACTTCAAGGTGGAAAGTTCCACAAAATTGTCAGTTATGGTTTTTGGGAAGTACACTCGATCATGACCCGTCAACTTTTCTTTCGGGCAACTGTATCGAGCCGGTCGATGTTATCTCGACGTGTGTGCAGATAGAACCTGTAAAGGTTTACTAGTTTGCCTTTCCATTTTCGTATTTCAGACGATGTTTTGCGAACTGTTACGCCACCAGTAGGGTTAACTTCTACGGATTGTCAGTGTATGTTGATTAGCAACTCGATGGGACTGATATTTACCATTGTCATTTGACCCGTGCGACATAAGTTGGTAAGTGCCTTGGTGCTGGTTTACGTAGTTCAAACCGGGTGACCTTCTGGTCGAATTGACCGACTGATCATCACTTATCATGTTTTCACGAGTGGGTCAATCACCATATCGGATGAAGTTTAGTTGATGATCGACAAGAGTCTCTTCCTCCGGACATTATCTAAATGTCCCTCTAGGCTGTCTACTCGTTTCTTGCAATTGCCAGTTCTATAGTGTTTATTGTGGGTTGAGTATGGGTCTTCGATTGTTGCATTACTGTTAGATCCGTCCAACTGCTGCATTGCAGCTTTCCGTCGGATGTTCTTCTGTGTCATTCCATACTACTGCCTCATTGCCAAATTCATGATTTCGATTCATATTTTAGACTATATCTAATGTTTCCATTAATATCAGATAGCCACTACTCATATTTACTTGAGGGGATTTGTTACAGCCAATGGCGTCCCTTTTCGAGACGATTGAACGACCTGTCCATTAGCGATCGTCGGTTATCGTTCCTAACTTTGTGCAGAAGGGAAAAAGTTCTCATCTAAACCCCGCTGCCCTTATGTCGAACGGAGAATCGGTTGCGCTAAACGATTTGTAAATGTAATGGAAAACTGAATGGGACTGGGAAAGAAACATTTTGGACAAGACTACCAACATACAGCCACGCCAGTAACGAACACTGAAACTAGCTAAGGCAAAATTCCGAAGTGTGCACACTCTGGCTTTTGGGGTTGGGTGGAGATTTTCCTTCATGTATGTGCAGCTCTAGGTGTATTTTAAAACGGTCAACCCATTCAATCGGGTTCGCAGAGTTATGCAATTCTTTTCATTTTTCGACTTCAGCAAATGACTTCTTAGGCCTTCCTCCTCGTTTACTGAGAGGATATATGCTAGTACGCAGTGTTGTGTTAACTGTTGGGATGTTTTCATCCATATATCTGTCGAAATGGACGTTAGAAAAGGTAATTGGTTAAAATGCTCTGTTCATTAGCTACACGAACGCTGGAATTCAATTACCGGTCTTGATAGAAAAGGTTGATCCAGTGTCTGTAGATAATGTATATTATCGGAAAATCGCCACCAAAATGTAGGATCTGGAAATTTCTGTGAAGAGGTCGCGACTACACTGTACTAGTTAGCTATTTTTATTAACCTGTAACCTAGTTCTGTCGTTTTTGTATAAACTGCTCAACAGTGCAGAGTGCACATGGTTGCATGAAACACCACAATTCTAGTCTGGCGCATAAGCCTTAATGATACTTCACAGCTGTCTTCTTTCGATCCTAGGCTAACCATCGTCTGCTTTCAGGTCAGTGATCCACCTTTCCATGTACCGCTCTCTTGTTTCCCTTGGCTTTTTTCCTGATGAAGGCTTTTTGTTTAGATTTGAATGATCAATTCCTTATACCTGAACACATACCGTTGTTTACGTTGAAGATCACTTACTTTCTCTCTAGACTGGAAAACAGCGCTCGTCGTCTACGCACTGAAGTTCAGTCGATGCGTGCTGTCGAATCACAGCTGCGCAACCAGCTGACCCATCTGGAACGTGACGACCGACTAAATCGGTTGCGATTATCTGACCAGCGTCAGAAGAACGAGTCGCTCTCCGCGGATATTGCCAAATTGACTGCACAATGTCGCACCGAGCGTTCCAATTTGGCCAGCATAGAGCAAAGTCTGGCCGAAGAGAAACGTTTGCGACAGTCTTTGGAGGAGCAGCTGATCACCGAGGCACCAATCAAAGAAGAAGAACCGGCTGTCGATGCTTCCGTACATGACATGGTGGGGCAGGGTAAATCTGTTCAGTAAGTCGCGTTGTTCTGATCTTAACTTTTGTTTTCTGCAATGCGTGTTCGGACAAGCCTGAGTCCTTTCATTTGACACTTGGTCAACGGAACATGACGCTACCAGCCAGCCTGCATACACCTTGGGTCATCAGTATATTCGACCTTTCGGTTGAGAAGTCGATACTCACGCATCCTGCGTTCGAGTTATACATCAGACGTGACGTGATCGAAACACATTTGTATCACGGCACTTATAAAGATTTACCCAGGGCAGCAAAAGCTGTGTTGTTGTTATTTGTATGCCTCAGGCTCAGCGAAGCTCTGGCTAATTGCGGCCAATAAACACACTACTCACGCTACTCGGACTTCCTAAGCATCCGGAGTTTTGGAGTAGACTGAATTGTAACATATCCCATGCGAATGTTCTTGACATCTACAGTGGTCTACGAGTTCCATTTGGTTCGAGGTGCACGTCTAAAGTAACTCATAAACAAGTCACGATCTCCTACTTGGATCATCCGCTCTTCATACACAATATGCAACAACGTACTGTTTTACAGTGGCTACCAGGTTACTCGCAACGGAAACGCACGGGTGGGCATACTATCGTGTACACAACATTTGCATGGACTGATAGGCAGACACAATTTTGTACTCAAAGCCAGTTACACTACGGATGGCAGTTAGCGTGAAGTTCATTCCTTGTGTGCGCGTGTGAATGAACAGGTCTGAGAATTCACAAAGACAGTCTTGAAGCGAGCAAGCTTATGTTTTCTAATGAAGACCAGTGACAATTGTTAAAACCGTGAAGTTTTGTTTTGTTTCGACTGTCTAGTGATCTTAACTCAGGCTGAATGAGCAAATCGGCCGAATTTGACTGCTGTACGATGTACGTGAAGGATGTACAGTTTGGACAGGTCTGTATTGCAACCGGTTAGTGGAATGTTCTTGTCTGCCTTGCATCTAAGCTGTCGAACTTATAGTTCGTCCCCCTAAGTGGTAGCACAGCCAGACTCAGCTGCTACACTCGGTCAACCCACAAATCGCGTGCAGGGCATATGACCTGAGGCTAACTGAGCTCAGTGGTGTTGACCAGCGCTACTGATTGCGGTTAGAATGTAGATGTTTGCATTGCAGTTTCACGCCGGCGCTCAACAGTGCGTGTATTGGTATGATTTCGTGCGTACATCCGTTTGCACGTCTAAGCGTATATATACACGTATGTATGCGTGTTCTTGCAAGCACGCTTCCGTTGTGCGCTAACTGCTCGGTGACATAGGTCACTGTTTTGCTCCATACTGTTGCAGTATGTGTGGTCATGTCTGACGGGTACGTGCACACAAGGGGTGGTAACTACCACAAAACCGGCTGTGTGCTTCCGGCGGGTTTTGACCAGTGAACACGTACTTGTGTTACGATAATTTATGAACCATTCAGACTCGTGAAACCGACCAGATTTGTGTACATTTCTTGCAAGATGTTCTCGATCTCTACATTTTTATACAATTTATTGGATTTGAGATGCACGGTGAAAATAACTCTCAAATTAGTTGTTTACCCCTAACTCTTACATACACCTTCCACACTGTAGAATGTGTGTTGAATGATCTGTCTGGTCCGCATTCCTTATGGGTGATAGTCGCTACGACTTCGGTCGTGTGCTTTCGGCAAGTTTCGACCAATGAAGGTGTGCCACTTATGCCTCCATAAGTTGATAGGTACTTTGTTATTGTTAAACAAACATTGGGTGGTTTAAATTGATTTTTCATAGTTAGAGTCACCAGGATGTAACGTCGTTACGAATCACTTCCGAGACACCATCGGCCAATCCGCTTTGTATAATGAATAATTGCATCGTGATTGTGAATTACTTCAGTAAAAGGCGAATTCGCATCAGGAACTTCACATGTGCAGACGATTCTAACAAAAATGTTCAACCATATATTTTTCATTTAGCGTCCTTTTGCTAGCCTACTCTCAAATGCTTGTACACAATGTTCTGTGTGCTTCTCAGCGGGAGACCAGTTTCCGTGTTGTTGTCCGCAAGTTGGCCGTGTCTTTGCTCTATGTTGAGCCATACCCACAATGTTCACACACACGAACCTGTTAGGTGCCTTGTGACGTGCAAACTTGTGGTTCATGAGTAGGTGGTCAACTTCTGGTTAAGGTTCTTCCTGTTTTACTGTACAGCTTATAGTGGTCTCCTATGAAACCGGAACTGCTCTCGCATTTCTCAAGAGTGATTACTAAACGGGATTGGCATACTCAGTAGCCACGTAAGATGGTTTCGATCATCGCATCATCCTGTTGGTAAAATGAAGGAGTACGCACGTAGTTTGTTTCACTCATTTCTACTTGCACATGTCATCGCATGTCTGAGTGTATTAGTTTACTGTAACTCGGCAACACAAAAAATGCTAGACGCTATTTTGCACTCTGATAAGTATTTCAGAATGCGTTTTGGAGCATCGAAGTACAAAGTGCTTTTGCAAGACTGCTGTGATTACGTAGATGTAATGTTGTATATTGAAGTTATGGAAGTTGTTGGCTGGTTTATATATCTGTGGAGCTGCGCAAACGGCGCCAGTGGATGTGTAGGGGATGAAATAGATGCGTGTATCCTTAAGGCTAGGGTGGTATTCGCTAATCTCTGAGGCTTAAACGTCGCGCACACACGGCAACTATGAAGGCTGTGTTACTTTACAGTTGCGAAACTTCGCCGCTCAGTGTAGAAGACGTGAAACATCCTCAGGTATCTGACTACCGATTTCTGCGTTGGATTGTTCCCATCGGGTTGCACCAACGAGTAAGCAACGAAGAGGTTAGAATGCGGGTGTCTGATGCTGACTGCCACGCGAGTTCTCCTGTTCAATGCTTACGTTTGCACACACTTAGGTGATTAGGCCACGCATTAAAGATGCCAGCCAACCGTCTGCTACACCGAGAAATGTACGGATGCTACAGCCGTCTGGTTAAAGGTGCGAAGTAGACAGGTGTCCACCTGCTGTAGAGAAATGAATGTTGGTCGCTATAGGTAAAGTTCTTCTCTCGGGCTGGGGCTCTCGTGACTTCCAGAGTCCAATCGGATTCAGTGATCTGAAGGTTGTCGTCGTTTGGCCGATTTGTCTGTGAAATAAGGTGCGCTTCATGATCTGAGGCTTCGAATGTCGTAGGAAACCTTCCTTGCTAATGATGCTATGCTTTCATCCATAGTCCAGTTATTTGTTTGCAGGGTGTAGGTATCTTTTTGTTGAGTGTTTGGATATGGATGACGCTATTTCCAATAATTAGGTCTCTTCCTTTTTATTCTCACTTTCCGTACAGGGTTTGCTCTTTTTCCTCATAGTTGTGTGTGCAGTTAAGCATCAGTGAAAACCACTAATGTATTGCTGTTTATAATGGTGATGATAACGTCTAACTCTGGCGAGGACATCTTTGATTGCTTGGGTTACCGTTACTTTGAGCCTGAACATCGCGCGGATAATTGTGCCTCTGGTTGTGCTTGTGTCTACTGATCTGGGCGATATTTGAGTGCATGTGTATCTGAGGGCCTAGGCGCCTTACCAAATCACTGCTGGACTCGACTGATATCAATGAAATGGACCGGAGAAAGTATAAGTTTGTTCTAGCGAAATGAAGACCGAAAACAATTTCTGATCTTACGTGTTAACAGGTTGCTTACAGTGTGAAGGTTTGCAAATTTCTGTTTTCAAAAAAGTGGATCTAATAATGAATTCGGGCCAGGTTGGGAAATTATGACGGCATTTTGTGTAAAGTCTTGGTATCGACAGAGCCCAAGTTTATACTATTATTGAGACAGAGTGTAGACCTTGGTGAACAGCGGTTACAGCAAATATATGGTAGCCGCAATCGTAGGCCGCCTGCGTTTAGCATTGTCACCGAAGGAGAGTACACTGTGAAGATTTACCGGTTTCTAGAGACCAGTTGAAATAAATGACTACGGACATCTTTCGTGGAGTGCAGTGTCAAATGCGGTGTCCTGTATTCTTATGGCATGTGTTGTTACGATTAGAACTTGCGTTTAAATTCAGGGATCATAGTTTATTTGTTGTGTGACGCACTTCAATAGGCTGAAGCGCTCCGTTCTGTCGCCCACTCGTCAACGGGGGACACATTCCCAGTGGAAGAGCAGATAACAAGTGGAGCCAATTTTAGGATGGATTAACGTTCTGACGTAGTGGTTCTCTAGGAACAAAACTAATTCCTTTCGTCATCGGACGTAGTTAACAGCCAAGTTACTTCGAGTGGCTGTCAGACAAAATAGTGGTTTCTCATAAACTCAACAGAAATGTTTGGATGATCAATCACGTTTCCTAGTGCTCGTTACCAAAACCAAATAACTGGTTTTTGTTCAAGAGCGTGAAAATTGCACTGTCCTTTAACAGCTTTGAGGCTGATCGACCAGTGTCACCCAGCAACCTGGAGTTGAGAATCCAGTTCTTAGTTATAAGATCACGCTTGCAGCTTGCGTGCGCCGAAATAACTGATTGTCCAGAATTGACTTTTCGAGTAAACCCTTTGCGTCTTGTGATCAACCTCACCAATGTCGTGACTTTTAACCAACAATAGCATCCTGTAGTGCTGATGATAACTAATTTATGGTTATTGTTCAAAATGGTCATCAAAAACAGTTCGTAAATCGTGCTTTTATTCTGTATTTGAAAAAAAGTAAAACAAATAATGGATTTGTATAGTTAACTGTTGACCGAAATTTCCTTCAAATGTGATTTGTTTTGCTATAAACATGAGTTGCCTGAGGTCCGTGAGCATAGGTACGTGCGAACACACGTTTTCGAGGGTGTACCGGTACTTCTGCGGAATACATCTTTATTGAAGAAATCACGAATGTCGTGACAAATGAGAGAAAGGATTTTTGATAAATGTATCACAAGCTCTGAAGAGATGAGAAACAGTGGGATTAACTGGTAAGGCACTTGGAACAGTGAGAAGCCTGATGGAACAAGACAGCCATAGGACCAGCAAATACAACCTGGGATCAGTGAAGTCAACAGACAACCTATAGTGAATAGTTTAATAAGTTGGTGCAAGTATTTAAGTACTTCCGCAGCCGTCTGGCATGTACGATGATTTGGTATGTTGGACGTATTTTCAAGACTAATTTTTCCTTTTTGCTGTGGATCCAACTTTCCTTCATGCAGAAGTTTTATTGTAACGCTGTAATATAGTGTCCGAGAAACGTTACCTTAATCACGAATTCAACATTGTACATCTTTGTCATGCTGACCTAGTAACCCTGAGATTGGGTGGAGTAAACAAGTGTTTTTGTAAGTTGTTGACCAAGAGTTTAGGCGAGGGAATTCGATTAGGTTGGTTTCTTGCTAGTGATTATTTTCCAACACACTAGGAACATCACAGGGCAAGATTGTCAGTTTGTAAGTATGTTTTTTTTTAAATACAAAAGTTACGCCAGTGATACCGCCATGCTGTCAGCGGTGAGGCGTGCAAATAGGTTAGTTTGGCATCTTGACTACTGTGTATTGTGAACACATCCACTTGATGTTGTCCACCAACTGAACCATTTTTGGAATTTCGTAAACGATGATATTGTGTAAGCTGATTTTTGCCAATTCGACATGTTTGCGAGGTGTATACACCTTAATGTTGAATATTTGAGCACAGACACAGTGCTTCTGGTGCTTAATTCCACTCCCTTCCTCTTCTTTTCCTTTTTTTCCTGGATACGGCTTATTTTTTCTTCATGGTTTTAAGACTCAGCTAGAACCATTAATCTGTTGTTGTTCTTGATGCTGATGATAACGATGATTATGATGATGATGGAGCGCAAGTAGACGGTTATTCATAGAACGTGTTGATACTGAGGCTGGTGGTCACTTTGACATTGGGCCTTTATTCACGGTCCAGGTGCACTAGAAACCCGGGTAAGCCTACTGTCATTTCGATTTTAGTCTGGCTCAAACCGCAACATAATCTCGCTCGCATTCCGTGATTTCAAGTTGCTCTTAGTTTGAAGTCTGCCTTCTCAAATGGCTGGCAATTATCACCCGACCTTACCGAACGTAGATAGAATGATAATCGATCATGTCTTTCCTTTTGCAGTTTGTTTGTTGATTGTTTATGCTGGGGTTGTGACAGCGTCGGTGCCACATGAATATATGTGTCACGAATATTGCGGCTGATGATAGGGTTGCTCCTGCGTGGACTTCAGCGTTTCAGATGTGAAACAGGTACTGATCGAAAAGACTAATGATACCGATCTGTAAGCATCCAGACCGAACTGGGGATCCTACATCCGTTTTCGGTCCCTTGCGTTTTCCTTCCGGTCCTCTATTCTGCTGGACTACACATTCCATTATGGAACACTTAAGTTTTGCACTCCGCCCCATAGGCACAATAATTAGTTTGTACCCCACTACACTCTGCTAAAGTGGGACAGTCATATCTTTTTTCGACTTCCTTTCACCAGAACATTTGCAATCCCTCAAAACGGGATTTGTACTTCGCCTATAACGGAACAATAACCAAAATTCTTCAGAGATGATGGCTTGATCGCATCCAATGCCTTCACATGAACCTGGAGGTTTTTTGCAACCGCTAATCAAAGTGTTCACATTTTGCTTTGTATTAGTTTGAAACAATGGTTCCCATCGATAAATTTGAAAAAATCCAAAAGTACAATGTAAAGATGTCTTGCGCAATGACATTTCGTTCGCATCTCATCGGTTACTTTTGCAAAATTAGCATACACTTTATAAAGTTGGGGGGACAAGCAGCTAGGCGAAATCAATCTAGAAATATTTGAAACAGTCAGTCAGGTGACCAAAGTGGAAGCAGCAAAATGCAAGTGATTGGTAATTTTGATGCAGTAAAGAGGTGGTTGAAGATACATACATATTGAGTGGGAAAGAGCAGATATGGTTAGAGAGAAAACCTACAGAAAACAAACAAGAGCTGAAATACTGTACAAAAAGTACCAGTTGCATTATTACCAACAAAGTGAAAGGTTAGTCACCAACTGTTTCTGAGCGCATAAAGAGGGATTCAGTCAATGTATTGCGACGGCTTCCGCGATATTGAGAGCCTGCTTTATCTTGGGTTTAAAGAACACTCTGAAGGCCGTTCTAGGGTCCACTGAGTGGCCGGTCTGTAGAAGGTGTTTTGTAGTGGCACTGACGGCACAACCGACCCCCGAATTCAAAAGCCATTTCGGTATGTGTTCGTTGATACGTGTGCCAAGGTGCCTCCTGGTTCTGCCGACGTATCTGCTTCCACAGACACAATCAAACATGTATACAATATTGGATTGGGCGAAAAGGGGCACCACGTCCTTTCTAGGTGTAGTTGGAATACAGGTGGTTTCATCCACGTAGACCAGTCGGGCGGCGTTGTATGTGCGCTTAAGTGCTGCATCTAAACGGTGTTTGATCAGGGCTGAAACATTATCACCTTTAAAAGGAAGAGTTAGATAGGCAGGCTTGCGAGGAACAGTAATGGGTGTAACCCGCGTTGTTTGTGGAGTCGAGTACTTTTCCATAAACCTTTTGGGATAACCATTTTCTATAAGAGTCTCATGCAGTAGCATCAGTTCACTTTCTAGCTCATCCTCCGTCGCAATACGTGGAACTCTGTGAAACAAAGTCCTAACGAGGCCACGTTTTTGAGCAATAGGTGTGAAACTCTTGAAGTGCAGATATTGTCCAGTTCACGTGGATTTGCGGTAGACACCTCTGGAAAGTGAGCCATCCTCGCGCCTTTTCAAATGAACGTCAAGGAATGATATCCTATCATTTTGTTCGAATTCAAGGGTAAACGTTAGTTTGGTATGCAAACTGTTTAACAGCTCACGAAAGGCTGTTACTTGCCAGTGGCCGTCGAATACAGCCTAGCTGCTTGTGTCCCAACTATATAAAGTGCATGCTAATTTCGCAAAAGTAACCGATAAGATGCGAACGAAATGTCATTGTGCAAGACATCTTACGTGGTACTTTTGGCTTTTTTCAAATTTATCGATGGGAACCATTGTTTCAAACTTTTACGGGCTCGGCTTCCCAAAGATTCTCTGAAGAAACTCAACAATATTGTCGGTTTGAAATGCAAGATTGCAAGGGCTACAGCGAAAGTCATGTTCCTGAGACAGTGCATTGAGAGTGACCGGTATCCGAGGGAATATTTCAAGTCCATGCGACGATGTAAATTGAGGCCAACATCTGAGGGCCACAAACATATTGCTGAGACCCAACTGCACACGCTACACTCTGAGATTATGAATCTCAAGGTTGCTCACTCTCTATTATTGCCAGCCGTTGACGATTTAAGTTTATTCTGCCACATCAAGCTTTACAATTATTGTAAGCAGACTTCTGCTTACGTGACCAGGAAACAGACTAAGAAGAACACACCGTCGCTCTCAACTGAACAAACGTTGTCTAATTTCTCGAAGAATTTGGACAAATATGTGAAGAATTTTTCCAATATTGTTCTAAACAGAACCCAAAAAGAAGCGCTATCAGTCGGGTTGAAGTTCAGTATCCCACCGCAAAAGAACCATCCGGTTAACGTGCAGACACAATTTGAATGTCTACATGACCAGCTCAAATCGCTAGAGGCCAATTCAACTGACGCTGCTGCTTGGTTTACATCTAGGTTAGTTGATCTAGCCCATCAATATCAACGAACACCTATCAGCCAGCAATGTCTGCTAAGTAAAGAACACATTAATCAGCTGAAAGAACTTCGCAAAAATACAGAGTTGATTATTTTGCCACCGGATAAGGGGTTTGGAGTGGTCCTGTTGAATCGTGCAGACTATATCAACAAGATGCAGTCTATTCTGTCAGATACGTCAAAGTTCGTTATCGACGAAGATCAAACAGATGCGCTGCAGAGTGCTGAACGTCAGATCAACCGTGAGCTTAAAAATCTACATCACAAAGGATTGATCGACCAAACTAATCTTAAAAAGCTGTCTCCCAAAGGCAGTGTGACCCCAAGAATGTATGGTCTTCCTAAAACACACAAACCTGGAGTGTCTTTACGACCAATATTATCCATGACTGGCTCACCATACCACCGGCTTGCCCAGTGGCTGGTCAGTCTGATTGAACCCGTTAGATCCAAATTGGCTGTGCACAGCCTAAAGGACACTTTTGAATTCGTGGAACTGATCTCCAACATCAATGTCAAACACCATCTAATGACTTCTTTTGATGTTGAGTCACTATTCACAAATGTTCCACTTGACGAGGTTATCAATATTGTTTGTAATTACGCTACTGACAATAACTTGGCACTCGGTATTCCCAACGATGAGCTTTCGAAGCTGCTGAAAATGTGTACATCCAATATCCAATTTATGTTCAACGGCACCTACTACAGACAAATAGATGGAGTTGCAATGGGTAGTCCATTAGGACCCGTGTTAGCTGACATATTCATGGGTCACTTAGAACATTCTATGTCCACTGAAATCCGGAACACGTTGTTTTATAAACGATACGTGGACGATATTTTTGCTGTATTCGACGGCCACTGGCAAGTAACAGCCTTTCGTGAGCTGTTAAACAGTTTGCATACCAAACTAACGTTTACCCTTGAATTCGAACAAAATGATAGGATATCATTCCTTGACGTTCATTTGAAAAGGCGCGAGGATGGCTCACTTTCCAGAGGTGTCTACCGCAAATCCACGTGAACTGGACAATATCTGCACTTCAAGAGTTTCACACCTATTGCTCAAAAACGTGGCCTCGTTAGGACTTTGTTTCACAGAGTTCCACGTATTGCGACGGAGGATGAGCTAGAAAGTGAACTGATGCTACTGCATGAGACTCTTATAGAAAATGGTTATCCCAAAAGGTTTATGGAAAAGTACTCGACTCCACAAACAACGCGGGTTACACCCATTACTGTTCCTCGCAAGCCTGCCTATCTAACTCTTCCTTTTAAAGGTGATAATGTTTCAGCCCTGATCAAACACCGTTTAGATGCAGCACTTAAGCGCACATACAACGCCGCCCGACTGGTCTACGTGGATGAAACCACCTGTATTCCAACTACACCTAGAAAGGACGTGGTGCCCCTTTTCGCCCAATCCAATATTGTATACATGTTTGATTGTGTCTGTGGAAGCAGATACGTCGGCAGAACCAGGAGGCACCTTGGCACACGTATCAACGAACACATACCGAAATGGCTTTTGAATTCGGGGGTCGGTTGTGCCGTCAGTGCCACTACAAAACACCTTCTACAGACCGGCCACTCAGTGGACCCTAGAACGGCCTTCAGAGTGTTCTTTAAACCCAAGATAAAGCAGGCTCTCAATATCGCGGAAGCCGTCGCAATACATTGACTGAATCCCTCTTTATGCGCTCAGAAACAGTTGGTGACTAACCTTTCACTTTGTTGGTAATAATGCAACTGGTACTTTTTGTACAGTATTTCAGCTCTTGTTTGTTTTCTGTAGGTTTTCTCTCTAACCATATCTGCTCTTTCCCACTCAATATGTATGTATCTTCAACCACCTCTTTACTGCATCAAAATTACCAATCACTTGCATTTTGCTGCTTCCACTTTGGTCACCTGACTGACTGTTTCAAATATTTCTAGATTGATTTCGCCTAGCTGCTTGTCCCCCCAACTTTATAAAGTGTATGCTAATTTTGCAAAAGTAACCGATGAGATGCGAACGAAATGTCATTGCGCAAGACATCTTACATTGTACTTTTGGCTTTTTTCAAATTTGTTTCGTATTGTTCACCACGTAGGCTTGCACAAATGACTTATTTTACCGCTGAGGTTTTGACAGTCGTCCGGTTCGGTTTGAGTTCTGCCCATATATGCGGTTAACAACCACTGGTTTTTGCGACAATACTGATGCGGACGTCGATGATTATTCGAACACGACGTTTATCTGGAACTCTGTGCGAGTGTTTGAGGGAAGAGTATTTACACTTCCAGTTTTTGCGTTAATTATCTGACCCTAAGGTCATTGCATATGACTGACGTTCATTTCGATGTGGTTACTGTATTCTTTCTTCGAATGCTACATAGCGATATCCAGGTTTCTGAAACAGCACCCTCTCTGAAAATAACTGTGGCTGTTCAATTCCCATTGAAGGAGGACTGGGCTTCACAAGACTGCCTCTCTGTTTAGTTCTGTTCTTCTTTCTGCACCGATAACTGCACAACGGCGCGAATTATCTCAAGTGTCAGATAGATCTTTTTCTACGAGTTCTTTTTCTCATCTTTGATGTTGCGTGTACATTCTCTTGGGAAGTTTAATATAAGTGTATCCTGGTTTATAAGTAGGTGAACAAACCGGAGCTGACTTGTCGGTTTATTACAACTGCGGCAGGAGAACCTCGATGAACAGTACGCCAGTCACTGGGAAAACAAATAAATCCTTCCTCGATAAGGCTATACTAACCGGTTGGCGAGAAATTACTGGTCCATCTTACTCATCCTCACTCACGCAAAGTTGTTGAATACTCTGTAGCTAAGTCTTACTTGATAATGCAGTTTGTTATGAAAATGCTACCAATCGGCAAGTCTGGATTAGCATATTCTTGCTGACTGACTGTTTTGAGTTGTGCTACCAGGTGTCCCTTGTGGTTTACTGGAGTTGTGTATGGAATCATACATTATTAACAATGGTCGTTCACCTTTCACTTTGCTGTAGCTATCTATAGCCGACAGTAGCATGTAGCCCAGGTTGTGCGTTTGTGGTATCTGGCGCAAATCAATCTAACAGTTGTTTTTCGAATGAACGACCTAGTTTGAACCTAAGACTGAATTCGACCAAGTCTTCTTGTTTAGACCGTAAGTATATGTTCCCCAAAACATCAAAACATTTGCTCTAAGTTTATTTTCGTGCGCTCACTGTTGTGAGAGGCCTACGTTTTTTATATAAAAAACTAAACCCTCTTACTGAAAGCCTATACACAGCACCGAAGAAGCTTAACTCTCTGGTGCTTCAAAACGAAAAGGATTAATTCAGGGCTAGGTAACTTACACTGTTATCTACGTTATTTCCGGCAGTTAACTTGTGATAGTGTACTTGTACATCTTTCTGTCTAACACAGTTTTGTTATTCGTTATTATGCATGAAGCGTCCATTGTGGTATCGAACGTACTCGTTGTCTTAGTGGCACGTATTCCAATTCATATGATCTTTTCGTGTTGGATGTGTATTGTTTTTACCAGTATCCATCATCTGCTGCGTCGAAACGATGTTCAGTTGTGGTTGAAGAGAACGGTGTGTTGAATATGCATTGCTTTCCATCTACCTCCGGGATCCGCAACACTTTACTGACGATGACGAGACTTTGAACCAGTTGTGCCGTTTCAGTCGTGTAGGCCGCATTGGGTAAATAGATCACAACACAATCTCTGTCTACCACCTATATTTAGAAAGCCCATGAAGCGTAATCAATGGCTTTAGTAATGTAGTACACAATGTGTGTGCTTGTTGTCTGCTTGTTTGAGGTCCCCTGTCGATATCATCACGGTCACCAAATCAATGCGCTGTCATACCTGATATTGTGTCCTCACAAATAATATACTCAATCCTTGTCTTTCTCATGTTGTTTGATTTTTGATAATCCTTTTTGTATGTTTCTTATTCTTATCGGCGTGATTGATGATTCATGCTTGTGTTGTTGAGCGTTGAACTGTGAAAATCTCCGATAAGCTGCCAGTCCAGTCTAGCTGTGTTTAATTGGCACAGTCATTGACACTCAGTTCACTAGGCACTTGCACCGAATACTGCGCAATCTATCGTATCCATCGTTTAGTGTGAGCAATTGAGCAAATCGTTTGCTCATCATAATTTTCTGTCATTGGGCGGAATCCAGTTTTTTTCTATCATTGTTTTCGATTGCACTACCTTTGTAGTGCCGAAACTCGTTTACGAATGATTACTCACGTGATGGTAGGGCGTTTACGTTTAATAATGTTCCGGTATCAGTGCTGCCTGCGTGCGTTCGCCAAACATCATGTGGTACGTTTCATTGCTGCTGTCGCTTGTGATGTTTCGCTGTTCTTGTTCCGTCATTTACCTGGTTGTGAATGATATTCACGCTTGTCGTTCCGCAATATTTGTTCGTTTTCAACATAATCCTAGTAACATTTGATCTTTTGCCTAGTCCAAGGCAAGCTGATCTGCATGATTTCGTATTGTAGCTAGACTGTGATTTTTATTGCCTAAATTAAAGCTTAACCTCGTTCAGATTAACTTACTCCGGCAAGGGCATACGTATGGAGTTGAATTTTGTGGACTATTGCAGTTCATTTTTTATGTATCCAGTTGATGGGATTATGAGCGAAATTTTCAGTCTAGTTTTGTTTCGCTTGCAAGCAGTTCACAATCTTTTTCCCATAGTTTACTGTCAGCTTAAAATTAATTTAACACATGTTACGATTTGCACAGTTCAGTTGCTTAAAAATGGAACCTTTGTCGTCTTGTTAGAAAAAAAATTATCCAGTTTCGTGTATAATTATTCCTTACCGTACCGGGTGCTACTGTGTACATCATTTTACGATAGGTGAACATAGCTTTTTTGTCTGTCCTATACAAGCTGTGGCTAAGTCTGGTCAGTGCATCTAGAGCCGCGAAAATCTCTGAATTAGCGTGTTCTACGACTCACTGTTTATAAGAAATGGTTTACCACGGAACAAGGTGATTTGTTTTCGGTCATATTTATGTCGAATGCCAGTCTTCTTTTGTTCATAATGGTGAAAACGTTCTCCTGCTTGAACAGACGAATAGTGTGGTCGTTTTGTCCTAAGTTAAGCGCTCTCTCCTATGGTAACGACGTTGATTTTATACGTTTGCTCACTGATTAGTTCGTTTGCGGTTGTCCAAATTCGGACAACCTGACAGTTTCTCATTCGTGTATTACGTTATATGCCCTGTGCTAACAAACGTCTGATTTTCTTTTCGGGTTGCATTTAACTCAGCTAATTGTGTGGCTAACAGACAAACATCTGTTTATCGCGATATCATCTTTCAGCGGTTTCGGTGACCAGTGACACCAAACTTCAGTGTAGCATCAGTTACATCATTAGGTTTAGACTGTCTGCCTGCTGGACTGAGTTTTACATAATTTCACTCTTGTGTATGAGCCAACGAGATACTTCTCGGATTTGTTTTCAAAGTCATTTGTACGATGGATTTTTATTTCATATACTCTGTACCAATGACTTCCAGCATTTGAACCCATGTAACTGATGCAGTTTTCTTCTCGAAGTTTTCCTTTTGATTGCTTGGTTTATTTTATATTGATCTCTCACGCTTTTGATTTGAGCCCACCGCGCTCAAGATTCACCTTGGACTTGAAATAAGCATCCTTGTACGCAGACCTGCCCACTTCCGCATTTACACTGTTTGCTTGCGGTCTCTTTGCATTGTTCGTTACAGACCACGCTTCCTTGTTTTCTTTTAAATGTGATCATGATGAACTTTGGATATGTTCTGCTCATCAAGTCATCCATTTCTCTGTGGATGCCTCAAAATTGGCGGATGAAGCTATTTTAATGATATCTCTGTTTATGTTTGAAAACCGAGCCACCGGATGACAAGTTGCCGTCAGTTCACCTCAGAACCGTGGTTGTGGTCGTCAATATTTTCTTGTACCTATGTTTAGTGGTTTTCAATTGTACTTTTCCAATTTCCGTGTTACCGGGTCTGTCCCTAAGCTAGGTCAGGCTTCATTTGGTTCACTATCCGATATGAAAGTTACCTGAGTTTTAGGACCTCCTGAAACTATTGCGTGATTGGTTTCCAGCAAGCATGCTCCTGTAATTTAAAGCATTGTTGGTTTATCTGGTACTTGTTCATCGGTGTGTTAATCTTGTTAGGATCACACTAACATCCTACGACATCTGTTTTCTCATGCAGAACCACTCCACTCGACGGCTCCACTGATTACGGGTCCTTTAAATCGATCAGTCCGAACAGCACTGACCTAGTTGAAGCCAGTTGCTGTCAGCGCCGTCGGCGGCTAGAGACAGAGGTTTGTACTCGGCGCGCGGCTTGCAGACAACAAGAAGAACAACTTCGAGCCCTCTCAGGTGCTAGGGCTCGTCAGGCTAATCACAATCAACAAAACCAGTTCAGTAAAAGCGTCAAACAGTCCATTTTTAATGGACACGAGGAACTGCGCTCTCATCGGTCTGTGAACATGCAGTGCGATTCTATGTGCTCAGAGGACAGCGGACAGCAGGCGCTGGAAACTCGTGTGCAGTTGGCTATTAAAGAAGGCGAACGGCTGAATGATAAGCTGCGAGAGGAGAATTGGATGAAACAAGAATTGCTTACATCCTATCACAATTCTGTCCGAGAGATTTATGACTTGAACAGTGAGTTATGATCAGGTCTTTGGTTAGTGAAGGCATTCCATGTCCTGATCATCTTATTTTACCTAAGATGTTTCTGTTCGTTCATTTCTGTTTACATCTTGTTTAAATTCAACTGATTGACCCCAGCCTACTTATTAGGACATCCACACAACAGTTTTGAATATGAATGATCGAATTACTCGTTTGTCATTGGTCTGGTTTTGCTATGTGGATTTCATTCGAACAGTGGAAAATGTGGACAAATTGATTGACGTAAAATTTTTCGCACGTAGCGTGAACTCTCTTCTGATTGAGCACCTTTTCTTATCTCTATGATTACTGCTAAAAAATTTCATGGATGTTTATCGACATTGCATTGTGTGCTTTGCCAGGTGGTTGCAGGGGCGTGATCTCGAGCAGATAATCTTCATTGATCTCAGCTGACACCGCTTTGTGTTTGCGACTGTTCAAGAGGAGGCAGTTTGATATTTTGCTCCCTCCAACATCAAGGACGCGGCTCAATACTTTGTCGTGTTTCAGTATAATTTCTCGAAAATCTGACGACATATAAAAGTGACGGTAGAACGGTTGAATGCACAGGTAACTGGTGCATCGGGATATTACAGTTTGTAGATAGATCCCAGGGTTTATGAACGTAGTCCTTGGTTCCACGTGCTAACCAAAGGGAATAGAATGAAGAAAAAGGAAAACAATTTCTCATTTTGAAAGGCTAACGATAGATAACGTGCATTTTAGTAAAACTAGGTGAACTTTGAATATGGAAGGAAATTTACTGCTCGTGTGTGGCATTTAGGCATGAAACAAACGCACTCCGGCGGGTAATTACTTGTCAGCACGGGCATCCTAGGTCGTACGGTACTTGGCAGTTGTGCAGATGGTCACGCTGACTAAAAGTTCGGACTGGTGTCACTTGTGCATCTCTTGTGTCTTCGCTGTTTGGGTTGATGCTGAAATTGTTCAATAGCCTCGGTTGATACTGGCGTTTATATGTCCGCACTACCGTTGTTGCCTGATTGTGAATACGGCGGTAATCAGTGTACCACTCATCTCCAATGTCTTCCGGACGGGTCTTTTGGGGATAGATAGTTAATTTGTGCATCGCCTTGTTTAATTTTGCCGTCTATTTGGTTTTGGTTGTTTTATTGGAGGGTTATCGCAACCTCGATGAACTGCCAGTGGACGTCCAATGAAAGGTCCTCGGCAACTTCTGAACACTTTGCATCTCTTTGTTTTGTGTCAGGTCTTTCCAGTCCCTTACGAAACTTCATGTAGAGGGAACTGAGTAGACCCCACTCGAAATGCTATAATTGATAACTTCCTGGTCACTGCAACCGAGTAGGATGTCAATACAGAAGTTATTCATCGTTTGTGACTCGTTATGTAAAGTATGCCCTGGCTTAGACGGCGTGTACGAAGTCCTTCGGTGTGTAAAACCCTCAACTCTTTCTGTTAAGTTGGTGTGTATGACAATGTCACATGGTAATTTGTCGGACAATGTAAGTAAACATTGGTGGGTTGGATCAGTCAGGCGGTCCTGTCGAAATGGAGTCACATCTTCAACCTTTTCGTTAACCCGGGTTTCAGCGAAACTTACGATAGGCAGCCCTGCTACGTTACAAGCTTTAAGGAGCGTTTCTGTCTTGTTGTCAACATAAAAACACTTGGAACAAGTGAAGGTCTTCCTTTCGATCTTATTTCAAAGACCACTGTGTATGCGGACAAACTAGGGTGTCTGAGCTACAACCGTCATCCTCGATTATTATGACAGCTACCCCACCTTTTTTCCTGATGCGTCTACTCAAATCAGCTCAGCATCATAGCTGGGATTCACGTGACAGTCAGACACTGGTTGTTTCCCCGCTATACTGTAGGTTGCATGCGGTTCACACGTGATTCATTGGTGAAGTTATTAATATTTCTCTAATTGCCCCATGGGGGAATATAAAAAATCTTCCGTTCACTTGGTAGAAGGTTCATTGTTTACTATTTTATTTTTTTAAAATATTTTCTACACTAAAGTCAGTGAATACAATTTGCTTTCGTTTTAGTTGAAAGTAAACTACATTCTCGTAAAAATTCCCATCGTAGTCATAAAAAATAATGTGTACCGAACAAGCTCGTTTTGAGTGATTCATCATCAGGCTAAGTACGACACATTTGTATCACATTTTACGGAGGAATCGTTAGAGGAGTAAACGGGGGACGTAATTTGTCGGCGTAAATTGTTCTGTTGACTGCACTTGTGAGCGTACGTGTAGTAGTTTCGGCTAGAGTATCGCTTTTGAATGATAATCCGACATATACTATTTTCTTTTCTACTAAGCGCAGCTGGTCTCTTTCACCCCGCTGTTACATGGAACCTTTGCGGGTAGCCATTTTGTATGAATATTGTGCGTATGAATGCTAATTCTTCCGCAATCGCGCCGCTAAATTACGAGTCCCCTTTTACGTCCAGTCCAGTTTCAGGCCCACACCTAAAAGATAAAATGTCCATTTCTGCAGCCTCGTTCTGTGTATACCCATTTAATTGTTCTTGTGGGATCAGTCATGTTAGCCGCACGAATAGGCGCTTACAGGACCTAATCCGGGACCACGACCCAGATTGGCTTAACAGTGGAATAACGAAGTCTCTCAGTCGCGCCACACTATCACACCTGGTGGATTCAGATCAAGCTGTCACCGTAAAGGTCGCATTTCGCCCACTCTACCGAGTTACGGCCATCCATACAAGAGCGGTGAGGAGTAGGATTCTGTCTACAGCAGAGTCTATTGAGATTCGTGTGTATAACCCACTCGTCTGCACCCAGGAACGTTTTGTTCAGATTCGGATCTGCCTTGGCCAACCCCCCACCCTGTTAGCCTGTCAAGACCCATTGTTCAAGTGGGTACTTGAGTGCATTGTGACATTGAACTGAATGATCTTATTAACCACCCGTCCCCCGTTTACTTCTCTGACGATTCCTCCGTAAAATGTGTGATACAAATGTGTCGTATTTAGCCTGATGATGAATCATTTAAAACGATCATGTTTGCTACACGTTATTTTTCATAAACTACATTCCTTTACTTAGCGAGCCACCGCGATTGATATCATTAGCAGCCTTTGAGTCAGAAGAGCAGAACTGCTTCCTGCTGTTTTAATTTAACTTTTCATTCCAACCAATGTCCCTATCAGTGTTACCTAATCAACTGGTAGCGAGATTGTTCGAAATATTCTACCTCCCTTTGTACCCGTATAAACTTCTGTTACCAATCTGAAACGGTTGTCAAATTCCAATACAATTTCATAGATATTCCTCATAAATTTACTTATTAGCTCCCCGTTCATTTTAGCTCCCTCATTTCAAAGGAATACCTGGTTGTACTGCGCCATCCGGCTTTGTATTCCTTATCAAAGTCAATGCAAACAGTGGTATATGACCGTTTTTTAGCGATTGATGATGCGCATAACTAAGAATTGCTCCTCGAGTTCCGCTTCAGCAGAAGTTATATGTATGGTTTGTGGAGTACACACTACTTCGGATGCCAGTTTGCACTAGTCGCGATTGCTTGGGTTGGAAATTAGAGCAATTTGACCATTTCTTTAAAGACAGTCCACTCCATGTTCTGGTTACGTAACGATGATTTTAGTGAACTCACAAATGGTGTCATGGGAGTGGGGTTCCAATGAAAGAAGGTAACCCAGATAGCATTTTCAGATCTTTTTTTCGGAAATATCTCTGTACATAATGAATTCGAATGGGAGTCACAGGTTTTCGCAGTCTGATGATGAACATGCTGGAACATTGTGAAATACAAGTATTGTGGTTTATATTGATCTCACGATCGGCGAACTACTTACGACCTTTAGAATCAGTGGCGCATTCGTTAACTATGTTTTTTGGTGTTCATCTTTTATCTGTGCTATTCAAACGCCTTGTTATTCTTCATGGACTTTGTATACAATTCAACTCGTGACAATAGACAGTATGCTTTTTTAGTTGGAGTACACTGTTTCGCTTAAACATTGCTCTCAGTTTTCGTTACCTGAAATCTTTGATCACCTATTGTTAATCATTGCATTGCTGGACAAGTTCTGTTACCTCAACTTGACTGTGAAGTCCCGAACTGAGAGTTATGGTTTGGATTTAACTCGCTAATTGTCGAGACATTCCGCGACCTAATCATTACTTACAATATAATGTAGCTTTGCGCTCAGACGTATAGTAAGTTGATCTTGTGTACTGTAAGTTCGATGACGTATTGGTAAGTACGGTTGTTTCAGGAGAATGTGGACCAGGGTTCATATCCCGGTCATGGCAAGGATGTGCATTACTCTCGAACCGTATCACGTGCCGAGCTGAAGTCCAGCTCTTTCTTTTTAGAAAGAGCTGACTGAACGCATTTCTGAATGTGAGTTTTACGATTAGGTGCAAGTGGTGTTAAATTTATGTAATCTGTAATGTGTCCGTTGGGGAATTTCTCTTTTCGACACAGTTTCTACAACCCACTTCACTGACTTCTGCTTGCTATGGATGCCAGTTAGTTTATCTAGTCATCCATTGGCAAATATCGTCTTGCTTAAGCACCTCCGTTTTCAACTTGATTCGTCAGCCGTACAAATTCGGCCAACTGGCACAAAGGGAGATATTTACCACATCAAATGGATTCGCGGATGACATACTGTCCCAACTGCCCAGTTAGCTGTAGTGTGATTAAAACGTTCAAAAAGATTAGGCCATTGTTTCATTTCGCTGGAGTCTATTGAAGTGCATGACAAAGAGATCCTTAAAACCGAATGTGTACAGTGTGCCAAAAGTTCTGTCTTTGATTGCCCGTGAATACGGATATTAATCTATATTGGACTTACTCACGTCTACCGCATTTAATATGAAAAGCTTCTGATTTACAGAAACTCATAAACAACGTGACTTCCAAATCCTGGAACTGACGATGAAGATCGAGCAATTGGAATGCTTTACCGGAACCAATTTGACTGGAGATGGAGCCTATTATGGCTCACTGAGGCGAGACTCGATACAACAACCTCACTCATTCGCAGACAAATCTCTGGCAAAGTCTACTTGCAGTGGTGATACCTCTTCGTCTTGCGTTGTGAGTCTTGCATTTGGTGTGTTGTTTTTTGTACGTTTCTATGCACCTCATGCTTACAGTCCCTCATTACGAGTGTCGGGTAATTCCGTTGTTTGCGATTTTCTGGAAACCCAAACAGTGCGCTTGTTTCCTATGTGCTGTATTGTCGGTCTAACTGTGTACGGTATATATGCTAGTCGCTTTTAGACTTTTGCGAACGCAGTTTCTAAAGTGATTAATTAGTTAATCAATCGCGGCAACCTTGAACATGACCAGAAGATACTGTAGATCAAGTCGCCGCTCACCTTGACACCCCAGGCTGATCGACTCGAATTCATCAGCGAAAGCAGGCGCAATAGTTAAGGACGTTAATTCACATACCCTCCTGCAGCTTCGGAGACCGACCCCGTGATCTAGTGGATAATTTCTTGGACTACAGTCTGCCGATTATTCACGGGTGGTTGGTGCGAATCTTTAGCGTGTGTGGTGCTGATTAGATCCAACTAGATGGAAACAGTTGTCCACTACTTCGTTGATAATCACCGGGATCAACTGTTTGCCGTTCACTCATTCTTTGTGTGCTTTACTGCCGATCCAATCGTACTCAGTCCACAGTTTGTTCGCCTGAATTGTACACAGATTTACATATAATCAACTGTCTTCTTATCGATAACGTCTATATATTTCTGACGGAATATCTCTCATCTCCAGTGGTGAGCTTAGCAGGAGGGGATGGGTGCTAATTCTAGCATACGGGTCGGTTGTCATTGTTTTGTTTCATTTAAACCTGGTGCACTTTACTGGCAATCTTTCTACGTGTCTTGCTACGCGGGTGTATGCCTACAGCTGCTTGACTTGGTTATATTTTTGTTACTGTATGCTGAGACTTTTGTGCACTTTGAACAATTAACTCGCCGTTTGGGAGGATTAGGCAGCAAGTTAGGTTTAATAGTATCCCACTAATTTTTGAATCGTAGGATGATTACATATTGCTGAAAGTGAAAAAAGTGTTTGTGTTCATCTACTTCTATATCAGACGGTTGAATGAGGGGAATCGGTGAGCTTTGAACAAGTATCTGACAGCAGCCTATGGAACATACAACAGGCCTACTTCAAGTGACACTAGCTCTAATTGACATTGATCGGGAACAGCAGTGAGTAATAGCTTCACCTTACGTGAACGATTCGATTAACCAAGTCATCTGGGGTTCCAGGTTGGTATTCTGAATGTGGGTGTCGTGCTGTTTTTATGCTCATCTACCAGCAAGGTTGTCACGATGGGTTCCGGTAGGGTTTTCTGATTAGGGTACATTTGAGCTGAGTCTTGTCTATAAGTTAAATATCCCATTTCATTTTAAAATTGTTGCTAATATCTGAGCCACTGGACTGATCATAACGGAGTTTACTGTGGGTTCTGGTTGCTGGAATATCTTACCTGCTAAGGTTACGCGCTTTCTGGTCTGTCAATAGTACACGTGGAATTATCCCATTTTAAACAGCCGGCATGGGTTCGTTTTCGGATTGTGTCTTTTCACCCGCTTTGTCATTCACCGATGTTTTCTTTTCTTGGAGTGTCACGGATCAGGAGATGTGGACCGGAAACGGTCATCTCTAGTTGATCAGGTGGCTGCTCAGTGAATCAGCTGTTGTCAAAACTATATTCATTATATAGCCATTCGCGGCGCAAATTCGTTCAAAATGTTCACCCATCGGATTCCGATAACGGATATTTCTCCAACGTGGTACATGGTACAACATGAGTGGCGAAGATTTGCTAACAGATAGTAGTAGATGCGAGCTGATTGTGTTTCTCATCGTTAGGATAATCGCGTCAAATTAGTGTAGAAATGGTGTAGGTTGCCAATTTCAAGTAATCACTGGAGCCTTTATCTATATTACTCTGCAACCTTCCATTGCATTGTCTGATCCATCCATCCTGAGTCTGGTTGTTTTCCTTTTATTGCCAGTGTTTGAATGAAAGCATGGATCGTAAGATTTCATCAGGAAGCCTTCAAGATAGTTGTCCAATTGATCCTCTCTGATCGGTGGTAGCTGTAAATGTTGGCGGCATATCCTTGTTTTGTTTATCTTGACCTGCGTGTTGATTGACGTGCTTCCTTAAACGAAATATCTCCTGCTGCCGTAACCTAATCCCCGACACAAGGTCGTCCAAGCAACAACCCCATTGCGTTTGCGGGCTATGGGGGATGTTCGTTTGTGTGGTAATCCTAGGCCTACCAGCCGCCTGTGTTTGGTGATAACATGGTAGAGGCAGTGGACCAGCGAAGTCGGCCCTTCAAATGTTCTGCCTTGTGGCCTAACCTTCTAGGTTTATTGTGAATAAATGTGCCATCTGCCATTTGACTTTTTGAGAAAGTGATATTGTTGCGCGTGAAGATTATGCTGATATTTCCAAAGCAAAAGCAGTCTGCATTCCACAGACTTTCTCGACTAACCCAGTCTCAAGGTTGACGATCAGGTTTCGAATATCCCTCCTTAACCTGTTATGACTTTCCTCGAGAAGTATTCCGTTTAACATCAGACACACGTGAGGGTAGTCTGTTGATATGGTATTTTTCAGCTCTTGAACCAACGAGCCGCGTACAGTACGCTTGTGCGATTCGGGTCCAACAGCTGTTGGGGTCTTCAAGGGTTGTGTTGTTGACTCAACGTTCTAGGCTAGTTTGTGAAACATGCCTCACTGGCCGCTTGACCAATTCTTCGGCAGCTAACCAGTGCGATTGATTGGATCGTTGCTCAACGAAAGTAAGGACGGAACGACAACTCTGTACTCCGTGATCTCAACCCAAGTGTATATTCCAGTAAGAGCAGCACTTCTGAATGGAACCACGTCACCCGTTACTCACAGCTAAGTAGTCTACCGGAGACTAGGTCTGTTTCGAAAGTATAGCAACAACGCACAAGATGTACAAAACTAGTGCTGGTTAAAATAGCTTGTGCTAAGCACACAGTTGCAACAGACACCCGACATTATCGAAGCGATGTAGTGCCAGCTTAAGTCTGTCATCCAAGCGAGACTCGGCATCGTTAGGTCGGCCGACCTGGGCGTTCGTGTCTCCGATCAAACTAACTATACCAGAACGAAATGTCAGCCGAATGAGAACAGTCAGGTTCGTGTAAAAGGCATCCTTGAGAGCGGTGTCTCTTTTGTCAATCAGAGCGTAAGAAGACAAGGAAAAGGTTCCTGAAGACTTGACATTGCTAGTCAACCTTAAGTAAAACTGCCGTGCGGATAGCACAAAGTCGATTACTAACGGGAACTTAATCTGCTGTTGCAGTCGTGACTTGTGCTGATGACTATACCTACTTCGTCCAGATAGACAACGGTGGTCGTTGAGTGCGGTTTCTACCAACTCTGTACGTTGACTACTCCCCCAGGCTTCTGTTGTCTGATACTCGGCAGTCGTCGACTTTCAACGAGTCTGACGTCTGAGCTAGGGTTTCCTGTTTATCTGTCTGTATCAAATGGGGGGGGGTTCAAACACCTATGTTAGCTCGCATTCGTGATCTGAGAAAGGGACGGCGAAACTGGAGGATGAATGATGAGTCGGGGATTTCCGGGAAAATACAATTCTGATTGGCTCTCTGTTGTAGAATCCGAAGAATAATCAGTTGAGATGGTGTCTGGACAGGGTTCGGGAGGTAACTTGAATAAGACTGCGGAGTACGTCATTATTAGCGTAATTCCGTATACTACATCCTAGGGAATTAGTAGTTTTGAGTGTTCATGGTTATATCTGAACTAAGATCAGAACTTTCAGACCTAGGAAAGAGAATGGTCGAGGTTGTCAACCTTGATCCATTAACCTGTATCACACCATAGTGGATGACTGGCAGTGTATTAGGACTAGTACCGTTTTTCTTAAAATAATGAAAGCTTTCTGGCAGCATCCAGCCTGGAACTAAGACTTTTTTCCGTTCGTGTTTGTCAACATTTTACCTTTCGCACTGCAATCGAACAGACCGTCGATCTATTCTTCGATCACTTCGTACACGCCACTACATGACCTCTTTTCATCTTTAAGTCTTGCTTTGAAATACTTGGGATAAACTCCCCAGGTTCCTCCCAAATTAACCCTTGCTTAGGTGGGCATCTCTTTCATTTTATTCAATTCTCATTTGTCAGTTTTCAATGATTGTTTTCTTGTACCTCGGGTATCCCATGGTTAAGCAGGAAGAAACGATGTTCCACTTTCACTTGTCGTTAAGTTTGTGCCCACTTTTCGGATCGGTTGCTCATATACTTATGTTACATTTCTTTAGACGCCATTGATTTATCCAGTCCTTCGAGTCAGGCTATATACGTTGACGAAGAAGTATCCATTTGCTGTGTTCCTTTAGTCTACTCGTTCTTTCATCCTGTTTAGGACATACGGTAACTCCTTCTTACTGCTTCTCAGACTGATGACGGTGTCTCATTGACCTCTCATTTTTAACCAAGCGCAGAACTTCGAATTATCAGTTCGATTAATTACGACCTGATCGTTAATAAATTTGAAGCTCTTTTTTACAGTACGTGCATTCTTATACGATGTTAATGTGGTCACATTCCCTGATGGACAGTCAGTGAACGAGCGATATTTCATGCATTCTGGTAAGTACGTCCAGGAGTCATAGTCGATTCCATCATTTTCCAGGTGGGGTGTAACGATGACAGGTCGGTAATCTCTGTAAGCGGCACATCTGCAGGGCTACCGGCGGCTTAGCCTTACAGAACGTGAAAAGGATGGAATTGTGGCTTGGTTTGAATGGAACATAAACTGCGAGTTGGCTTGCTAAAGTGTCCAGTACATGTAGACGACTATATATATATATATATATATATATATATATATATATATCAGTGTGTGCCCCTTTTTCGATTACTTTAAATATATGTGTGTATATATACTTCGGGTGATTCTGAACAATATGTGAACGAAAAAATTGGTCATACACTCGGGTACACGTTAGTGGTCAACGTGCACTGGGCACTTCAACAAGAAGAAAATTGTCAATACGCCTGCCACAAAACGCATACATTCTTGATTGGAATACGTGTCGGACATGCTTTCTCCAGTTATCCATTTCTGCACTTTCTCCGCTTCGGAACAACGTCGCGGCACTGTTTAGTACGTTATTGACAGGAAGCGGGATTGAGATGTTTCCATTGCCGTCATCTTCAAAACTCTCAAACCTGCCAGTCTGCTATATGTCTGGGCATTCTTGAATATTTATCAAACGCGTCTCAGAGTTTATCGGTCATGACTACAAACTGTCATGTTTAACACCTGTTTCGCAGAGAGAAAATCGTGTTTTTCTTTCCAAGGTGCCTACATTTTGGTACCGACTTGTTCGTATCGTAAAGGACAGTGTGTCGTTATAATAATTTACATACTGTTCGTCATACTGACTAGCCAACTAACTCACATTCATCGTTCACCTTAGGTCGTTGCTCACTGCTGAGCTCCATACCTCTTATTTTCCTAAACTATACGGGTGATGTTTCCACGCCTCAGGGCCATCCGGATTAAAATTCTGTCGGTTGTTAATTATCACAAATTCTCATCGTTATTTCTGTGAAAAGTGTACGTCTCCGCTTTTTACGGTCCTGAATGTGTTCACGAATGAAAGCATCTGACTTTTCGGCACTGTTTTTGTGATGGTGTCCAACGCGTGCCTCCGTGTTAACTCCAGAACAATCCCTTGTTGGCTCAAATTTTACTCCGAGAATCCCCTGTCCCCCTCCGAGGGATAAAATTGAAAGTCGCTCTCTTCCACTAGTGGGTAAGGCCATTCTGGAACCTAATCAACAGCATGCCCTCAATCTTATATCTACCGTGTGCTCAACTGAATATATTCAAACTCTGCTTTGGCCGCTATCTTAGTTAATCTTACTTACTGCCCACTTTCACGCATCAAAATGACCGTTCTTACATCTATAAACTCGATTCACCAATACATGACTCAACTTTGCTCTGTGTTGGATCCTTGATTAAGAACCTTTCCGACGAGTGTTTCGCTCCTGCGTACCCACCTACGTACATATTTAGAGCACGAAGATAACAAATCCCTTGAATGACCTTGCAGTTTGGTCATGGCCACTTTGCTACATTTTACCTTAACGGAGTAAAAGTGAACGGGTGCCAATCCCGTATCACTCTCTTACCACGTAACGGTCTCAGTTAATGAGGCACGTAAGGGTTCACTTCCTCATTTAGCATAGAAAAACTATGTAAATTATTAGACGATTTAATGGAGTTTTTGTGAAGTGTATATATATGTGTCATCTCTTTCAGTTAACCCACAATTGGCGGGTTGATATTGCGAGCAACACAGCCGTTACGCAGCATGCGCTTCAACCGGCTTTGGCCATGCAGTCCAATTGTTACTGGCACATATACAAAGTTTGTAATGGGAACGAAGACATCGAAGCCGTTTTTTTAAAAATGAGGTGACATTGCGCACATTCTTGGGGCACCTTAAAAATCATTTACCATTTGACAGACCTAGCATTCAGGTACTGCACAAACAGCATGAAGTCTCAGAACTGGGACGAATGAAAACCTAAGGTACACTCCGAAATCAAATCGAGTATGAAACCATGATCGACGACTCCGCAACCAGTCTTACGTTGGACACAGGTCGCAAAATTTGTCTGAAAAATATCGGTGTGATTGGGTGGGGTTTTCGTACTACACAGAAGTAATTTGTAACGGAAGCCATCGAAATTACAAAAGCCACATACTCCGTAACTGGAATTGTCGGGTTTGAATTCTCTTGAATATAGTGAGCGGTTTGTGATTGGCCAAAGTGAAATGCATTGATAGCTACTTAAAATGCCAATTTTATCAGACCAAGCTTATATTCCTTCTATATATCATCTTCAAAATCAACTGATTGACCAGTCTCTCTGACTGACTATGTCGATTTTCTTTCCGCCTGGCATTTCCCGTGCTGCTGATTTACTGTAGTTAACAGTTCGAGCGATATACTGACCTCTGTCTGTGTATATTTGACCCTTAACCTGTTACCTTTCGATTTATTCACTTGTCCACATCTGATCTGAGTTAAATATCCTTGAATTCATAACTGGCTCATCTCATCTAACGAAGCTTTTGGGTCGAGCAAAACGTTGGTAGCAAATAAACTTTCCGATTGCTCGGACGTTTTTCTGGAAGTGTTTGGTGGTTTAGTTTTGTACGCTGTGTACTACAGAAGTGTTTATCACGTGGTCGTTTCTCCCGCCAAGTCGCGACAGATTGGGTAACACCATGGTTTGCAAGTGATGACATACCACGGAAGCGGTGCTATACTAAATGCTCAGTCTGATGTATGTTTGACGTCTTTTGATAACCTACATCGCTAGTTAGAATTGCTGTCTGGTGTGCTAATGTGCTTGCTTACTGGCAACTCAGCTATCCTGATGAATCTCGTTGCTGAAAACACCTAATGAAACACAAAGTCCTCTTTACAAGTTTGTTCTCATCACTGGTCTCACTCCCCCGAGTAAATTTAACCTTCGTCATTAACGTGGTTCTATATAAGCTTGCCCACATGTGCACCTAAACTTGATTCCCGTGCATAATGCTCTTTTCTTACATTAATCTTATAGTACACCGTACTGAAGGATCGGTTCTTCAGTCGGCAACTTACAGAGATAGGCTAGATGAATTCACTTGCATATCCAAAATATTATTTTGCATACCGTAACTTTTACTTTCTTCATATTCAATGTGCTGATCAGTTCGTATATCACTGGATCGTACACGTGACAGGCTGTGTGACAGCTGGGTGGGAACCGATCAAAATTCATTGTTTACCGTGCAGAGTCCATGTGGTTTTACTGCCGAGCACTGACAAGTGTCGGGCGTGATGACTTTGTTCGGCCATAAACGGGTTTCTGCTCAGTTTTTTTCAGTCTCGGTTAGTGCCTGTCAAGTGGTTGTGTTCTTCCTACTGTCGAGGTTGAAGAACAGCAGCATTTTTCTCAATGGTGGTTCTCGAAAGATTTTGACTTGTTTGTTGCGATGTGTTTGGTCTGCTCAGTGTCTTAATCGAGTAGCGTTTTTAACCGGCATTAATCTTTCTTTTTTTTAAAAAAAATCATGCTATATCCATCTTCTGAAGAATCACTACTTACAATTGAGACCATTCGTGTTTGGTGTTTACTCGTTGGATCAACTTAACGTACAACCCACTTGATGGCTTGTTTCACTTTAGTGAATATTGGCCACCGAAACCACTTTTGTCCTAAGGTAGCGACAGACAATCACCGTGTGGCTTCAGCAAGATGATAGCAACATATGGTCGCTGTTAGCTACGGCCGCCAGACGGTTCATGCGGACAATGTTTTGAACCGCTCTTCTTGATCGTTCATGATGTTACACTTGTTTGGCGGGTGCATGGTCCGAGAAATGACGTGGTCATCGGGCATGCTTATGTAACAAGGCTTGACTGTATATTCAGATGTCGGTAGCAACGACACAGTTTGTAAAGATTAATTTATGTTTGGCGCGCCCTACGCTTTCTACACGACATGATTTATGTGGAAAGTGGTGACGAAGATGGCTGTTACATAAGGTAAAATCTGTAGCTGAAGACTTCATCGCGAGCGGTGGGTTCGGCAGTATATCGGCTTTCTTGATTCAGTCTAGAAAACGAGGTTCGTTTACCTTGCCCGAAATAGTGTAAGATTGATGGCAGTTACTGTTTTATTGTGAGACTTGACATTTCTTGTTACCCCTTTTTCGTGATCCCCCGCCTTCCATTATACTTCATTTTTGGGTTATTTTTTCCAGTCTCTCGGATTTCTTACCAAGAACACGTACAAGAAATGTGCTGAAAGACCGTAGGCTATCTAGAATTTGTGGTAACATCAGTAATGTGTACTTCTTGGTTAAAATTCGCCGGAAGTGCTCCGACCGTTTCGTTTTTGTTGCCACCAGGTGCGCTTTGCTGAGAAATGACAACCACCACACCGATCGTAAGCTTCTGATGGATTTTGCGCGGCGATTTTACTTATGCTGATAGATATACTCTCTTTAAAATACTCATTGTTCCTCACATTGGAACCCTTGCCACTGTCATTAGTCACCTCGAATTTTGACACGAGGTTGTGCACGCGTTCACCTTCATTCTTCCTCGTACCCTTACTTTGTTTCTTCTCGTCTGTCTTGGTACTCGCTCGGTCAGCTCACTCAGACATTAAGGCGTTTATTACGTTCCGGAGACTATCAAAATTCAGGATGGACTTGCACAAAACCTCCTCTTCATCTGGTCCTATCGATTGATGGGAACGACATATTTTGCTAGAACAAGCTTGACGTACTGTGGTAAATTTGAGGTCGATACCGCTTTCACTTTTACCATGAATCGGATGCCGCTGGTTTCTATAGGGAGCAAAAGGTTATGTGAGGTCATTTTCGACTGACAGTGGTTGAATCACGCATCGGCGCCCGGTTAGGGTCACCACCCATTTAGTCAGGTCGACTGGCTTCTCCTTCACGTGTGTGTTTGTATGTATGAATATGTGTGGATCGGCTTATTGATCGAGCGATTTCTGTAAACTAAAGCGGCTTGGCTAACCGTTTTGTAGTCGAGCTTGGCGTCCGACTTATTCTCCGAGAGACTGTTTTTCATTTCATACATTACGAGTTTGTTTGGTGTCATCTTGGTTATCTAGCCAACGATAGCCTGAAAACTGGCGTTCTACCCAGGTCGACGTTTTTGGGCGAAAACCGGATTGTCATTGGACACCGGTTAGCTGACTTATGTTTGGTGCGAAATAAGCACAAATTTCTCCAACTCCCTGTATTCCTGCTTGCATACTGATTAGATTTCCAAGCACCGACGATGAATACCACATTTTTTGTTATGGTTGTTACTTCTGCGGCTGAATTGTGTAATATTTGCCGTTTACAACTCATTCATTCGTTCAACAGTCCACTCAATTCAGCACAGTACTGTCGATCTGGATATGCTACCCGTCAGATGCCACTATTTGGCTCTTGGTTTCAGAATGAAAGTTGGATTGATAAGTCTTGACTTCACCACGGAAGTGCACGTGTTGGCCTTTCTGTACTATACCGTCAATGGTTTTAGCCACAGAAATTTGCTGCAAATTATAATTTGTTCTCAGTGGTGTCGTTCTAGAATGGCCGGATATTTCCTGGCGGTGACCCTTTGGCTGACCAATACATACCTGTAATGTCGTCATTCAATGAAAGTATTCTGTCGGTTGAAGTTGTATAATGTGCATTGTTCACTATTTTATCCAACCATGCACAGCCCTCTGACTGTAGTGACCGGCATCGTGGAACCATGATAAGCGTCTCCTGTGTAGCCCGATTAATCGGAGAAGGGATGGTGTTCGGCAGAACAGAAGTGAGCTGTCGAATGGTTGCATGTACGTAATAGTGCGTGAATTGTAAGCGAAAGCCGTGACCTGTTCATGTCAGATCCATGCAAGCGGGGCGATGCCAACCGACTCTAACCAGTTGTTCTTTCCACTAGTATGTACCGATGGTGTGTACATCACCATCCTGCAAAGTCCCACGCACGCAGGGACATTGTGATAGTCAGCGTTCGAGCGTTGGCTCACCACAGTCAGTAATTAGCTCTTTCTAAGTGCCTTTTTATCAAACGTAATTGGGCCTGCTATACATGGGCCTCATAACCAATGTAAAAGACAGAGCATAAAATTGACATAAAATCGAACGTTCCACAACAAGTTGACCGCTAGATTCACAATCCTGCCACTTCTAATGGCGTATTTGACTGCACGACTATTGCTTCTAGATTAACTCAAGTCACGAGGAATTTTTACAATGATCTAAGTGATAGGTCGATTTTCCCGAGTGACTTTTTTGCGTCCCCTTCCCCAACGAACTACCGTGACCGCACGGGCTGTGAAAGTGATGAGGGTCATTAGTTATCATTCGGACTTAGTTTCACTCAGTTTGTCAACACGAACGTTTTTCACAATCTTAGTTTAATATTTCATCGTTTCACCCAAAAGCAGTTGAACTGCAGTTGAACTCGGTTTGTTCCTCTGAACGGTGTCAAGGTTGTTACCAGTTGCTCTCATTTTTTTTAGAGAAAGACTCGAAGTCTGTGTAACAGTTGTACAAAAGTCATCCTTGTTTTTGTCACTTTCAAGTTGTTGTTTGTTATGAATACAGTGTCGCCTCGAAAAACCCGGGAAAAGGTCATACTCATGAAGAGTACGCAGGGTGCCGCTCCAATTGCGAATGTTTTAGTCATATGTTTGTTCCGTAACAGGTCTTAAAATCAACCGATCAACTTAATGATCGTGGTGTTTTAGATCTGAAGGCTAACTTCGACCCGGTTAGTCATGAAGATTCCAGTAGGTGACTCTTTTGCAATGCTTTCTAGGCGAATATTCATGTCTGTGCATCTGTTGATGCTTCTAGCTGGACGAGATTTTGTAAGCAACCATTTCAAACGTTCATTTCAAATTATGTTCGCAATTGGTGTCCGATGTTATTCTTCTCACAAACAACAGTTCGGACAGTGTGCTTGAAGAGTCCAGTCGCTCTCTCTGGGCGTTACCCTCAGGTATTAAGCTGGTGGAAGTAGATTTTGCGAATGGCATTGTTCTGCTTAGTCCTATCCGTGCGATAAACGCGCGCACCATGTTGGATATTGAGAATGTCCGGACTGGTCTATACCTGATGCATAGTTTTATTGGAAAACGTTTCCATTCCTAGCCCCTTTATTGTTGCTTGAGTGGGTGGTGCCATTTCGTCTGCATGCAACATTGCGTAGGTGGTTTTTGCCTTAATGACTAAGTAGTGTTGCTTTCGTTTATCATGGTGTTTGAGATGTTGTTATGCAGGAATCTGGTACCCACATTTATGAGCGGTCTACGATAACCGTTTGATACGAGTAGCCTTCTTTTATTGTTCGGCCTCACTACAATCGATAGTCACTCTGTCAGTTAGTGTTTATACACAATTTACGTGTGACTGGATGGTTTCTTTTGCACAACAGCCATTACTGGCTGTTCGTGCCTTTTCATCAGATTGACTCAATATTGGCATATTCGGAATAGTTTGTGGAAACTTATTTCCCTCTTGTTTGTGAAGCAGATTTCCGACATTACCTTTCTGAGTGTTTTACGGGAATTCTCGCTCTCTGCGTGTCTAACGCTCACGAATGTATTGTTCACCTACTTCGGTCGTTACGTTTTACGGGATTCCTCGAACGCATCCCTTTCAAATTTCTCCCTTAGAGCAAATGGTACGGGGAGCGTTGTTCTCAGCTGTACGTCTTGTTTATGCTAATAGACCATGTATTCAAGTTGTGTCTGTGTTTCTGCGCAAAGTTCTGTTCAGTTTTGGTGTTCGTTGTAGTTGACTTGGTGCGTCCTTGATGCTGCCTCAGGTTATTCTGGCGCATGTCACCTGTTGCTTTGGGTGCCATTTCGTCCATGATTCACGTAAACAGTGATTGAACATTGAATCACCTCATGAATTCCTTGCTCCTCATTTTGTCGAGGAAATCGGAGGCACTACTTAAATAGACTATTGAATTAGTCACGACTGTAGATCTTAACCGTATTTCGTCTTCGAATCTCATACAGCTCATTTAAACTCGGAATTAGTCTTTCTGTGGATTTCATGTATTATTGACTTTTTAAAGGTCACAAGGTTGTTGTTCACTTTCTTCGTCAATTTTCTCCCCGATTTCTCTCCGATGAATTAGTCATACAGTAGTTGTTCTGCCTTCAAGATATAGTCGTTGCTGTTTGATAAGACTATAGCGTTTCTCCTGTACGATGACAGCACAACCGTGTTTTCATCCAGAAAAGTCTTCTTTTTTGATGCTACACACTAAGCACATTGCTAGACGTACTGTTAGTATTTTTAATACTACTACTGTTATTTCATAGGTTAAACGACGGTCTGGGTAGCTAATCGACATCTTGAAGCAAACACAAGTGATGACAAATCTTAAGGGCATAAGGAGTAAAGTAGCTTAGAGCAATCTTCACAACAAATTGAGAAAGAGGAAGGATTTTTTTGTCAATTTCTGCAGCTATCACAATAAGCTAAGGAATACTTCTCCACAGATTGTAGCTTAAAGCTTTGCTCTTCAGTATCATCAGCCGACAACACTCGGCACATTTTAAGAACCATCCCGGAAGTCCCATAGAACATACAGAGGCCAAAATTGGTACCGGTTTATTGGTACCGGTTTGTGCGAACGCACAAAACAGCCGTGGACTAGAGCCACTATTCTCTATTATCATACTGTATGACAAAGCTTTCCAAGGAAACTGAATCAAACTTCACTGCTATTGTCCACCATCCTGTTTTCCTGACCTACTCTTTAGAAAAGCTGGAGTAAGTAAACTACAGTTCAGCTAGCCAGTGAAGTCCACACACTACTGAGAGTCACTGTGAAGATTACACTTTTAGAAGCTTAAAAAGGTGGTCATGTGCTCAGTCAAGTGACTGTTGTCTTAGATATTTCCTAATAGCAATTCAGCCTGCTATGCATAAACCATTGAATAATCAGAAAATATTAAAACTGTCTGATACGAGGCAGACATCCATTTACCAATACGATTTTTTGACTGCGCTCTATTTTTTGACTTCTTGACAACACTGTAAACGCGGAGTTTTTGATTTGCGGTTCTACACGTAGTTTGTTTCGGAGTGTTAATCACGTCTTGTTTCTTGTTGTGTCGCAACAGCAAAATGGCATGGTAGTCCAGAGGGCGACTTACGAGTGTTCCGTGTGTTAGTGTGCACAACCTTATTAACAAGAAAATTGTTGATACAACTAGCTTAACAACAGTGGATTATACCTTCGAAACCAGTGAATTAATCGAAAAACGATAGTGTGCTTGTCAAACGTTCACAGACGTCTTATTCACAGGAATAAAAACATACAACAAATCCACAGCTGCCAAGATGAACATGCACCGTCCAGAGTATCTCCAATACGTGGTATTACATATACTGTCCGTTCCTCATCGACAGGAAATTGACGACATCCTTTGTAACTGCAAGCCTGGACACTTTCCGCCATATATAGGCAAATACATTGAAGCTAGGTCTGTTGTTCAATAGCAACGGCTCGATCTTGGACAGTTAATCATTGGTCAGACGTTGGCTTGGCTCGAGTCGTCTGGTGGCTGGGTCTACCGGGTGGCTGTGCAACAACGCGGCCTTTGACGTTCCAAGCAGACCGTCGTCCAAGTGTCTAAAACTGTTGACGGTTGCATCAACTGCCAGCCCTTATCATGAGTTCTTTAACATGTCATCGATGTATTGATGTGTCACTACGCATGTCGTTAACCCAAGGTTATCTACCTTCAGTTGAGGCAGTTTCCATTCAGTTCAGCCGCTATCACACATTCGCATTTTGTGCTTAGGTCTTGGATACCGAAATCCACGTCCAAGTACACTTATAGTCACACCATACCTGAACCGTAACCCTCGTCGTTCAGGTTCTGGTTATACGGTAAACAACAAAACTACTTAGATATCAGTGTCTCTCATGACACACTCTCTCAGTCAAAATCTTTCCACTTCTTTTCGCTTTTCTTTGAGACTAGTAGGTGCCGAACTTCGATTCGGTAACCTCTTTGTGTTAAGTGCTATTCCTTCGGCTATCTGTTTTATGGTATTGGGTTGTGATCTGACAGTGCAGGCGATTGACGTCGTCTGTAAAGTATCCGCGCGGTACGCTTCGTTTTATGTCACATGCTTGCTGTTGTTCATTGATATTTTTCCATATGGTGAAAGCACTGTCAGCCGTCGGACAGAATATGACTAGACTGTTTGCAGTCGCACAGAATTTGTCGGGAGAAATTAAATAGATCCTGGTTGGCCTTACATGGGTCGAGTATAGAAAGTGATATCAGTGCCGTGTTCATGATAATTGCAAGTTGACGTTAATCTGGCTCAACGCATTGGTGTGGCTTGATTTAAAGATTTTAAACTGATAAAACTAACACCGCATCTGTTCTTATGGCATGAGGTGTTCTTTCATTTAATATATAAGATTTTCGTTTTTTTTAAAAACCACGCGCTTGCTGATCCACCTTGCCTTGTTTTTTGACTCAGGTGAATTTGGGTACGTTCGCTTTTTTGTTTTTGTAAGCCATAAAGGGTTCATGCATCATGTGTGTGAGCGCGGCTTTTGCAGATCGTCACTTTTATGGTTTTTTTACTGATCATAGTGTTTGGTCGGTACGATTTTTTTCTATCTTACCGCCTCGCCATAATGCCGCTGTCATCCATTTCGTCTGTTCAGTGGTCACACGTTTATTCTATCGTTTTTTCATGACCCATATCTAGCACAGTATGCAAATAATTTTCGCCTTGAGACTGCTTGTCTTTTATCGTTTTGTGTGTTTGTGTTCACTCAAGAATGTGGTATATCTCTTGTGTGCTCAGACCATGGGTACTTTATGTACTCAGTTTAGAGACGATCTTCACCTGGGTTTCTTAGATTGTACTCGCAGATCACAGGTCTTTCTTCCTGACCATGACCTTGGGTTCTTATACTCTCTGACCAAATCTTGTATCTTTCTTAGTTCTATCTATCCTTAAAAGCAAACCGAACAATGCGATAAACCTCGTGTGCACAAAAGATACTACTTCGTGTTCTTAACTTCTTTTGATCATTGATCAGCTTGTCTTACCTTCCTTCCAATTGTCGGGTTGTGGTTTGCCCGTTTATAATCTTCAACTTCCATTGCTAGACTGTACATAGGGTTAGTGTGCAATATTCAAACTCCTGATGGGAGTATTTCGTCCTCTTGATGAAACAATGGGACTAGTGCGAATTACGTATGGTCGCTCTATCCAAGCATTCCAAGCTATTGAACTTCTTTTATATCGCGTGTTTCACTGACAGCAGAGGTAACGAAAATCAACAGTCTTCGCTGTGTAGATCACGTACTCCGTATGTTGGTGAGGCGTCTATTACGTGTGCATTGTTCACTATGACTGCCGATGGTTGGATGAAGTCCGAGGACTTCCTGATAGTGACGATCGAGGAAGGTCTCGACTGGGCCGAAAAGCAGGGTTGGTTGGTATCGTCTGCATGGGTGAAGAGTTCGAGACTGTTCTCGCGACTGGTTTGAGACACTTTGGTAGAGCAGTGCGTCGCAGTCACTGGCGACCCTGTTTCCGCACGGTTGTTGACTCTTATATCTCTTTCCCGAAACTCCATTGTTCTCAATTCTCTTTCTTCACTCCTAGTTCCCATTTCTTTTTTGGCATTTGTTCATCACTCTGCTATTTCGTGAACCATGGCCAGAACGAAGAGCAGTGCAGGTCATGTTGTCCACGAGTACGACTCAAATCTTACAGTGATAATGATAGTCTATTACGTTCATCATGATAACACCCAACTCTCATGATAACCAAATGGTGAAACGAAGCTTGGTGTGTATTCTCATGGTTTCAGTGATTTACGGTCTGAACTCTCCTTTGAAGTCTCGCGATAGATCGGTTAATACTCTCGGTTGCCCTTATCGTAGGCTTCTCGTGTGAATTTTCAGCCGTAGTCGCATTTATTTCACATAGTCAGCTACTGAATTGAGAAAATCGGAACAAATGTGGTCTGAGTAAAACTAAACAATTCCGTTTCAGAAAAAAATGTTCTTTCTATAAAGTACCAACGGTGTTTACGATTGCTATTGGACGACAAGCGTGTTGCGTTTTGGTTGGCTCGTTTATTGTTACGTTCAACAGTCCGAAAATGGGCTCGCGGCAGTAGTTTTCTTATTGGTCACTGCAGTTAGGCGACGTCCCACTGACCAGAGCGGCCCTAACATTTTCAAGAAGGGTTTTTAAGATCTCAACTGTTAATCAGAAAGGGCTCATGCTGTTTCAATGGAAGACAAGAACAATTATCCACATAAGTAAGTAATTTTGAACGTAGTAGTGTGACCGGAACGTAATGGCATAAAATACAGTAAAAATCTGCTGTGACAGTGCTCTGTAACTAGTTCATGCTGGTCGTGTGCGCACCGAGTGAACAATGATGGCTTTAAAGAAAGGCAACTACATCGGTTGTTTGCTCACGTCCATTGCATACAACTTTCACGTTCAAGGGAACCTATTTATCCTTCCGTCCGCTGCGAAGTGTTACATTCATTTGGTTTTCAAATAGGCGCCACCAACTGATAATGACGTGTTCAGTCAATCGGAATAATTTTTTACTGCCGGTGGACATCTACACCATGACTCTGTCTTAAACAATTCCGCTGTTTAAATCCGACGCGCGCTGAAGCAATTTGTTTTAACCATCACTTCTTACAAACAAATTCGATGTAGCAGCTGATCTCTGCTTTTGATTGGTTAGCACAATTTCGTTTGCAATAACTTATGCGTGGATTCTAATCAGCTGAACTTTCACCAATCAGACAACTGCACCAGTCCAATCTTATTGCCTGGACATTGGTCGTATTGTTTAACATCTCGAGATGGGACATGTAAATAGCGATTCTACTAAACAAATTGTTGGACGAGCCATTGGTGTCAAAACTAAGCTAATCGGTTATCAGTTGTTGATTCAATGCACGTACGCTCACATGCGAGGTCATGTTCTTTTTTCATCCCAAAATTACTACTTTCATGTGGCTGGCGTTTTGCTTGGTTTCTGCGGCTGAAAGAAATTATCCCAGTTGCTATATTTTAAGATGTATATGGCAAACTTGTTTGCAGTAACCAAAATCGGTAACGCATAAACATCGTTGCTGTTTTCACTCCCAATGTTTGCGTCACCATGGATGATCAGAAGCCCAACTGTTCACTATAATCGTTTTAGGACAATCTATTCAATTATTGGCAAATCTCTCTGTTCACTAGCACTTCTGTGCTTGTAAATATTGATGCTTTTTGTGGCTCTATTTTCTGCAGGGTAATCTCATGTTTAGTTGCCACCTTATTTGTGATTTTTATTTTCTTGAATGGGAATCTTTCAGTTTGCCGTTCATTCCCTTGGCTTCTTTTTTGGTCTCGCATTATTTTGATGAGTCTTATTACACCTGTCAAATTCACTTCGTCTCGTACTGAAAACCTGTTTACAGGCGCGGTTAGGCTTATTGAAACCACCTAGTGAACACTGATTGCCAATTTTTTCAACTCACAGAAACAGATTATGCCAGTTTGTCGTATTTTTCGCTAAGAAGTTGTTCAGTTTCAGTAAACTAAATAATCGCCGATGCTTTCAGATATAAAAGTATATTTGATCGAAGAAGAGCGAAGACTTACGATTTGTGCTCGAACAGAATTTCGCTACATCCGTACCGTAGGCCAGTGGATACAGCTTAAACACAAGATTTCAATCCCTAAGAACGAAAATTAGCAGTGCATCACCAGTTTTCGCAACCGACTCTTGGCATGCACAAAATTGGGTTCCGGTATTCCTTCTTATCTCAGCAGGTTTGTGTCTTGACGAAAACGCCCATCTTCTATCATCCTTTTTGTTAAACATTCAGGAATTGGCGTGGATGGTCAGTCGGTGGGTTAGGAAAGGTCACTAAATCCAGGGTAGGAGCAAGTGAGGGATCTGTTTTCTGAGCACACAAGGCCAGTTTCAGTAGATCGACTGAGACCGCTTCAACAAACTAAAAATCTTGGATTGATGACTTACTAGGATTAGTAATGAACAAACCGGATCCGTAGTGTGACCAGTGGTCAGGACGTGTCTGGTGACTGGGAACAACGGTTGCTTGTGTGTGTTCGACGGCATTGTCGTTCTCCGCTAACACGGATTTCCACAACCCACTTAGACAAGTGTTCTTTCAACCCGGGGATTAGGCATCTATCGGTTCTGTCCGTGTTACTTTCTCTGCTCCACGATTACATGCAAACTGGTGGACACAGTGTGAGGTGGCACCGACATGTTGATCACCTTTGATTGGAAACACAAGTAGTTTCCGGATCTAAGTTGAAACAGAGACCACTGTCGGAAAAGACGGTTCCATATCGATTTTCCAAATTAAGTAATGCTACTTGCGTTCTCTTAACGATTGTAGGCATTGCTTCATGATAGCCTATCAGACTAATGCTATTTCTGTTTGCTGTAGCAGTGATTCTAGTTTTATGCTGACCCGGGTTGTCACTATCGATTGGCTGGAGATCAGATAATTGATCGCTCGGGTGCTCAGACAGGGCTTCAACATGAATATAATCAGACACATGTGGCTGTAGGTTATAATCAAGACTCAAAGTTAATTAAACTGTTGTAAGATATCTTCACCAAATTTATTACGAATGAAGTCAAACAGTTTGGGCATTGTGTTTAGCATGTTATGGATAAACAGGTTGAGAATAACACAACGTTTAGAGCAAATTATAATACTGCACGTCTCAACCACGTCTGATGACCTTCCTCAGGGTGTTGTGATCGAAATCACACATACGTTGTTAATGTGATTTCCATTATAGCACTGCCGAGGAAGGTCACCCGACGTGGTTGAAACGTAGAGTATTATAACTTGATCCTAACGTTCCGTTATTCTTAATCTGTTTATCATTGATTAAACCGTGTTGAAGAACAGTTCAGTATGATCATACTGGGATCCATGAGAATTGGTTATTCAGCAAGCCATTTCGAAACAGCATCTGTCATCATTAGGAAAACTCAAGTCCAAGAATGCACTATTTAGGCCAGACAAGAGTTCTGGTGCAGTAGTTTTACACAACGACGCGTATTTCAATATCGGATGACCAAACGAAGTTTCAACGAGAAGACACAGTACACAATGTCACTCGCGTTGAAGGTCGTATGAGACATCTTCAGCTTCGCTTACCATTACCCGTAATTGATGAGATGATACATAATGCTCCTACACCGTGTGGGTCATCGACACCTCAACTCTGCGGCTTTTCTGAGACATGCCAGCCGGAATGCCGTTAAGGCTATTGCATCTATGACAAATTTCCCATACCATAAATTTTCATACCGGTTACTCACCATTCTGATTACACCAAAATAGGCGCATCCGTTTCAGGTGATCATTGATATAAACAACTTCCTTCTTACTAATAAAATGATGTGCTCCGCAGACGTCTACTGATCGTTTATGAATTTCCCATTATATTAGGTCACATTTGTGATCTCGTTAAGACGACGGAACCTTCATCGTTGTGCTCCGTTGTGCATCCGTCTTCGTGAGCAGTTCTAACGCTAAACAAATGAAGTAATCATGTGAAATCAACTAGGGCCCATCTTAAGACTCTCAGGTTAAGGAGTGAGCAAAAGTTAGCCGGAGACAGTAGGGTTGTCCCACAATAAACGTTACATCGATGACAAAATACTGAGCCGTTCCAAACAGACAATAGACAACTCAGCGAGGTGTTTGAGTGGTTTTAATCCCAACCTGGAGGTAGTTATGTAACTTTGAGACCGACATCTACATCCTGTTTCTATACATACTCATAAGTCGCCGCGACGATGATTATTAAAAAAGCTGGCTACAGCAAGTCCACGTGGTCCGATCAATACCTGAGTCTTAGTACTTTCACACCAGTTCAGTACAAACTTGCACTAGTGAATACACTGTTCACCCGAGCGAGATGAATCTGTACACAGAATAGAATTAGACTTGATTAAGTTTGTACTACAATTCAATGGTTCACAGCAAGACAGTACACTGAGACCGAAATCCGAACAGTTGGTCACAATGAGAAGAAAGACGGTTTAAGTAGAGTTGACTATTGAAGGTGATTGTAAAACGCAACAAACAACGCGGAAACCGGCAAATTGGAATAAACGAAGATTTAACGCAACCGAACATCGTTTATTAGCTCGGATCCGGAAACTACTTGTGTTTCCAATCAAAGGTGATCAACATGTCGGTGCCACCTCACACTGTGTCCACCAGTTTGCATGTAATCGTGGAGCAGAGAAAGTAACACGGACAGAACCGATAGATGCCTAATCCCCGGGTTGAAAGAACACTTGTCTAAGTGGGTTGTGGAAATCCGTGTTAGCGGAGAACGACAATGCCGTCGAACACACACAAGCAACCGTTGTTCCCAGTCACCAGACACGTCCTGACCACTGGTCACACTACGGATCCGGTTTGTTCATTACTAATCCTAGTAAGTCATCAATCCAAGATTTTTAGTTTGTTGAAGCGGTCTCAGTCGATCTACTGAAACTGGCCTTGTGTGCTCAGAAAACAGATCCCTCACTTGCTCCTGCCCTGGACTTAGTGTGCTATCTTGACGCGCCCACTAACTCTATACCTTTTCTATTGTTTACTACGGAGAACTTGATTCTGTTTGCTGTAAATCGGAAGTATCTGCTCCTTGCGCGCTCCAACGTTTTTTTGTCAAATTCTTGTTGGATTTCGGTGTTACAGACCTTTTGATAAGCAGATGGAGAATAACACAACGTTACGAGCTCGTTGTAATACTCTGCGTTTCAACCACCTCTGGTAGCCTTCTTCAGGAGTGTTGTCAGATCCTTCTTTTTTTTCCCAACGGAAATTCAGGGAAAATACTACTGAAGGAAATTCATTTTCCAGAAATGTAAACAAACTTGCGAAAAGTCAAGTGAACACTGTTGACATGTTGACTTTTTATGGCGCAGAAGTCACATAAGACTGTCCAGTGGGCGTTTTGTGTGCACGTACACGGCCATCAGGCAGGTGATGCATTTGACAGGCAGCTATATAGGTCCGAATTCAAGCGCATATGAATAGAAGTTTCATTGCAAACTTCTCTAAAGTTATACGACTGTTAATCAGAGGAACGAAGAGTGAACCCACATGCTTCGTGCAGTATATCTATCTACGAACAAATTTCCTGGAGTGTACAATTATTTCCATCACTTCAGTCGACATTAAACTTTTGAGTATATCAAATCGAAATTTTCGTTTTACTCAGTGCTTCAACATTATGATTTTTCTTACAACACTTCTTTTCTGAAACTCCGAAAAAGCAAAGACAGCAAAGCCATTTTCATATGCAACTGCACAACTCTAAATGCAATGAGTTGGAGATATCATATCAAACTGTGCTTGCCTGTTTGTCGTGATCGCTCACATGTTTCGATGAGAGTTGATAACATAGAGATACTCGTTGAATATCATTAACTGTAAATGGAGGAGAATTGAGCACCCCATCCTTACTGTTCACCCTTTGCAAGAAGGTTTGCTTGGTCAACGGGCCAGCATTAAAGTCAATGTACAGGTAAACTTGATGGCAAAGTTCTGTTTATGCGAAGAGTGTGAGAATTGAAATCAGTTGCCAATAAGCGTAGGAAACGATACATTGTGACGTTTGCCAGTGAATCTCGAGACGAAAACAAGGGGAAAATACCACATACAAAGCTCTAATTCACATCTGACCTTGCTCAATTTCATACGTTTCCTAAAAGGTTATATCGTGAACTTTTCAAGATTTCATGATGATAGGCCATGGGTTTATAGTGCAGCCTGCCCTTTTTGATGCAGGTGTGGCACTGGTTTCGTTTTACTCGCCCCTTAAACATGATGTTAAAAGTGAGACAAATTGTGCAACCCAGGCTGGGACACATCACTTTGCGTGTTGCGGAACGCGTCTTATTTTAACACTGTACTTAAACACCATCTAACTGCAACTAAATATTATGACTTCGTGCTCAAGATTCGTGAGGGTGTGCACATATGCCGTTTGCATTGCCCACTATTTATGTTTCCACGCACACTGCCGTTTTTAGTGTATCCAAAGGCCATTTCTATATTGTGGAATTCCTACCACTAGCTGCAGTTGATTAACCTTATGCATGAATGGGGATTTATTAACAGTCTATGACGTGTACTATTTTTGACCATATCCGGAACAATTCAGTTTGAATGCGTTTGCGGTGTATCCGCACTATGTGTTATGCTGTTCATTTTGTCTTCAGGTTCCTGCATTTACTCGTTCACATACTTCTGTATCATGGAGATTTGAGGATGGTATTTTACCAGGCGGGCATTGCTACGGACCATCTTTGGATGGAATGTCTAGTGAATTAAACCAGTCCATGTTGAATCACTCAGTCGACTTGGTCTCGCCGTCGTCTTCCGATGGGACTGGATATTTTGACCGACGGTCAGTTGTACAACCACACGTCGGAAACTCCATGTCGACTAGCTTGGTCACTTCTGCTCAATGTGGCAGCAGTATTTACAATTCAGGTGGACGAATCAGTGTGGACGAATATGGTTCTTGCCAGAGCGCGCATTTTCCGTTCACTGAAGCGAATTGTTCCGATCTTCGACCTCCTTGTATGTCAAACCATGTCCGATCAGGTGGAGTGGACGGCATGCAACGACTGTCTACCGAAACGCATTAGTCATCCGGTATCGTCACTGTTGTTCGTCTCTGTTGTTTTTCTTCTGACGTGTGTAGGCACACACGCATATACACCCGTCTGCGCACAAGATTGAATTCAATGTTTCCTGCTTACCTTAGCCATGGTCGATCCCGTGTGTTTATGTGTGTGAGTGATTGGTCGGCTATACTCCGGCAGCAGCAACAACACGAGTCGGATGCACCTAGACTGTTTCCCCTTTTCCTTGTTCTCTCCTTGTTCGTCATGTGCATCCCTAATCGGACGTTTTTCTTTAGCTGCCCAGAGCCAGCGAAACAGCTATCAGTGCTCTTGGCACTCCGCTTCACCCATTACCAATCTGGTAGGCCAAGGCTGTTCGTGGTGCTTTCATTCTCTCTCTCTCTCTCACACACACGCACACACTCGTGTTTGCTCGATTATCAAGCGGAGCGCATTCAAAATGTTCTTGATGCGTGTGTATATGTGTGTGACTACACTCTTTCTAATCGTGTTCCTGTTACGCTTGTTGTTTAACTATACTGTGGAGAGAACAGTGTGAACCGTGTTCTGTTGCGCGGGAATAATGAATTGTACGATTGTTCGTCTTTCTGCATTTGTCACAAACCGATCCCTTTCCGTTATCCCTACTATGAATATTATTACTGTTACTTCTACTACCATCTCCATTACTATTTCCACGACTACTAATACTACACACTACACTATCATTGCTACGATGCTTATAAATAAACATATAAATCATTTTAGATAAGTCCTCTGTGTGTTTCGCTCACACGGTACATGATAGAGATGATTCTCACAGTCAACAGGTGGTTTTAAGAACTAGTTTGTTTGTTTGTTCCAGTTCGTCGTGCAGTCATGTAGGTCGTTCTGTGAGAATTAGAAATCCGGGCAGGTGTGATTTTGTTGAAATCATGAAATGGGTTGCTGCACGCTTGACGAATGACGTATTGCTGTAGAGTACGCTTTGTAGGGTCATCACCATTAGTGTTTCACTCTTGTGTTTACTGCCATATACCCATACATGGAAAAACATCCTGGTTGAGAAATGAAGCAAGAGAAAGAATAGGACGTGAATCACACGTTTGATCGTCGATGTCCGTATTCGGTTACTAAGCGGATATTCGATAGTGAACGTCAAACCAACGCATTCGATCAATCTGTGGAATTTGGATAGTTAAGCCATGTGCTGAGGACGCCAATCTGTCTGCCACACTGAATACTTTGTTCATGCTTCGACTGACAAGTGTGGGGGTTTGATAAGTGACTTATCACAAGGGAACGAAGGCAACTACCAGTTGGTTAGCTGTTGTTTGTCGTGCTTGTCTGGCATTCCGTGACCCCTGTGATTTAACTAGTCGGTAAGTAGAACCGTTAAGAGAGCTGGCGGCTAACATGCTGAGTGATATGTGTTGATGTTGTTTGGTAGTGTTGTTTGTGCAGTACGGTTCGAGGAAGCGGATCAGCAAAAGTTGTTTTGCAGATGCTGTTTCGCCCTCACTCGTTTGGTACTAAGAGGCAAGCGCGTTGAATTTTTTTTCCTTGATTTTAAACGAACTAATTCATCTCATCATCATATTGTCACCGTATATGATGCATCTGTGTTTAACACTGATGCTTGACTGTTGTACAACGATTTGCTGAGATGAACCTGCTGTAGTTCGGAGGCGAAAGAATTGGATGAGATGGGTTCTACTGACTGAAGAATACCTAACTATAGACAGGCATTCAGCATCAAAATATCTACAATTTGCAAACGAAATGTTGCGCTTTAATTGAAGACAGGCGTATTCAAGAGGACAACTTCTATGACACCTGGTAGCATTCACGTCATCGTACTGGATCACCTACCGTATCTTCTAATGTTTCCACTTGTTGGTTAGCCACCTCCTAGGTTTTGGACCCATGACCTCTGGTCCGACAATGAGCACGGCTTAGTAAGCAGTGAGTATGCTTTTTTAGCATGCACATCTTTCAGGTTCAGATGATCGATGCTTGTGACCCTTCTAAGCTGTTTGCTTACTCAGTGTCGTCCTCCGATGTGTACCTACAAAATGCAAAAATCGTTAGTCAACTAGTTCGACATGTCCAATATCCTTATCATCTCGTACTCCATTTCACAGCCTAGAATTAAGAACCCTTTCAACCGCGGTCCCATAAACTGGATTGTTTTTAGTTTGAATAGGGCACCAGAGTTCCCAAACTGAGCAACGCTGCCTTACCTTTAGATTTCGTTTCCCGCACTTCCTTCAATCGTGGTACAAGCTTTTAGGTGCACAACTCGGTCAGCAGTTTTCAGAACCCCATTAGCTAGTCGTAGTCTGGTCTGGATTAGCGTTATTGCTCCATCTTATGTCACAACCTCGAACTGCGAAATGCTTTTCTAAGACTATATATATATATACCATGGAATGGTTACGAGGAGTGACAAAATTGCTGCAATATTAGAAGAGTGGGTAATATGTAAGGTGGGGGGGTGAAAAAAATATGGGAGGATAAGGAGGAAAGAAGCACAAAGTGGGTACACTGCTCTGTTCTGCAACCGTTACTTCATGAACGTGATCGACTGATTTGTTTGCTTGAGACACTGAGTCAGCAGACGTGGTCACTGATGTTGGGTGTTTGAACGTTATGACGGAATTCATCCTCATCTGTTTCCTTTTTTTTTGCATTGAATGTGGGCTGTTTCTGTCACTGTTGTGTGAAAAATAAAGGCGACAATAGTAACCGCTATTCACCTGCTGGTTTTCAGTGGTTAAGCTTATGATGGACTGATTTGTTGCTAAATGGATAGCGTCTGGTTAGCAGATTTTGATGACTTTTGCGCTGTTCGTCATAACCAAAGTGGGAAGTTCAGTGAAAACTTCGTGATTGTATCAGATGTGGTGAACGACATTTGCTGATAAAATCGTGCCACAACCTTTCTCAGAATGTCTTGTTGTCTGGAAGACATGTTACTGTTGCTTTGGCACCGTGCCTTGTGAGGATAGAATAACTTTCGCCACTCATCTGGAACTTCTGTTTTCCGCGTAGCTGTGTACAAATAATAGAGCCTTGTTGGTGAAGGCGGATCTGCTGCCAACAGGCCAGGACATCCACCCATCACGTGACATTCATGTTATACTATTTGGAAAGAACCTTTCCGTAGCAGTTGATCAGTCGAGATGGTGTTCATGTTATCTTGTGCCAGCTGAACACATTACGCGACTGTCCAGTCCAACATTGAGCACAAGTCTACCGGTCGAAAATGTCACACATTTTGTAAAACTCAAGGGCGTTGGCCGGTAACCAGGTCATTCGCTGTTTCCCAGAAAACCCAGGAATGCCATTGGAGACTGTTAATTTTGTCGCACAGTTCGTTGTAGTGTATGATGTGATAGGTTTCCGTTATGCATCAATCAAGTACGTTGATAGTAGGTGCTGGCGGATTTGTGCCTTTGAAGCCACCATGTTAGATAATAACCGAGGCACCTACTAATTTTCAGACTGCGAAACATTTTTGTTATTCTTCATTTCTTTTCAGTTTGACTTTAATTTGTAATCTGTTAACAAGACTCAGCCCTATATTTCATGCTGATTGGTCTGCAGTTTTGACCTCACTTCCGTATTGTATGTGAGTTTTGTTAGCTAATTATTGGTGTTTAGATGTCTGTATGTACTGATCAATGCTTGAATCCACACTTGTTCTGAAACATGAGTAAATGATTGTGTGTTTTAAGATACTCCAGTTTCTTGTTGGAAACGTGCAGTCAGTGTACCGAGATGTTGGAGTGAAATGACAGAAACACTTTTTGTTGATAAATTATCATACAGGATTTGTTGTAGTATTTTGTTTTGACTAGTTTTCATGTTTCCGTTACTGATTATTCTTCTGTCTCCGGCTTTCGAATATGATTTGTTTGCTTGCTTGCTCCCACTTTGATGATAACAAGAGAGACTTAAGGATGTTCTCGGTGAAACATTGTCTACAACAATATTTTTGGAAACGACAGTCAATGACCGCAGACCGTACGAGTTGTTGACCGACGAATTTGGTTGTGTCTTAGGTACATGCCGCACTGTTGGTGTTTATATAGTAGAGTCAAACAAATTTAGTGAAAAGAAATGCAGGACTACACACGCGAACATTCACAGCCCACATACGAGCAATGAGCTTGTTGATTTACCAAGGCAGTTTCAAACCGATAGTTCCTTTTGAATTCACAGGCTTACTCGGATTGCATCACGAGGAAGGTATAATTTGAGGATTACGTGACCATATTTCGGTACGGGTGTATACTACGTTGGGAAAAGAGAGCCTACAGAAGCTATGAATCCTTCATTCCTTTGTCTCTGAACGTTCATTGTTGTGTTGTGTTTTGGATGACAGGACGGGGCGTGATAGATCCGAGGGCCAGTTTTCACTGCAGCCAAACCGAACGATGGTGGCGTTATGGGAACGGCACATCCGCGCGAGCTCGCCTAGATAGCGCTTGGTCGGGCGGCGTTATTTCACTTCGATGTCTAATCCATGTCCATTGCTCCAGCTACGAGCGATTAGGTGCGTACGTAATTGAATAAGGTCAACTTGAAAGGTTTGGGAATCACTTGACAAATAGTTCCTACTCGACCAGTGGTTGAGTTGTGACGATAAACGATTTGTCCAAATGCACTTCTTGTTCAATCGACATTCGCGTTGTTGACTATTTCTGTATTCACTATATCAGTGAATCTCGGTTGCCAGTCGCAATTGGCGGTGATTATTTGTCACCGTTGTATGTCGACAGGACTGGCCGTTGGCATGCGTTCATCGTTGTTCCATCTGCTCTCCTTTTGCCTGTAGCACAGATCGACACGACGTGCAGTTTAGTAAGTTATTGCCAATCTGAGGACGAATATGGATCAAACTGCTCTCACACACTAGCTGCGTAGACGTGAAGCGATTAGAGAAAACAATGAACTTGTCACACCTAAACAACAGAAGTATCGCGTGGTCATATACACAGCGGTAGATACGGTCAATCAAATATTTCCTATCAGCTCTTGTTACAGCTTTACACGTAACGAATTCGCAGATGTGTACTATTCGTTGTATTAAACAACATTGATGAGCAATTGCTTCGGAGCGTACAGCAATATCTGAACCCACATGAATATTAAACTGAATACTCTGGGCTCATATCTGCCGCCACAGACTTCCAACCAGGCATATCCGTCCACTTAACTGACGAATTGTGCACACTAGTGTATTGTAAATTCACAAACGTTTATGTCTCAGAGATAGACAGAGCAATTTGGATGTAAATGGGAGTCAACGAGGTGAATTTTATAACAAGTAGATAATCTGAATCTTTTAGTGTAGCAGTTTCTTTTGGGCGTTTCCCATAGGATGCTACAAAAGAAGCAACCAATTGTATCGCTTGATTTACCGTCTCCGAATAATATCGCCTTGACGTTTCACATTAAACGACCACTTCAAATGTAGAAATTTAAATGCAGTAGTTCTACCAAGGAAATGTTTGTCTATTCTCCTAACCGAAAACGAACAGTTGCATTCCGAATTTGTAAATATGTGAATTTGTAAAAATGGACAAAAATGCAATCATGACAGTGTGGTTATCAATTGTTTTTACTCACGCGAAGGTGACAGTCCGTTGAGTGAAAGTCAGTTAAGAATAGTGAATATCTCAAAGTTTCACAACCCAAATTCGTCTGCCATGCATGGTTCGGAATAGACCGTTTTCTCTCTTTTTTAGTGTTGATGGTTTCTGTACCTCATGAAATTGTTTGACTCTCCGGGTTCGAAAAAAAGAGTTAAGACAGAAAGTGGTAGATGTGAGAATTTTATATTGAAGCGTCGTTGCTAAATATACAATAACATGAATCAGTTTTATATAAAACATTTAATGGAGTGGATGGAAAATCTGGAAGACAGGAACGTTCACCAGGTCAGAGGCAGTGTCAGGTTCATGGGTACTTGTTTCTGAGCGCACAAGACTGGCTCTAGTCGGTTGATTGCGATCACTTCAGTAAACCTCAGAGATTTTGGATTAGAGTGCAATGTATGGCCAGATGAGACGACAGTCTTAACACGTCAAGACTGATTTCTCCATCTGCTTTCTGTCAGACAACTGACTCCTTGACCGACCTATCTGACAGTCCATATCGATTTCATTTCTGTCTACCTGTTCACGTGCCCCACGTCTGCGGTAGTTAATACTTTGAACCCACTACTGACTCCTGTCTGTGTTACCTTGACCCATTACCTGTTAACAATCCCCTCGTTTAGTTTCTAACGTCTAGCTTGCCTTAACTGCCACCAAATTTGTAACTGGCTTATCCGTTTTTTCGGAAATGAAACGTCACCCATGAAGCAAATTACCGATTGTTCATAAATTGTTTGGAACCTTGTGTTTTCATGTGATGGCTTCGACCGTTGTAGAGCTACAACAATTGCATCATTTTAGAAATGGCATACTGCAGACAAACTTGCGCATAGGGCAGAAAGTGTGCTATCTGCCGTACACGTACCAAGTATATAGTACAATCAAACATGGTTTACTGCATTTACTGTTTTGTAGTCAGGTTGTCTAGATCGAAACATTTCCAGAAGGGCACATGGCGAACGAATCAGGTGTTAAATTGAAATAAATATTTCCGGTATCCTCATTATGAGCCCATCAAATCCGGAATAGATTATTTACTGAGAGTTGGTCTTTAGTAGTCTGCAAGCAGACGTTTCCATGTTAGGTAGATCTCCGATCAATGTCTGCACATTTGTGGTGACTCGAACCGCGGTGCTCCTACCGTACGGTCGTCGTGAAACTCGTCGAGGTGGTGGATTAACTTTCTCCTGTTCATTTGATCTTCATATGTGTTGTTGAATACGGCCTTTTGCACAGGCGCGGGGATGACTGGCATGTTTCAACTGACCATTGGGCTGTATCTCCAATTTCTCTCGAATTTGGAACAGTATTCGGCGATTAATAAATGGCGAATGACGCTCAATTTCAGCGAGGGCGATCGCATTGTGATATTTCCTCACTGTCTCAATTGGGTCCTTTGGTCTAGCTGAAACAGATCATGGGGAACAGAAGCAAACCCCAGCAATTAAGGACTGGTATCTCTTGGTAGGAAGTCCAGGGCGGTGGATGAGGTTGTAATTATAGATCGCTAGAATTGGATCCACTGCTGTGTCATAAGTGCAGATAATTTAGCAACTGATTTGTGTGGATCCGTTAAAAAATGTAGAGCATGATGTTCTGTGCCATTTTCGAAGATGATTCAAAACACGTACGCAGTCGTCTGACAGGCGGATACAGAGCCTGTGAACGTCTGTACACTGCATGGGCCAGAAATCGCGATTCTCGGATGAATTGATGTGTTTCATGCTACACAACAATGTCAGCGGTGGCATACGATTCACCAGTGATCGGCGATAACTTCACATATGAAAATTAGAGCTGACATCATTAATTTAAACCCCAAGTTGTACTAACCAATTGTATTAACCGTTACAAAAGTCCATGTCTAAGTTCCGGCTACTCTAATTGCGAGCATTGGCTGTGCTTTTTTCTCACGGTTCGATATCCATCAAGAGTAGTTCTGAAGACAACGCATTCTCGATGACAACTCATGTTAGTTCGCTGGTGTGTTGTATTAGCAACCACAGCTTTTTTACTGAGTGGTATCAAGGTTGTATTACAATTGAACTAAACACTTCGCAGATATTGCAATATTCCCATTTCTGAATAGTTCTGGCAGCGCAATTAACTACTTATCATGGTCTTCCACACTGTTGACATATATGATTCTTTCATTTGTTCACAACGCTCATGGGCTTAATCAGAAGACTGTGTGGTTCGGAACGCCGCTTGCCGCAACAGTAACGTGGAATAGTCCAGAAGAAAAGCCTACCAAATGGGGCCGAGAAGTGATAATAAAATAAGGTTGAGTCGAGGCACCAGAATCGGCATAAGTGTGGATTGTTCGCTTCATGCGGAGCATTATCATCTCAGATAGTGTGACCGCGGCGATCCCAGCTGGCTAAATGAAACTCTACTCACAAAAACAGAAAGGGTCTTCATACTTCGTGATGGCGTTACTGGTTGATCGCCATACGACTTCACTCAACTGCTGTTGGTCTCGGTGTATAACGCTCGATGCAGTAAATGCCCATCTTGCATGTGGATCACCTGGCCCAACCACCGAAGTCTGTGTAAGTGACTAGTTGACCAATTGATCGCCCATCCTGATTACTGTGAAATACGCGCTTGCGAAATGTCCCATTGTTCGTACGCTAACCCCACTTGATATTGGCTGTTTCACGGAGAGAACGGTTATCTCGTCACAGTGTGCACGTACTCTCGCTAACTGTATAATCACTTCGTTAAGTGCTGTCTGAGATGTTCCGTCTGAGCTTTGCAGCGTATACGGCAAAAATTTGCATGAAATAATCCCTAAGGCGCAGTAATTATAGTTGGCCTTATAAAATCGAGCTCCAGCAGAATTTTTGAATGTACGCTTATTGAGTTACTTCTAAGGAAAACTTCGCTACCATACCTCAACCGTCTTCACAAAACCTTTGAGTATTGATTCAGTGTTAGTATAAGATATTCACAGATTTGCCATCTTTCATAACATCAATCACGTGCGTGGCCCGTTTGGATGAGACAACCTTTTTAGCTCTAATCTCTTTCAGTTTATTGAGATCACTGTACCCTTAATTTTTCAAGCTTTAGGCTTCAGAGAAGTTAGATCTTTTTCTACCTGTACCATTGATAACTTTCCGTTCCTTCCACCTCTGTTAGGTGAACATGGGCAGCCAGTTTACATTACTGTTTTTTTCGTGACCTACTCATCACTCTCGTAATTAATATTTACTCGAATAAACACAACTTATGATTATATCCAGTACGAAGAACAGCAATGTAATTAGCTCAATCATCTTTACATCAACCTATCTGCATGAGCTAAGATGTGACCGGTAGTTCGATCCATTCCAATCTACGTTATCATCAACTGTTCATCAGAAGTCATGCAGCTCCTTTTGTCCATAACGAATTCGTACTCATTTCCCAAATTGACTTTTGGGTAGCTGTACTCGATTCCAGGGTTGTACTCCTATTAGGACTCAATCGGCAATAACCTATATATAGACATTAACAGCAGTGCAATGAATACGTGAGTCACGAAGCCTAAAAACTATATTCTTGCCTACGTGAATGAATATACTGTTGGTCGATGAGGGCACAACCAATAAAAACGGAGCTTGAGTTTCAGCATACATACAGGTGGCAATAACGCGTACACAACAGGCGTAAACTATTTCACCTGGAAATCATTTGGAACGTACGCTTTGAAATAGACGACTCTACGCCATATGGCTGCCTAGACTGAGTTTTTCTCACGTTTTGTTTGTGAACAGATTTACAGCGTGGACGGCATACGACGTTTCGATATCAACATGTTGAGCGTAGGCGTGACACAACCTGAGAGAAGCAAAAGTTGGATGCTTGTGGTTGAAATTCTTTGTGTTGCTTCCGCAGACGGTGAAAACTTGTTTCTCGGCCGACCTATCTTGAGAACGTGCATCACAGTCTTTTGCAACTGTAGACGTAAAAATCAGCAGTAGTGACGTCCAAGTCAACTCTCTGTTAGCAGATTTTTCAAACTTCTTGGCCATACTTTGTTTGTCCGGCAGGTTTTGCTGAAATTCCATATAACTGCCACAATAATAAACGGTCAATCTTGCGCCTGTTTTTACAGCCGAAGTGAGAACTTCTGGAAGCGCGAGCCTGTTGAACATACGAGTTACTTTCATTTCTCACTTGGTGCACGCTTGAAATCATGTCGGTTAATGGCCATTTTTCAGCTTGTCAAATGATAAAGAGGCTGATTGGTTAGCATAGGTCTGATTTATCTGCAATCAATGTGGTTCACGACCACCGGTCTTAACCAGTAACACTGATTAATTTTCATTCCATACTCCCCGATTTCTGCTCGAAAACTCCGATAACTTCCCATATTACACCTTGAATAATACGAAGGTTAAAATGTTCATTTACAGCTAGTTCCCTTATGACAAGCTTGTTTCCGGGGTACCTCAGTTCAAGGACATTGATAAGTCCCAGAATTCATACGTGTACCCGTATCATTCGTACAAGCCCAAGGGGGACGACACAGACTACTTGTTACAAGAAGTTTCTTTTCACCATAACTTACTACGCACTTACAGAGGCAGATCACAAGTATGCATAATATATTAAGCAGAGTTTGTCGTTGGTTGACAATCATGAAGTTCAGTAGTGAACAAAAAACAGGACGACAGGAGGAGAATATAAAAATTTAGTGGTTTGTCTGACGATGACAGACAACTGTTTTCGATAGCATTTCATCAGATCATCACAGTTATTTATGCGCAACAAAAGAAAAAGAGTACTAAAGGAGACGAAAGAAACTACAGACGCTACGTACAGTTAAGTATAGAATTCCAAATATACGGGTTAAACCAGTCATGATGAGTGGCTTATAGGTCCACATACACCTAGGCCACAGACCTTGGTATTCTAGCTCGGCTGTGGATGTGGGCCAGCGGTACGACTTCTGGTCACGACAATTGCAGGGTTTGCACGAACTTCTTTTGAGAACGGAGAATCGGATTGCGTATGTGAATAGCATTCACTGTCCGGCCAGCTTGACATGGCTGACCGGAATTTTTGTGAACTACATGGAGGCCTGTTTGGGGTCTGTGGGATGGCCCGTAGAAGATGCGGAACTACTTCACCCTTTAATGGTTTTATTCAAACCGATGCCGGACCAGGCAGAGTAGTGTTCCTAAATTCGTGTGGATAAGCGTTTAGTCGGCAGTCCTACGTATATAACCGTGCAACAGGAATAGAAACAATACGCCGATATCGATTGATCAATGACAGACTCAGAGCAATCGGGTAGCAGTCCTGAACCAGTTACGTAATGGTTTCATCGCAGAACACGTTCGCCGTTTAATTACATATTCTGGGTACCATGGCGGAACATAAAATCATCTTGGTCCGTCTACCGTTCAAAAGAGTTATCATAACAGTGAGGCTAAACCGTCGATTCCTTCGGACTATTAAACGCACCTCTCCACCGGCAGTAGTCTGTGGTTGTGTGGTTCTAAGAGGTGGCTTGTGGGAGATATGGAAATACTATTTTACCTAGAAGTTTGACGTGAGATTGTTCACAGGAAGCACATCATTTGACTGCATACTTTGGTCTGCAGTGGTTTCTAACCGCCATTCTATATGAGGTAGTTATGAATGCAACAAAGCGAATAGCTTCTTAATGCATTTGTCACGTGGAGGCATACTGTTCCTGTTGATGGTTCAAGTGCAGCCGAAGTATATATTTGTTTGTTTTTCCGTAGTAACACATCTGATTCTGTTTTTTAGAAGTGCGATTTGGTTTTAGAGCGGTTGTACTGACAGATTCCAGCGCAAAACGCTTGACAGTTTTTGGATCATTCAGTATACTCACTACGATACTGTGAGATGCATGAGTAAAAAAGAATCCAAATTGTAAGCGTCATTTAAAACCTTATCAGCTTTTAGTGTCTTGGAAAATTCAGTGAGTTTTCTGGTTTTGGTGAAGTCATCTGTGTTAACGCGCGAAGCACTAGAGCTTTCTAGATTACATACTGGTGACTTACGATTGATCGCTTTATACTGATACCGCACATGAGTTTGGCAACCGTCTTGCACTAAAATACCGCATAATCTCTGTATGAAGAGGGTATTGCCTCAGGCGGTGTGTATGAACACTCTCTTATTGTTTGCTGAAACTGATTTGCTTCAAAAAGTTGACAACAAAATAATCTGAAGTCTGTCACTGGCTGATCTCAATGGCACATACAGACACAAACCGTAAACTGATTGATACAACACAGAACAGCGGACGTGACGGACACCAAATGGTGCATTATTGCAACTGGTCATCCAACGCTGGTATGGTATCTTAAAACGATGGTGGATTGCCAGATAGTTTGTTGTGTCAGGATTTGGATCAGTGGTGAGATGAATGGACCTTCATATTTTTGTGAAATTCTGAGATACACAGAGTGAGCACGATAATCGAGTCGGGATTAAATGAATTGCGTTAACACCTCATGAGTTCAGCAATAGAATGGATGCGATCGAATGGCAATGATTTAATGGAGACTATCAGAGAAACGTAGAAATTCGCTTAACCTTCAAAAGTCAGTGCAAACTGATCATGTAGTGAACCATATTTAGTTACCAAACGGATGTAACATGGACTACCTGTTGAACTACGTTACTGTTCCAACAATGCTCAGTTGTGTAAGAAGCGTGTTGTAATTAGTCCGTCTTTTCGCTCCACTAGCAACTACAGAGTACTTACACCTATTCTTGTTCTGTGACCTCTGTCGGTTCTCATGTTTTTGTCAAATTACCTCAATAGACTTATTGGTTGTTCAGTACTGAATGAGGACAACTTTTGTTTACTGAATTATGAACATCATAGAACGTAGTTTGCAAATTTTTAGTCGGAGAAAACCGTGGAAAAAGATGGATCAGCCAAAATTGTTAGAAGGGTAGGACTACTGAAGTTAAATATGACCAGTCTTTCGCTTGTAAATTGTGTTATGAATGACTGCTCATGTAATGACTGAAGTCTATTGATGATTACGTATTGTCAATGTATTTAGACGCTAATCAGTGGTTATGTGACCGGTGACCGAGTGGATAAGGCGTCTAATCGTCTCAAATTCACATGGTTATTTGGAGTCTTTTCTCTCGCGTATCTGTGTCTTAAAAATAAAGGCTGTTTAAAGGTTTCTGTTTGTTTGGACACTGCTTGCACCACACATGTTTTCACTTTGCTATATTTAAAATTGTCAATTAAGTGTTACCTTTTTATTCCACACAATCACGCCTTCCTTATACCCAGTTTTATGCATGTCAAGTTTGCCTATTACAATGCTTGATAATACACTTTTTACAGATAATAAATAAATATATATAATGCACTTTGGAACTAAAATGTATTATTGATTGCTACACATTGTTAGCAATATGCCTACATTTCTAGAACAGTTGTATCCATTTGAAGGTCATTAACCCTGAATTGGAGGACAGCCCTTCATACATTTGGAGCTGAATAACAGTGTCTGGTAAATTAATTGTACACCCGGTTTCAAACAGACTGCAGGTTATTGTATGGGTGACATACAGTGACGCAGAAGGTTGTGTGTTAGTGTTTTTGGACACCGCCTGGTAAGACATCTGTTATAATATGACATTTTGTTTGATCTGCGCGCTACTGACCATCCTTCTGTCCAAAGTTTCATTAAATGACATTTGAAACTTGTGGCGTTAGATTTCACCAGCCTAAATGCTTGTGAAAAGAATTCGTCTTGTTTAGTCGAGTAGCTTTAAGCGTATCTATAATTCCTTCTTTCATCCTTGGTGCCTCCTGCTCTCATTGATGGGGGTCATTTTCATGTGCACTAACAAGCATCATCTAAAGCCCCAGAATATGTTTAACGGGGGGTGTTACAAAAAGTTGGTCCCTTTCGTTAGCTGGTTCAGTTTCTCGCTTTATAAAATTTGAGCACTTAGGTGGGTCTTCGTCAGGTTAACTGCCAACGACCAGTGGTCGGTCATTTTCAGCCGGTATGAAGAAGTATAGGAGCCAACAAATCTAACTTGCATACACCCTCCCAACGTTAGTGAGCGTTTGCCTCGACCATAGTGATGAGCGTCTGACTTATCAAGGTCGTGTATTCGTTAGAAAGTCGCTATCTTCGGTATCAAAGTCAAAAACGGAAATTGTGTTATAAAGCAAATATCAGTTCATTAATTTTCTATTGAGTGTTTTATAGACCAGATGCATCAGCAAAATGAAGGACTACATTTGGTGTCGAGGTTTTGTCCTTCCTATTGGTCGGCTCCGTTACGCTCGTAGGTCGTTTGTTTTACCACATAACGCACTTAAACAGCTTGTTTTACTCCGATGTTCACTACAACAGAATCCGATGCTAAGGCAACATGCTATCCTAATTGTCAACCGCGCTGACATGCTAGTCTGCCTCTGTTTTCGACTGTGAGTGGCCGTGGCCTTATAAAAATCGCCAGTTGACGTCGGATCGATGAGTATGTCTACTCTGATCCTTTTAAAATATTTACAGGTCGTGTGCTCAAGTTTCTGCCCCCTCCCCGATGCTGATAAGATTGCTGCCTATCACTTCACTATAGACTATTCGACACATTGCACGCGTTACCGTCACGTCATTTTATGACTACTACCTACCGGCGGCATTATTAATAAATGTTACGCATGCAGTACTCTCAGAAACAGTACTATCTAGGTTATTAAACAGACTGCCAAGCTAAACTTCACTCGACTGTGTTGATGCCGACTTAACAACTTAAGAGGGTGTAGCCAAATCTACGAAAGAATTGTATGCCAGTTTGCCAGAGGCTACCTGCGGCTTCCTTTAGACCGGGTCTCTCTGGTAACACACTTGATGAAGTTTGGGGAGGCCATGAAGTGTTCTCTCCATTCCACCCTCAGGTCAAGTAAACTATCTGCAGCGTTTAAACTGTTTACGAGCTCTCTATTGATCAACGGTTAGACTCAGTCAACCTAAAGTCAATGATTTCTACACATCGCTTTGCTATGCATTCAAAGCCATCTAGGACTTTACATTTATTTAGACATTGACGTATCGTTAATCATCTGAGTTAACACTTACCAGTCAGCTTTACAGCCTCACACTATAAGGTTTCGTTGCTGTATGAAGTGCTAGACTGTTTACGAACTTGATGGTTCTGTTAGACAACCCACCTTTGGATCGGAGTATCGGAGAACCCACTGAGTTCGAATTCTTGATCACTGGCTGCATGAATTTGTGGCTATACCAATAGTCACACACTGTTTTAGTATGCCGTTGGTTCAGAACTCTTAGATTTACTTACTGTAATGCTGCTATGCATGTTGTACAGGCAAAGTAATTATGAACACAAAACAATATGAAAGTCAGTAGGAAGTGAACATGTTTGGTCGTAAGCTGGTGACCAACAGCGCGAGGCTAAGTGAACGGTGAACGGGAAAACCAAAAAGCAAATGGGTATCGGTGCCAGCCAAATTAGATCTGGTAACACCATTTGGAACTCCGTCCAACTACTATGTGAGTAACAGCCGTCTTGGTAATTAATTCACTATTGCTAGACACAAAGTGGATGTGTGGTATTTTGTCGACATTTTCGATGGTTAAGTGGAATAAAGAACTCGGACAGATTAGCTAAATACATCAACTTTTACCGCAGTATCTCTGGGAAACTTTCTTCTTCTTAACAGGTCTTCACAAGGAAAGGAACTTTGACCTAGTAACCAAAAGTCCGAATCAAGAGCTTGTCTGTAAACAAGACATCAGAACTGCCTACTATCAATCTGCTTCCTGCTTTACTGTAAACAGTTTGAAGAAATATGCCAGTATGCTACGGCTTTCCGCGCCTTTCACAGAATGGTTCTTTCGGAAAGCGCATTTAGTGACCGTATGAATAATTTTTCACTATCTTCCAGTTGTTAATGCCTTCTTAATATATTTTTGTTAAACCATGTTTGTTATGTTGACTTAACCGTTAGTCTGTTTTTTGAGGTTAAATGATTTACTGTCCAGCTGTAATTGTCTTAATACTTACCTTGTTTAGGTACTATGTTCAAACTATCTTCTGTTCTCGATCAGTTTCATTAGTTTTCTTCTCGGCAAACAGATAATTTTTTCAGTTTCACATAGGTTTCCCAAGAAAACGATTCACAACTGAAACGGAAACAATATTTTCGATCTGGCAACGCACGTGGACGCCCATTTTTAAATTAACCGAATCTGTACTGATCTCGTCGTAAAACAAATTGAGTCCTTATTTGGGGTGCCCTTATCCTACATCGTAACGTATCACGCTCAAGATTGAACTAAACGCAGCTAAACAATTTTCAATGATACTCAAGTTTTTTTAAATTCACTTGATTGACCTGCATTGCTGGATAATTACCAAACGATTGGTACATTTGTGCACCGTCAGAAAAATAATGGTTCCTATACTGTTCCACATTCTCCTGTCCACAGAACACATGTGGAATTTGTGTGAACAAAATGTGACATGTTGACTTGGACTTGACAGACGAACACAAAATTGGCATTTAGAACCGTCATTTTCAAGACCATAGTTAGCTAGATAGAAACTCCTGCTAGCGTGTGATCCATATGCCCCACTGGTGTATTGATTAACCTGAAAAAGTTTTCACATAGAGGTTACTGTGGAAGTCAGGCGAACTGATGTTTTTCTCTTTGCACGAAGCCATTTGCTGTTACCCTCATTATGTAGTTCCGAAAGCAAAATAATACAAATTATAGTAGATCGACGATTTTGTTCCTGGCGTTTGCAGGGTTCAACTGATTTCAGCACACTCATTTTTGTCAGTAAATCGGTGAACACAATATAAGATCATTCAGTTGGATCAGTTTATGGAAAGGGTACTTTTCTAGCGATGTGTATGTGCTGGCGAAATACATTATGCTGAATTGGAAGTTGTTCTGACCAATGAGATGAGAAACTGTATTCTCCCTGTTAGGCGGTAGAAAGACATAAGAAGAACTAGCAAGTCAGTAACTCTCAGGTGACTTTTGTGGACAGTCGCATATACAATATGTGTTTTGGTAAGGGCTGAGTTAGTAGTTCACAGTGTCGTTTGATTCGATGTTAATTGCCTTTTCTGCATCAATCAATTGCTACTATTGGACAACTGCACCGGATCAGACTTCCAGTCTTGCTCACACCGTTTTCCAACGGAGAATGTTGATCCTATCGGATCACCCTGGATCGGTTGCTCGAGTTAAGTAGAAACTAACTCCGATCACATGGACAGCGGGCCAGTTTAATTATTTACATCGCTGAAGAATGAAAATAACTTCAATGGGTGAAGCTCAGCACGCGAATCCTTGATTAGGCTCACTGAATAAAAATCGCCAGTTCTACTACCTTGGTCTATTTCCGAAGAGCTTCCTTGTCGTTTTTCCACAGACTTTTCTCCTGCAAGTTGTCATTTGGAAAGGACTCAATTGCGAAAACTCTGAACCTCGGTTGTATTCGAACCAACGACTGGAACAGCACGCTCAGCCACGACAACGTCTCCACCAAACATGCTACAAAGCCAAGCTGCACACTCGGAACTCTCACATTCGGGTTCTTGTATACACCTACTTTCCCGTGTCATGGAGTCCACCGAATAGTCGAGAAATTGGACTGCCCAAACACGATTTCTCACTCAGTTCATGTTTTAACTCCGCGGACACATTGATATTGTGGCACTGATAAGCAGTTTTCCAGATATAATAAATGGGAAGTTTACGAAGATAGAGCGTAATTTGTCTGTTTTTATCATACCGTAAGCACTGAAGTCCATGTATCCTACCCCCCCCCCCGAGTGGATAGTGTCCACCCAACCAGTGTTGCTTACAATTGGCATGTGCTTCAAGGACCGTTTTGTAATAGATGAACAGTCGTGAACTGTCGTCCACAATACGAAGAATTTCAGTTCGAAGCTTCGACCAACTGTGGCTCAGCAACATCGTTTCAAATCTCGAATTTTTACGGATATAGCCACTGCACAGATGTGTTACACACAAATCGTGTTCTTTATATCATTATATTGCAAACGAGTTGTAGAAGATTCGTTGGGATTGCTTTTTTTGTGACTGTGTACCTTGCTACCCGACCTCAGTAGTCGATCAGAATGAACGGCAAATGAATTCCCTTATGGCTGGAAAGCTGAAATTAATCGATCAAGCGGGGAAATGTAATGTTTAGCCTTTACTAACCGTTTCATAGGAAAATCAGAATGTAAAGTAAGCTGTTCCGTAACTTTTATTCCGAGTTCTGAACCCTCCGATAGACGAGGTTTGAAACTCGAAAATAAATGCACGGAGTTGAACATCTTGAAAACACAATCCTAAACTTACACTTCAAAATTATTTTGCAACTACCTTGTATTAGTTCACCTCGGTGCAACGACGGCAGACCCACAAATTCCCGCGAAGTGTTTTGAATGATTTGGTAAAACTCTGATCAGTGTGATTAAAGCAATAAATAACTCTCATCAGATTATCCCTTGGTTTCGACATCAAATACGCGTCCTGCGGTTAAGGTTCGCATATACTAGCGATAACACCCTAAAAGTAGATAGAAATATGGCTATAGAGCGCCATCTGGTACTAATGAGTCCAACGAGTAGCAGTTGGTGATGGGGGAATAGCACATAAACTGGACAAGACTTCGGATTAAGGTTTCTCTGCTCACGGGAGTTATGTAAACAAATGGAATACACCCATGTTGTTAGTGGCAGTTCCATACAGCAATGGATGATATGCACTGACAGCAACTTTGTTTACAAATAAATACAGGCACCAAGATAATTGGGTAAATATCGAGAGTATGCAGATGCACATAGGATACGGATCATTTTAGGAAAAGCGTCCGTATAACCTGGCAACGAACTTCAAGTATTCATAAGGATACCAACCGAAGGAACGGGTCTACAGTTCAACCAATATGGAACGACCCGAATATACTCCCAGTATACAATCATTCTCATGGATTAAAGGTGGGTTCCATCACTTTACATAAAATGCCATTTCCTAGTTTACCAGGTAGAAAGAAAATGTTTGGATCACTCTAAACCTGAAATGAGAACAGTATTTTATCACTTCAACTGGTTATGACCTCCATGTGTTGAATGGGGAAGATGACGATAAACTCGGTGAGCCGACGGCTTTCAACAAATGAATCTGGTACATTCGAATATCTGTAGTAGTAAACGTTGACGAGATAATTCTGCTCAGTGCCTTGTATAGTTCGCAATCTGATTGAGAGTGAATTAATACGCCTTCTAAAACAAGTTAGAAAACTGTGTTTGCTAAAAAATGCACATGTACGAATTAGCACCAAATACGAGGTTGTTTCAAGATTTGCCTTTGTAATGCGTATTTTTTTCTGGGTAGGAAGTGGGACTTTAACGGTCGTGCTGGTGACAAAGTCGCGTTAATTGCAAGTGACCGAATCACCGTAACTAAGTGTTCCGCTGTGCTAGCTGGCTAAATGTGTCCATGTTCCTGGTTGAAGTCCAGGGAGGCACGTTGAATAACTCGTTATCCCTGAGATACATTTCTGTAAACTAATTTTCTTAGTCAGATGGTAGTCATGGGGCTTAGGGTTTTCCACTGAGATTGCGCGGTCTAACCTCACCATTTAATCCAACTCTCTGTCTGAGCTGATTTGCACTGCGAGTTGACAAGTTTTATATACATGGCAATCTAAAATTGGCAAGTTAAACATTAAAAATGATGGGGCTATTCAACGCCCACAGGAAGACAGTTGATTATGTTAATATGCCTTAATTTTACTGGTTGCCACATGACAATATGACCATTGTTTGAGTGATCGATTTTTTGGTGATGGCTGTGAGCTATTTGGTGTTTTTCCCCATTTGTATATATGCCGCCTTTTACACCCATCGTATTTTTAAATGAAACTTGATATTTTTTCTAAGTCGTGCTAAGCGTTTTGACCTTTTCATTCCAGTTGCCAATCTCTCTCTTCCTGGAGGAAAACATTTCTCAAGTGACTATAAATTTTTCCAAGTCACTACTAAATGTTCTTTCTTACAGGAACAACTTCTACGGTGGAATACTGTGAATGGATTGGTGATTATGTTAATGTGAGGTACTCATTAGGTTAAAAGCGTCTAAAATGACTAACAGGAGAATTCGTACATCTCAACTTTACCTTAAAAGCTGATACAAGTAGATAATATGACCTGAGTTTAGCCTCAGATCAGTGGACCGGTTGGAAGTTCCGCGGGAACATTGTATCTGTTTTGTTTGCAGGACCACTGCTAACAGGTGAAAATCAAGCATTGAAACATTTGTCATCTGTTTTCACATCATCGTGTTTAAGGAGCTAGGTAAAGAAATGTAGCCATATTAGAGTAACACCACTGTGAGGCACCAAGGAGGTTTTATGTAAGTTCTATACCATTTTGGTGAGGTCATCATGAATGACCTTGCAGAAGAACAAAAGTTTTTCCCAGTTTCATTTTGTTGATTGATGTACATCCTTTTAGTATAACAATACCACACTATACTATACCGCTTACGTTTAATTTAATTGTAGGGGGGAAGATTTCTGTTGTTTATCGCATATCTTCATTTTTGTAGGTTAATTTTTCTCAGATGGCAGCTCTGTAACGCAATGCAGTCAGAAGTGTTATGCAATCTTTCACACAAATATTTGTACTAAGAAATAAACGTAATTCTGTCTTAGCATAAAATTTCCCGTTTGACTGACGCATGGTTACCCTGAAAGACTTTTGAAGATGACACTTTTTCCAGACCAAATAACATCCCTGAAGATCAAGGGAGCAACTAGCTCAAGAAAGCCTTTCTACAGGAATGTCCGATTCTCCGCTTTCCGCTTCCAACAAGCACGATTATAATGCTGAAATAATCACATGAATATTCATCAGGAGAAAAAAAACCTAGAAACGTGAAATCACGGAAGTTGTGATAAAACTAAGGTTTATTGAATAGCTGTTGACATTCCAGTGATTGCAGGTTACTCATTAATTTCAAGTACTTCGAAAGTAATGAGCTGAGAATTTTGTTGATTTAAAACCTTTCTTCGATGACATTGTTGCTTTATTTAAACGTATGATCACCGGTGATTTTGTTTTTTCACAACATGCACCAATTCTAGTGCACTCTCGAAACGTTTCGAAACTGACCTTCATGAATAGGTTTCAAAAGTGTGATCGATACTTTCAGAATCTATTTTATGTGCTCGTTCATGTTGACCTAGAATATAGTGAGTGCTAGGCTGAATCTGGTTAACTATGTTCAGCCTGTACTTACCTCACAGAAGGTCACTCTAATAAGCTAAACTATTAATGAACAAACTGGCGATGGGTTTTAAGTGTAGTGTATTGCACATCTCATTTTTCTTCCGACCTACGTGTACGGAATGAAGTGAATTGAAAACCGTACTGGTTTTCGATTACAACACTCCTAAGGAAGGCCACCCGAAGTGGTTGAAACGTAGAGTATTAAAACTTGCTGGTAATGTTGTGCTATTCCCAATCTGTTGATCAATAACTTGTTAAACACGATGCCCAAACTGTTCAACTTCATTCGTTCTGAACTTGGTGCGGATATTTTAGTACTGGTTTGTCTTCCGCACCTGATAACCGATCCACCACTCTCGGTGAACGAGACATTCAGCCAGTCAGCTGTATAAGAGATGCTCTCGTGGTTGGTTATGTCACACCAAATGTAATTCACAGCTTTTTTGTACAGCTTGTTGTCACTTCGAACAGGTCGGGTGTTCCTCAGAAGAACTGACGAACAGAAACGTCAGTAGGTCAAAGGATGGTGTCGTAGTTAGTTAAACAAGAAAGTGTCAATCTGGCAACGTGGCTCATTGAAAACTGATGCAATCTGAGTTTGTCGGTAGGCTTCAAATGAGATATGATATTCTCTTATCAACTGAAACTCTTGGGATTTTTTCTGGGGATATGAATGAGTTTCACACTAATTATGAAATATACCTTAAGGACAAGACAAGGTTGTGGGGTCATGTGGGTGAAAGTTATTTTATGACGACACTCGGAGATTGTCAATATTATTATTATTTACTGTGATGTTCGGCAGTTAATGTGCACCCAGCGGTGAAAGTTCACTACAAGGTCTAGACATCGGTGCAGTACCGGGAAGTTGAGTTGTGGATTAATTAAAATCATCAACCAGGTGTCTTTGATACAGCCCTGTGAGAAGAGTGGCGACTAAGGTGACCTGTTCAACGCTAAAGCTGATCCTTCGAGAGGAACGCCAAAATAAAAGCGGTCATGGGCAAGGTTTAATGGTAGTCAAAAGTTACATTCCCATTTCACTGTTTCTCACCCGTGAAAACCAACTGGGTATTAGATGTCTACGAGCCCAGTGGGTGAGTCAATTAATGACGAAGTCAGCTGGAAGTATCTAGTTAACTCATTCTAACCACACAAATTTGAATAACACAATAGAATGGCAATTACGACGGAAAAAGCCGACGTTCGCTGGTGAAAAGATTGTGATTTCTTTGGCGGAAGTCTGTTACGAAGAGTCAATGATCGATTTACATTGATCTGCTGGTTGTTGTTAGCTGGATGACTTGCAATGACATTGTTGACTGATTTCCCGTTCTTCTTCCCTGATTCATGCTGGGAAATACACTCGGATTCTTCTGGACAAATACCTTGCAGTTTGCACAGTAAAGAGACGAGCAATTCGCCACTAGTAAATTATGGGCCGGCACTTATATTTTCGACTTAGAATGAACACTGAATGAAACAATTTAGATGATACCCAGCCGAAGCCCTGACTTTTCACAGTTGGGTTTCCTCTGAATCATCAACTCTGCTGAACTACTCATCAGTAATACAATTCTTATACCTTACATTGGTGTTGATGGATTCCAATGTGAACTGTTCGAGAGATCCTGGTGGGTTGGTCGATCAGGTGGATCATTAGGTAGATTCCATATGAGACAGTGGGACGGGTAGGTGACCGAGTCCAGATGTAAAAGTTTCGAGCTCCAAGAATGAAGCAATTTGTTTAGATCCATCGAATATTCTCTTAACGGAAGCTGTGACAGGAAATGTTAATGTTTCAGTTAGTATATCCCTTCTGAATGACAGTCTTGTGAATACACCCTTCTTATCAGTCCGCTGAATTTGCTTCGGCATTTGGATGGCTTTCACATGTCATGTGGACAGCCATTTGTCTGTGGGTGACGTGCTACGGATTCTAACTCATGATCCAATACCAAGCAGATTTTCCTGCCAAGAACGTGATAAAGTTTCGTTTGGACTTCATACTAGTGAAAACCGAGTAAGTTCATATTTCACCTGATATAACGAAAGCATTATCACGTGACGGTGCTGCTGTGGACAGACTACCGTATTAGAAGTCACCCAAAGTGTAGGTAAAAAACGATATCATCAAAACGATTAGCTGTTGATTTGGCTCAAATTCGCTGGAGAATGAAAATGCGCGTGTGTATCATACACTTGAAATTCAAGAGCACAGTGACCTCGCAGTCGCTCAAATGTTTTCTGTCAAAAAGCGTGTTTATACCTTTTGATTATCTAGACTTATGAAGGAATTGCTAAGGCTGCATTTGCATCAAGATGATGGGGTCAGCGAATGCAGATCGTCTGACTATTCTGCCCTTCACGCTGTCCGTCAGTTTGCTTGCAGTTTTAGGGACGTTTGCGTAGGTAGAATAGATCGTCGACTGTCTCAGAGAGTGCGAGAACACGTGCTGAAGTTGTTCAGACAACTGATGACAGAGCAATTTCATACCGATGAAATCTTGCTCAGAACCTTGCATCATCAGTTGTTACACACGTCATGAAGACAGGACGGTCGACCCAATTAGCTCATTCAAAATATTGTTACGCTATTGGTACCCGAAGATACTGGCCTTTAGCGAAACAACCTTGATCAGACCACGCCAGCCGGCTCTGTGCACAAAAACGGTCGAAGCAAACCGTTGGGTTGTCGCAGTGTTGCTGACATAATATGTGGTTTTGAACATGTGCTTGTAAATACCTTGTTTTTCGTTTGCGGTTGATGAGGGTAAAACAAACGCGGAAATAATTAGGATGTCACTTCCCCGCAATTATGAACGCAGATAGTTATTTCTTATATTTATTCGCACTACTCATGAGTAGTCAAAGCGGATAAGGCATGTTTCCAGATGCCATACAAATTGCACGTAGCAGAAACCGTTGAACAAACCAACCACAGTTTTGATCCTTCGCGCACTACTAGTATAATCAATTCCATGACGAGGAGGTTGATTGCGTCAGCACATTTTATGCAGACAAAACTGGCCGATGTTGCCTGACTAGCACTGTTTCACCAATCGTCAACAGTTTCGGCTTGCGATTACGCGACAATATCATGAACTAGTTGACAGGGTCAACTAGGTGATCGGTTGATGAGATTTGTTTGGCGAACGAGGACGTTGAGGTCTTCGAACTTGTTGCAGTCAGCATGTGCTTACCGGTCTGTCCATCCTGTACAGCGTAATTACAGCCACAATTGAATATTACGTGAGAGACAGACTGATCGGTTGAGTGTGTATAACGTCATGGCAATTCCTTTTCATGGGAGTGATCACACTACTAACGCACAAAAGGTGTAGACTGTATGGTTGGTTCATTCAGTTATTGTTGCTACGTGCAATCTGTATATAATTTGCTGGTTTCACTTCGGCGACTGATGAGATTCAGTCGAGATGTTCACATTTCTCGACGTATGTCTTCCTTTCGTTTTGACTAAATGGATAAAGTTACATAACTGTTTCAAAATTCCCCAGCGAGCACTCATCAGTAATTTATCCTTCACTAACCAATACGTGAATTGTTTGAGCGGATTTTACTTTTAGTTCCGCATGGGACCATCACGATAATGTGGATAAAGACATAGATTGGAACATACGTCTTCGTCAATCCATATTCAGGCCTATTCAATCATTTTGGACGGTGACACATTTTGATTAAGATATCGATGGAAATTTTTACGGAGAAAATGTGTTGACGATCAATCGTTGGTGATGACTTGGTGTGTCCGCTGAGTTACGATCGTCCACTGAGTTCGTCAGCAAGAGTTCCAATCGCTGACCATTGCCGAATGACTGAGAAGTGAATTAATTTCCTTGTGGTAATACCGATATCTTTGTCCAAGTGTAGCACCGTTTACATAATATCTCATCTGAGTAGTTCCAGTTTCTCTGCCTACTAACGGATTATAGTAAAACTCCGATCTTATCGCCGCTTCTTAATGACATAACTTGAGAAACAGCCTTGTTTCCAGTCCGCTGATGAAGTCCTATTTAAAACTTTCTACCTCTTTCAATGCTGATCTCTCACAACATACAATTGAGTGGAACATGCAAATCGGAAGTTCCGATGATGTCATTGAGAAGCCAGACCATATAAATCGCGAACGCACTCCATTGCAACCGTCTGTGTTAGATGACCACTTCGATGACGCTTACGCACTACATCACATCATATATAAGCTGAGTGTATCCATTATGTTTTGACTGCTTACTGTTGCATCGACCGTTCGGCCCGTTTCTCCGATATGAGTGTTTCAATCAGTTCAACTGAGAGCTCTTCAGAGCTCCATGTGATTCGTAGTAGAATAAGCAAGACATCGATATCTTCAACCAAGTCCGCTTTACTTTAACAATGATAGTAGGATTAGCGACGAATTAATCTTAGAAAATAGATAAAATGCCTATAATTTAGCTCGAATGTTAGAAACAATCTCTGGCAATGAAAAAAATAGCCGCAACACCTCTCAAAATATCTGCAAAATATTGTGAAATTATCTGTCGTTGAAAGTGTAGTTTGACAGTAGATTGAAGGCAAACACCATTTTATCTAGTTCGTTCCAAATAACGTTCTAAGTGCTCGCTGTAGAAAACAATTAGGATGTGAAACAGATGACTGATGTGCGAAATTTCTATCATTTAATCTTGCATCATGTGCTGGCGCTGGTTGGAATTAATGTCATTACATCATGGGATAGTACTGAAGTGGTTTATACGACGCAGATAACATAAACAGCCTACCTTACATCACACATGATACTTAACACACTATTTTGACTTTGCTTGCTCGGAGGAAACTGAGTGAAATGAAATTTAACTCTTTTTCTCAGTTCAGTCTATGTAGCCCGAATTCGAATTATGCGAGTATGATAAGTGAATTTGATGGAGCACAATGAACTGACTATACATCTTTTGTACAACCGTTTCTAAGTGACCTTTTTTTCTGAATCAGCCACTTAGTTCGGCCGAATTTTATTACCAAATAGGCGTATAAATATATTCATAAATCAAAGGAATGTCCTCAGAAATCTTTCAAACTATTGGGAATAGCAGACTAACAAGTTCAGTGGCATTACATTCTGGAGATTGCGGTGTATTATCACTTAACAATTAATATGTTTATGGGGTAGTTCAAAGCACAACAATGCATTTTGGATAGAAGTGATCTGTGATATACCGGTACGCTGAATAACAAAATTATTTATGCCAGTGTTCGTTTAGTTCTACTTTTCGTTGTTGGTGTTTCTGGATTGTGATTCATCTTTTGTTCGCCTCGGTGAGCTTAGTGTCAAATAACGCGATCCTTTATCCACGAAAGAGACAGATGAGCAATAGCTGCGTGGACATAACAGTTGGTTTGTGACATACAACCATCGCAACCTGAGGTAGGGCTGATATGTGGGGGTTGTCGCAGAACAACTATTATATGACTTGCTGTGTTATAGGCTCAGTACCTTGGTGAGTGAAAGTTTCAGTCGGTAGACGGACGGTTATACTAATTTCCATACTTGGGGAGTAGCAAAGAACGGATGGGAACGTGAGTATAAACCTGAATAACAGTTTTATTACTTAGCCAGTTTACTGTAGCAGTTAAAAGTGAGTTGTTTCTATCTTGATGATTGGAACTTTGACATGTAACATGCGCTTCACAACTTTGATGATTAGCCAGTAAAATCACTGGGTTACGAACATTCTCGTCTTCATTGTAATACAAACGAGGATTATTCGCACTAGTAAGTCATTAAGAACGTGCTTGTTCGCCAAAGTAAGTTTTTATTTCTGTCCAGGCAAACTGATATCGGAATGGTTACCAGCTACGCTTCATGTGCAGGTGAAACAGGTCAATTAATTTCAATTTACCTCGGTGTCGTGGATGAAGACTAGAACAAATGTGACCCTGAAGTAGTGATCTGTGAGCGCACATTAAAAACACAACGAACCCTGTCCAGCTTCAGCCCACATTGCTTTGGTTAGTGCAAAACCGTTAAGGATTAATCTCCTTCAGTCCAAACTGATGAGTCTGACAAGTTTGACAGTTATTGTAATCATTCTGTTCAAACTACACCAACTCAAGGATGATCTCCGTTATTAGGGTTATTAATCTTGACAAGTAGTTCACCCACCTATTAGTAACCGCACAATCAGTGGTCTGCGGATTCACACATAAACGAAGCTTTTCAAAATGCGACGTCCGGTTACTACTAGAAATTCGTGGAAAAAGTTGGCTACGTTGGCTGGAGGCGGTGTTTGGAAAACTCTGCTTATAATAATGAATCCCCAAGAGATTAGTGCACCATCAGAGGTTCAAAAGAAATCAGCTTTGCTGTGTTAGTCCCAAATTTCCGTTTTTATGTGGCAGTACTATGAAATAACCATGTACTTGCAAACTTTTTTGAGTCATTGTAATTTGCCGGCAAGGTGGATTGCATCCCTGTCTAACGATGGTGATTTAAGAGTTGTTAATAAGCAACAACAAATGTTACTACACTCTACCGAATCACTTGACATCTCAGTCGACATCCACCCTAATTGTAGTCTTACGGGAAAGAGGTTTGACAGAAACGTCTCCATAATTATACAAGAGCGTCGCCAGACTACCTGATGGCTACTTGCATGAAAGCTGCCGGTGTTTGTTCTCAAGTGGTTTGTGATAACGATCGTTTTGAAACTGGAATGCTAGGTGGATAAACAAGATCATCGTATCAATATCAAGCAACTTGCAATGAAAATGTGGAAAAACTGGGACACGCTATCATATAAGGTGGATAATATTTCAGCGACCTATTGACGTGCACATACTACTTGAATGAGTCTGTTAGCTGATCGTGAGTTCTGGTAGTAGGACAAGATCACTGCGTTAAAGTCTGAAATGAATCGTTGTTCGGTAAAAGTTTAGCTGATGGTCAATGCTGAGTAACAGCTATTGATTCAATTCACTGGTAGTTCGAAAAGTCCCTCACTTGGCACAACTTCAACAAGCGGAATGAGTTGATCACTTCAACAAGGCTGTGTTGGTTTTCCGCTTAGTATCGCCCAACAATTCGTTCCACGGATATATTCCAAGTAAGTAGGTAACGTTGGAACCGATCTTTCATTAGATCAGTGCACGATTAACAATCATATCTATATCTGTACCAATAAGCATGTTGTACACAAGAATTTGCCGCCGAGTGCTTATAGCTTAGACTGTAACCCAAAACAGCGATGTGTTACGGGGATACGATTATTTGCTGATTACTTTCATACTAACAGCACCTAATATAATGAAGTAATGTAGCCAGTATTTAGGTGAGATAGTGACAGGGCATACGGTCTGCACAACTATTTCGAATAACGCAAAACTTCTCAATACTTCACCTGGAAACAGTTACCTTTCTTGAGCGAACTTGGTTTCTCTTTACTCCTGTCTGCTCGAAACAAACGAGATATCAACCTATCGTAATACACAAATTTTGATACATATTGGTATTGTAAAAGCTTGCAGACGATAATGTGTACGGCATTTGTGTTTGGTATAAAAGTGCTACCCTGATTAGATGTGAACTAGTATCCACCTGCTTGACATAAGTTCACGAGTGTTTCCAAACCACACCTATCTCATTGTTTTATCTCATGAGCAATATAAAGACTATTAACAGTTACGATGCATTGAGGTTTACTGGCAATTCACGACACATGAAGACTTTCACCTTGTGATCGAAAAACACCCGAGTGTTACGGGTGAACAAATGTAACTCACCCACACTATGGATATTATTGAAGCCTCGTTGGAGCTCAGACGACGTATACAGTAAAAATTAGTTCCAAGCATATATTAAATAGTTTTTCTCTCGAAGGTACAGGATGTTGGCATGCACGCTCAGCCAAACGTTGTATCGTCAACGCTTTTTCACTATGGTACTACATTTTGAAGGTAGTTTAATACATTCCCTTGGATAACTTTTAACGTTGTCCTAGCTAAGTTTGATCATATACAGGCTGTTTTCTTAACGCAAAAGTAATCGTTCCTCATTGCACCAATCCTCACAAACCATTTTGGAAAAAATACTTTTGGTTCTGTACGATGAAAGACTGTTTTTCTTCTCAAATGTAATTGCTCAAAACCGCCTATTTATATTGCAGCTTACATTTTGCAAATAGCTGCACTATCTTGGAAAAACATTGCTCTTAAAAGTTTTATTTGCCGATGTGCGTATGCTTCAAGCTTTGATACATGTCCATCAGAACATTGACTGGGACTGCTTTTTAGTCTGGTTGTATTTTACGGAATAAATTGAGAAAATAAACACATATGGAGAGAACTGGAGCAACGAAAGGGACTTCTTGAAGAGCGTCCAACAGTCTCGCGAATACAGTTACGCTGATAACTAAGACACGCTGTGATGCTTCGGAGCGTTTCAAACCAACGTTATGAATGGTCGTACAATTGCTATCCACGCGGGCGATGCTTCAAAACATAGATCAACTGTTGAGCCAGAGACTTCCTAGCCAGTGAGTGGTTCATCGTTTGACAACCTTTAGGCATCTTCCGACTGTCATCAGCAGTGTTACGCAATGCGTAATGCGGTAAACACTGTCGATTTAGAAGGCTAGCGACTCATCCAGCACTATCCGTTTATTTGCTAGCGGTTTCAGCAATCACAACATCCCAATTCTTTGCCATTCGGCAGCAAGCTAAATTAACTCCGACGGACAAAATTTTCCATTGTGTTATTAGTACTAACCTGACGACGGTTTGCCTTTACACTCAACTATCCTGACAAGGTACAGTATAGATAAACAAGAGGTCGTCTACTTATATGGATAAGAATGGTCTTAACAAGGTGAAATTATTTGATAAGATCATGCTAACGACTCAAAATAAACTGATGCCCATAAGTTTATCGCGGAGTATTAAACGCTTCGACCTAATAATTTTCAATAGTAATTCGGAATTTCTAACCATGACCATGGGCCTAAAAGCTGACCATAATGAAGTATAAGAGCACGAGACAAAGTTGGGTACAGTCGAGGGATTTGGTCTTTGCGATTTGAACATCACTCATGACACGTCAATTTCCTCGCTCTCATTGACCCCCCTGCCAGCCTCCTTTCGAAAAAATACTGTACTACAGGTTTTCTTGTAGTGGAGTTCATCATTTGCACATATACATGTCACGACCGGGGTTTGCACCCCTCCCACTACTTCTGGAGACAACCTTGTCGAATTCGTTACTTATAACCATTAGTATAACTTAAATTTTCACAAACGAATCAAAGTGGCCGTTTTCATCCTCAAGTAACCCAGGAGCAGCTGCCAAACATGATCTTTAAAAGACTGTACAATCACGGGAATTAGTCAAAATGTTTCATCCTCTGATGTGTAAATAATTTCATCTGTAATGAACTGGACAGTAAGAGGCGATAAGACATTTCTAATTTTCCACCAACTCGTGAGTTTGTTTCAATCTATGTTTGGTAGGGATGGTTGGAGTTTGGACTTGCTATCTAAGATGTTTAGTAAGATGGAACCATAAGAGTCACAAATGAGATACTTGTGCCTGGTTATCTAAACATCCAGTCGATTTTCGACTCGGTTTTAACATTTACTACCACTCTGATGGGTTTTTTATACAAAAATACCCGCGCCCATGATTTTTGCACGGATAATAATGGTAACACCGGTAACCTTATCGACAGCCAACGATCAGCTCGGTTGAATGCTGGTTTGAGCTACCTCTCAAGAGACTACGAGCTGGTTTGACATCTGTGAACACGTGCAAAATTTCAGCCGATGAGAATCTGCGCGGTGTGATCGGATCCTGTTCGTTCCACAGAATTTTTAACGTTGCTTTCTCTGAAACATTCCTTTCTCGTTTGCCTAGAGAAGTTAATAGGCTGACATTGCGCCAGTTACGTGCGGACAAATTTTTCTGTATTGTTACGAGTGCATAAAACAGACCACACTTATATTAATAGAGGAAACCAAAATAGATTGCCCGATTTTGGTTGGAAAACTTGAACTGGTGATCTCCAACGTTGTAATTGTAATCTATTTTTGACAGTTTATCGCAAGTCAGTTTTTTACTTTGAGAGAATGAAGAGATGAATAAAAATGAGAGTTACAAACGAAAAAGATCAACTCCCAAAACACAATCCTTGGATGCACCAATTAATATGATTTTTAACTAGTCACTCCGTTTTTGTTTTAGTGGGTTAATTTGAAAATAGCTCTCTCAAAGAATACATTCATATTTATGAATACGTATTAAAGCCATTTCCGGTATTCTCACTCATTCAGCTCAGAAAAACGATACTAAAGTGAATCTTCGTGTTTGTTTCACATCTCTTCAGTTAGACTAAGTGTTGAGATCTGGCCATTGCTTTTTGTATGTGGCGATGCTGATTAGAATGCATTCATTTTCGTACGTGACAAATAGTTGCATCCCAATGTTTAGCCCTACCACTTCATTGGATTGGCTTAGCCTGACCGATCGTATCAAGAAGCGACTTGCAAAATAACACGTTAAATGTGGCCGGTAAGTCAATATTCCGGATTCTTCAACTGAATTCCTTGGCCCCATTGGAAGTGTTAAGTCTGCCTTTATCGACCTAAAACAACAACAAAAATTTCCGGTGAGGACTTTCCTGACGAAATTTGAGTTCTTCCTTAGTTAAACCGGATTAATCGATGCAACCAGTTGAGGAATAGTGTTGTGAGCTGCGGCCTCGTAAACTGTGTTCATTTTCTTCTTGGAAATTAAATGTTGTTTATCAACTTTCTATCCATTATTGGTTCACCCGACACACTTGGTTTGGTGCGTGTGTCTGTCGTCCATTGCAGTTTAACATGTCAGTTTACCGACGAGAACAAACCATTAAATCTACGTCAATGCTAACTGTGAGGTGTACCAGAATTAGCGTTCAACTCGGCCCTTATGAAATAGGACACAGGGGTCGGTTCACGAGCTGTCAAGCCTTCGTTTAAACTTCTACGCCCATAAAGAAATTATAAATCTATCACACGCTCGTAAACTGACAGGTGGATAGAGTTGTGAATCATCCAGAGGTGCACGTTTACTCGGGAGACGTTTACAGAAGTCGCAACAAACAGTCAGCTGGATTAAATTTGTGTGCAAACGCTGAGGGCATTTCAAGTCCGTTTGGGTTTGATGGATCCAAATATGCAAATAGTGGGACTCTAGTGAAAAATATTACTGGAGACAACTTGGAAGTCACCAGTAGAATGAAAGCCCGGGGGGTATATCGAGAAAGTGTGATGAGATAATTAACCCTAGACTATTGATTGCTTTGCACATGCCTCTTCCGACCCAGCCTGGTATTGTTGCCATGTCTTAGGCCTAGCCTACCGATACTCTCTTTTAGTGTTTTCTTTCTCACCTGTTATTGTAAAGCAGGTTGCCTTTTAGTGACTGGAAGCCTGCTTTCGGCGGGGTTTCTTGAAGGTCTTTTGAAACCGAACAAAGCATTCCAAAACGTTTACAGAATCTGCCAACTCTATTTCTGATAGATCCTAGTACGACTGCTGTCCAAATTGGGGATCATTACCATCAGACTCTGTGATCCAGTTAAGCCTTTGTAAAAGCTGTTCATATAGACCCTTTCCCTTTCTTGGTCACCCGTACCAAAATCAGTCTAAAGTAGACTGGGGTTGAATTTTTCGACGCTGAGTGTGAACATGTAAATATGCCTCTCTCACACACAAAATTCAACGTTTTCCTCACTTGGAACACTACGTGCAACTATGTAATCATGTGCATTCTGTGGAAGTTACTCATGTGTATGTCCTGCTTTATTCTTTCTCACATAAATATGACACATTTTGTTCAATGAAATCGATTAGAAAAAGCTGAACACTCAACTGACCTGTTACAAACTCTGCATGAGTCTACTGAATGTAATGACTCTCAGCGGTGAAGCGGAGATAGCGAAACACTGGTTGCATCCAACAATCTTTATGGTGAAAACTGTCTTCTCCACCTGGTCCATAGCTACGGAAAGTTTCCTAGGAATTTCTTGAAGTTAGTTTATTACTGAATGTACAAAATCGATTGCACACCATTCAACATAGACACAACACATATTCATGAGACTCTGACTAACCGACCGAGACAGAGGTCATTGTTGTCGGATGAAGAAAAATGAAAAACTCTAGCGCAATTCTTTCATAATAACCCTTGTAATCACATGGAATAATCGGGTACACTTTTCTTGATTAATTTTTATGCCCTAAGATAAATAACGTGTTTGTTACATTCGAACGGAGCTTAGGTTGTAAGTCAGCTGTTGTTATCTGCTAAACAGTCTGTACTAATCCTTAGAGCTGGTATTGTTTTCCGGGTATCAACCGTTAAAATCAAGAGCAGTTTCAGCGGAGGCTTGTTTTTCTTGTTGTGTTATATAATATTTTTGAAATGTATTACTCTGAAACATCTCTTAATCTAAATAGGCAAGTGTAATAAGAATCTCTGATTTGTACTGAGCATGAAATCAAGACAAATGTGTAATTTTATTCTGCACCAATGTGTCAGTTGTTTGATAGAGTACTCAACCACATCGCAATCAGAAATGTCTCCTAAAGTAAACTGTAAATCGTCCCAATCATCCGGAAGCTAGGTCCATCTGACGTGTTATTTCGAATGAATAGTTCTGTTTTCTTCTTTTCAGAAATGATGACAGCACAAAAAGGATGATGTATGTGCGAAATCCCTAAACTAATTGTTTTGCTTATTACCATTTGTACTTGAGATTGAACAGGATTGCCTTTACTCAAAGTGGTTTGGTCGAATAATTTGTCCAGACTTATAATCTAGGGCAAACTGATGGTGACACTCAACTTGTGATTATGAACAGTTCTCAGTGTCCTTCAACAAAAAACAATTCTAACAACATTCAGCTCTGTTGTTTGGCAATGATTTTATGCTACTCATCTTTTCACACAGCTGTTGGTCTCCGGTCCCAAATAAACACCACCGAGCATAAGTAATTCAAATGACATATTCTTTTATTGGATTCATCAACACTGCTAACACAAACTGTGCACCTTTTGAATAGGTTTCATTCGGCTTCCGTCCACATTACGCTATCAACTTCAGCCTCGATGACGAGAGGTGTGAAAGTTGGTAAATTAATTATTTCAAGTTCTACCCAAGTCAGATGACTTTGTATCGTCTTCAGCCTAGTGAGGAGCAAAACAATATTTCTGGTTAGGGAGATCTAAGTTGCGTACGTACTTTTCTATCACTTCTGGTGTAATATGCCCGAAAATAGATAGAGAATTGCACTGGTTCTACTAGTGTGCTGACCAAAGTATACGTGGACAATAGTCTAGTCTCGTTCAGCGCAGTTTTCATGGTGACACAGCCAACAACTTGAATCCATTTGGTTACCTATATAAGAGGGGCATTCGGGTGCCTAATTTGCGATAATTCTGTTAAGGTGTACTGACAGCGTTAAGGGGGTGAAGTAGAGGGCGACGCTAGTAAAGAAGAGTTGACCGTGGACACTGATTGTACAATTCCGAAATTAACCACACACTTCACCCTTCTAGGTACACTGACACTTGTCTAAGTATATCAGCTGGTGACAATTCAATGGTGGCTTCCACTCATCAGCCTAGTTCTCGAGCTTTTCACAGTTATATCTTATATAGCTGTACAACACACGAAATAGTTTGGTTCAATGTAGACTGACGTCGTTTCGATAATCCCTCAGTGGGTGTTGGTGCATTCCACGGCATTCGTTCGTGCTACTCGACGTTTGTCGCCGGTCCCGAACCAGGCTACAGCGAGCTAATTCTCACATTTCTGAACAAGGCAAAAGGTGTTTGATGAATTTCTCAACATTACTTAATGCTTTTATCTCTACGAAAGATTGACGTCAGAAGAAAAACGAAGGTGAACAGTTAAATTTTCGGTGGGTCACGTTTAGTTTCATTGAAGGAGGATAAAGACAATTATCGGAGGATGATTAGGTGATGGCGAGTACAGAGTGAATGTAACTTTGTTCCAAGTTTGTGGACGTAGTTACTAGTGTAGTAAGGATGAACGGTCGCACCATACTACTCACACCACTATTCAGTAGCAGCTTGGATCGAAGTGATCGCGGGATAAATACGGGAGAGATATAGGAAGGATCATTAGAAGACAGAATGACATAGAATGGCTTTCACTACATGACGGAACCGAGACATGGTGTCCAAAGCGATTGGAGCATCTTCAGACAAGTGTGGTCCCGTCGAGACGCTTAAGTCGTGTATCGGTTTCCCAAATAAACAAATTGTGTGCCATCCGCCTTGTGGGTTCACAACACTACGGTGTAACAGCAAGCTAGAGCCAGATCATTTGTACGCAGGATCACTTCGACACTTGCATGATAAGAATTATTGATCAGACACGGAGAATATCTGCCTTCACGCAAACAATGCATCTCTCGCTCCGAACTAAACGTATAAAGTAATAAACACGTACTCACCCGACAGTCACGTTGGTACTGTGATTGAATAAGCTGGCTGATTTAAACCAGTGCTGCAGGTCGTTCGTTGTTATCCGATTGGTAATGGCGCTAAATGATGTTCATGTATTCTCAACGATTAACGCACTGTTTTCCGGAATCGGCGTACCCTGCTCCACAACTGTTTGAATGCTACCTAGTGTATAATGTTGTGGTACCTCCGAACGCTAGAGAGTCTGGTTGAAAGCGGAAGTTTAGCTCGCAACTGAACGACATGTAGTTGTGTAGCTTAAAAAGTGTTCTTCCAGCTACTGCCCTTCATAAGTTGCGACGTCACATGTAGCGGATTTTGCTTACAAGCATAGTTGCTGAATAAAGAATCCTGTGTCAGATCTCAGTAATCTTCTGTGCTAAAAAACACTATCCTCGTTATAACGGCACTCCAAAAGCGTTAAGAAGTTCCACTGATTTTCTTGATGAATCGCGAAGTTGAATAATTATGACAATATATTCTCACTAAGCATGATTCATATGAAATTGATTCGTGCGTAGGATTTCCCTGATAGGGACTTACAACCACTAAAATTTCGTTGTCTCTGGTAAGCCTCGACAGAATTTTTGGTCGTTTCAAGCTGAAATGAAACTTGCTGTGTGCATTCTTGATGTGTTTGGCCAACCTATGGTTGAGCGTAATTCGGGCCTGTCCAATGCAAAACCAAGAATGAATTGGTCAACCTAATATCCCCAGAAACACGATAGAGCTGTCGAATTAAGGGTGGGTTTTAGGAATAAACGGGTCTAAAAACACGGTTAAAGAAGAACTGTCTTGAAGAATCTAAGTGAAATCATGGTTATATTCTGCACATACTTACATAATTCCTGATGTTATTGTGCACCATTTTGTTGTGTAGACTGTTTTTGGTTATCAAAAAGTGATTATGATGTGTACGTCTAGACATATCAATGTATAAGATATACTTATAATGACAAACTGCTTATAATACAACAATCGCTTTGAGTATGCGGCGCATGAAATCCTTTTAGAGAGTAGGAAAACATTCACAGAGGCTGTTCAAATTCTGGTAGACACTTTGTGCACGTCGAACCCACGCTCGTTCACTTAACCGGTTCCACGATACCATTAGGTGGTCTGAGTTGAAAAAGCCTTTCGTAAAAGACTTTTCAAAACTTTCTTCCTAAACCACTGAGGACTGTAGGGCAGGACGTGGAAAATGGCGGGTAATGTTCGTGAAAAACACACCACGATTAGTGAAACAGGAGGTCGTTAACAACTATGTTAGATGCTCAAGTTCTCTTCTTGTTCCGAGAGTCGCTTTGGCATGTTCTAAGCTATATGTGACAATTATTGGTTCATCTCTTTCTTGAGGAAAAAAGAGTGTTACATAAAATCAAAATGATGATAGTTAAGCAATACATGTGAGCTTCTCATACATAATTTCACGCCGTCTAACAACCATCCGATTAGTGTACCCGTAGGTGATTTATATACTGATATTGGTTAACGAATAACACTCCTCTGGTCGAATTCTTTGTGATAACTTATGTTCACAGAATCTCACCAAACATTTATTTTTAAGAGGTTTCGATTTTTTGTTGCGTTATTCATCTTCATCTCATCAATGTGCAACTGTTAACCATAAAATAGACAATAACTCAGAATACTCAATCCAGTACAGTGATGGTTTACATACCAAGTGCAAGAAAAACACTCGCCAGTCTAAGCAAAATTCGGAAGATTTTCTGAGGGTACTACCAAGTACACATAAACTACGTCTACCTATCAGTGAATGGGTACAGTGTTAATACTGGCTAAAAACTGTTACTTGGTGACAGGTCCTAATCACAGAATAAGGGTTTACTTGGTAACTGCTATCGATCGCTTGGATCAGCGTTTTGTTTAAGTCCTTTGGCTTCTTTCCTGTTAGAGCTCATCGACAACGGCTATTGTCGACAATGATTGTGTTGACCATTGCATCACTGACTATACCTTTAGTACTACCAGCTTATCGTATGCGAACTCTCAGCATCATTCACCTATGAGTGGTGTTCAGATTCCCTGACTGTCTCGTTAAAAGACAGCTGACATCCGTTAAGGCCAAATATTGTTGAATGCCACTTGTTACGCTAACGCTCTTTCCTGAAAATTAGCTACATTTGTCACCTCTCCTGGGAATATCGCACATAATGTGTGAGGTTTTTCGAAATTGAACAGTGGAATTATTCTAAGTTGAGATTGCATGGTAAAACGAATTACTACATGCAGATCGATGTGAGTGACATGAAATTGAGCAACAGCTTCTTACAGATATAAACAGCTGTAAATGTCCTCATAGTAAATAATAGTGAATTAAACCAGTGGTGGAGTGACCAAGAACGAACTGAATCCGACTAACTGGACAGATGGTTTCTTAGACGTGAACTGTTTGTGTATCAGAATGTGCTATGGGAATACCCGTGCTCATGTTGAATCGCTTAGCCTCGGGTTCCGACCCTCATGAACTTCCACCTAAATTCTTTTAAAGTCGTGGCACATCAGTTTACCTTTGTAAATCCAATAGGTCGTCTATTTTTGATCTCATACGGTCAACTTATCAACCCGGAGGAATGTGTGTTGATTTGTTTTAAACATTGGATACATTGATAGGTGGCTCGCATCAAAGACCACCTGCTCGACTGTCATTAAAAGGTGAGCAATAATGCACTGTCTGTTTGCTTCTTTCACTCTGCTGAGTGGACATTTGGGCAGAGCAGTTATAAACGTGCAGCAGGGTACGGATATGACGTGTATTCTCTACACATGACCTCCGGGTCAGTTCACTGATGCAGACTACCTTTGTTCACTTTTGTTCAACAGTGTGCGTTGATTCTAAGTATAATGACTTCCAGAAGCAGATTATACTGCTCACTTCTGCAACATATTGTTTTTTTCACGTAAACAGCTTCACGCATGTCAAACAGTGGGTTTACTTCATTTATCTTCTGTGCTCATAGGGAATTCACTCTTTCGTTGTTCGTCTTTGTTCACTCAACAGATTGTTAGACAGTGAGTTTGCCTGACCTTGTTTTCAGTGGGTGTATCACTATGTGTTTGTTTAATGTAATGGCTAGTTACGGTCTATCACTCGTATCTGACGGAAACACCGCTGACTGGGACAACCAACTTTTCTACTAATGTGAATTTTCGGCTAGAGAGACTATGAATTACCTCAGCAGTTGTACTATATCGTCTAGCACTTTCGGAACCTGTTACTCCCTGATCCGGTTAGCTTTCTAATCTATTTGCTCTTTGAATTAGCCCATTATTCACACTTTGTAAACGTACAATCTACATGTGATTCAAGTATGACTAGAAAATGAAATGTGGCACAGCCTTGATTCACATCAAGCAAAAAGGGCATTATTTTAAGCCAGTCTGTCACATCAACATACAGTTAGCACACAAAATTTAGTGGCAGTTTCTGGATAGTCTTAGCATCGCTGAACGAGAGTGCACTTATGAGATATCTGAGATGATCATCCAGCTGGCAAAGTAAGTGTTTCGTAAGGACATACGAGTTATGTCACACACTCGAATTCAGTCAGTTCTCCGATCGTTGACATTTCGACCTCCTCTCAGTTCCATAATCTGCTACTCTATTAGTCAGTATGACAGCTAAGGCCTCTTGTGTGCACTCGGAACGGTTTAGAGGGGTCAACCAAATGGCATTTTATCAACAACATTTGGAGCCCATTGTAAATTAGTGACTTAGAACCCCAGCAACTAGAAATGGGCTAGGTGCCCAAGTTTGGATAGATTAATTGCAGTCTGCACGAAACACAGTAGCGAACGTCCTGCACCGCAAATTATAGAAAAGTACGTTATCCGACTAACATTAATGTTCTAATCAATCCTATTTCATTAGATGGTCCAATTATGCGCATAGATCGAGCGACCATCAATCTGATTATTTAAATAGGAAATTAGGGTTATTGCTGTCTAAAAACGGAAATTGTGCACATTCAAACACACCTAAGCGAGTTGGCTTCTTATAAATTGCAAATTGCTATCGTACCCACTAATTCTGCCAGCTTGCTTATCTCGTCATGTTTAAAATAATGAGGCATATTTGATGCTAAATATAATAGTCCGAACCCCAATTCACCAGATTCTGCAGGTTTTCTCTGCAACTCAAGTATTACTGGACAGCCCCTCATCTGGTTGTCATAGAATTTTTTTAACCATGTATTTTGCCCATTATACAGTAGATAAGCTATGAAAGTTCGGGATTTGGATTGGTAATTTGTTTACAATTTCTGTCTCCCAGAAACCTCACCAAAAATGATACATAGGGAAAGACGGATCGGACAATTGATTTCTAAAGTGGTCAGATTGGCACGCATCAAAACCACTGCAAGTGGTCCGTGTCAACTCAGCTGAAAGAAGAGTCGAACAATTTGCACATACTAAAGAACCAATTTCTTGTTCAGTTGACAAAAACGTTCAATTAAAAAAAACGGAAGAAAGTTAACTATTTGTCAGTAGTATAGCTGTTTGTAAAATGGTGTCATCGTGACTGTCAAGAAATAGCAAGTATATATATGTGCTCGCCAACTGTCTGTTTCGGAAGACATTGAATTCGTTGGCTTTACCTAAGTCTGCGTGTCGCTGAATCTCAGTGTCTTTGCTGTGAACACCTTTGAAATGAGTGATTGAATACAACAGTCTGAGAACAGTTTTTTTTTTGGAAAACGTGGGCTACTTCAGATACATTATTTAATCCCAGTTTTCTGATCGTACATTTCTCACAAGAACGTCTAGTAGCTGGTGGTTATTCAAGCACTATTGACCACTGGGAAGCCTTCAAATTATGCAGTAAACTGATGGCACTATCCGGCCATACAGTGAACGTTGTTGCTTCGTTCTGAACAGTCGCAAATGTTACCAAACTCATAACGACAAAACCATAGTTTTATTCATGTAATGACACGAAATCGACGCATTGAGCCCAAAACTCTCTAAATCTGAATCGCAGCCACATAGCACAAGTTTATATAATAAAACGTTAAGTCCATTCTGGCAGGCGAGCCCAGTCTGGAAGATAGTGTTGTTTCTACTTTCGCAGTGAGAAGATGTGCACCGACTGGTGAGTTTAACGAAAATCAAAGAATGGACGCAATGACAGGAATTCCTTCTTATGGATAATTTGATCTGTTTGTATTCCCAGACAAACACACTTCTACCCCTAAGGATAAAACTGGACTGCCCTGATGTTAAGAAAGGTTTCTGATGTGACCATCAAACAGAAGTTGTGTGATCTGTTCAGAAACCTGGCGATAATTTTCACTCATAGGGCGGGATGCAGTAACAGCTCTAAATGAATAGATGTACACGTTGGCGAGCAAATTCTAATTCACATGGGTGTATTTTGAAAAAGACGTCTGCGCAATTCCGCGTATGCTAGTAGGAGATGTTTTCCTGCAACACAACGTCCTCACATGCGTCCTACATAATACACTTTGGCTTCTACTTCCTAAACTGCAAGTGTTGAATGCACAACGCGATTTTCCCCCTCTGAAATCGACTGAAAACAGCTAGAGCAAGGTTCTACAGCCAGCAGACCGAACTGAAGACTATGAAACAAGTCTTGAAGTCTAAAATTCTCAACCTTCCTACGTATTTTGAACACGTATGCACATATATATCATTTAAGCTTCGGGCAGTTCCAGTGAGATCAACTTTTCGGGCTGTCGTTGATCATGACAATACACCACGTACTGACGTACTTAAAAATGGCACTGTCGAATCTCTTCCACCTATGAATCGGTCGGTAAGGCAGCATCGACGGGAATGATTCCCATTGCCGAATTCTAGCACCGGACCAACTCCGATGGGCCTAATAGCTCAACTGGCTTTAATAGAAAAACCTGCCAGGAATCAAATTTAAAGACAGTGGTGAAGGCAGTGGTTCAGTACGGTACTCAGTAGAACGTTAATACACGAGGTAAGTGCTATAAACCAAATTACGGTTTCTGACGAAAACCTCGACTGTACAAGTTCAGTGAGAAGAATAATGTAGAACAGTGAACAGTTCAACCATTGTAGTCCAAACTGATACAAGAAATGGAACAAAACAGAGTCACCACACAGAATGAAGACGATTAAGCCATTACATCAATGGTGCCCAAACTTGAAACGCGTCAACAAAGAACCAACTAGTGGTTGTTTTACAGGTTAACAGGAAATGGGAGATGACTATAGAAGCTTGCTAAGTTATTATTATTAGTAAGCTGTCGAAAAATTACACCGTCTTCCTACTGATAAGAACAGCTGACGTTGAAGCATTAAAACAACGATGAGCGGGAATTTACGATTCATGAAAGAACCGGTATTGACATCGGATATATATGTGACAAGGAGACAAATAAACGTCATTTGCAAAACGCAACGAAAATCGTTCTTCAATAGATAGGCTGTCAGCCTATTTTTATCAAGATGCAAGTTAACGTTATCAATTGAGCTGTACGATTGAAGGGCACAGAAGAGATAAGGACATTATACCAGAATCCGAAAATCCAATAACCTACGATCTGGAAAACACAGTGAACATGAGTAAGTCGTCATTACATCAACAAAAAATTGCGAACAGACTGTAACGATATCATTACCACCAATGAAGGTTAAGATGATTTTCTAAATCAGCTGACTTCACGGATGATATGGCCTTTATCTTTTTGTTTTCTGTGGTCTCTTTTTACTCGCCAGTTGTTTTTCAATAATAATATACATGTATTTTCTGCTACATTTTACATGCTCTGGCAGCGATTGTCTCCAAGGTGTAAAGTGTACCCCCCTGCAGACTATCTGAAGGAAACGCTACTGAAGCTTCTTTCATGATATCTATCCCCATCACTTTAAAGTACTTTTTCAAGCGTTGCGGAAAATTTGGTTACATGCCCATCGTAGGTGATGAACGTTTCTCCTTCATGAAAATGTCCTCAGGAATAACACCCATTGCAAATTGACCCTCCGAAAAAGTATCTGATGTTTCAACCATTTTTCTCACTTCAGGATCAACGGAGTGTTCGTCAAATTCTCCAACTTTAAATTTGTAAACTCAGTTTGTCTTGTCTGCTGACAGATGTTTGATGTCGGGCTGCTCTCTACAGGTCCTCATAGGATCCAACGTTGCTAAACTTTGTCTGCAAATGGTCGGTCTTTATTTGTAACCTTCTAGTCTGTCACCAGCGAAGTCGGAACTCACCATACAACGGTTCATGTCTGTTAAATGGGAAGAACTACTGGCTTCAGCAACTGGACTGTGTATCGATTAATCGTTGAACTCCCTACTGTTCTGACCCGGTAAACTTCATGCGCAAGCTATTTGGTACTGACCGCACTCTCAAGATAGTCTGACTACATCAGATTCACAGTGCAAACATTCAGTTGAGAAGCCCTTGAGCTTACACCTAACTTTCTGGCAAATTACTTTTCACAAACTTAGGATAGGAATCTTCGTCCCAGAGGGCGTATAATCTTATCACAAACCTCAGCCCTACTAATCGGATTAAAACAAGCCTTAAATGATTATTCCCAGAAGTTCTGGACGCTGACCAACAATACACAGTTAGTTTTGGTTGGTTTCTCGACTTGGCATGACACTGCGCATCAATGTGTGATGTCGGTTATTGTAGTCAGGCAGTGGATCTTACATAAATACCCTAAACGTTTTAGCCATATGCTTCAGTCTTGAGCCAACAAAGTAGCATTTGTGATCCTTTAATATGCAGTTATTTTCATCAACCGAATGTTCTGAGAAATATGGGAATTCCTACGAGTCGTGATCATTGAGGCACAGGGAACATATGGCTGTAACCAGTCCTGGTGCTCCTATGCTGGTAAAAATCTAAGCATACTTAAGGCATTGACTGATATATTTGACCTGGTAACGGATATGCTTTTAAGAAACACTCAAAAATTACGAGAGATCGATCAAGGAATGCAAAGCTTTCAACAAACCTCAATCTTTCTGCCTTGTGAGAAACGAAACCGTGAGCCATAGTCACAAGGAATTATAAAGCAGATCGCGCTAACTGTTTCCAAGTCAAATCAAAAGTCTGAACCAATTGGTTCTTTTCTGAAGTTTCGTGTTCTAACTCTTTTGTTCAAATCACAATTCATTTTGTCTAATCGGGTAACCTGTATCTTTAAATAAAGAATACTTGGTGCCTATAGGGTATATGGTAACCTACAAATATTCTCAATTCATACGTTAGGAGAAAACTCATCACAAATAATGGTTTAAGTCACCAAGTAGCCAACTAGCATGATGGGGTATATATGGTGTACGTGAAAATACGTTGGCAGTGACTTCTGGATTCGTCTGAGTATATCTGTTAATTTCGTTTAAGCAAAATCGTTTACCTTGGGAAGAAACCATCTGTAGTTGGAAAAGTGGGGGTTTCTGATAGGTCACCTGTCTATAAAGGCTGAGTGATTATGAAATCTTGCTTCCTCCCCCAATCTCATAATGCCATCGATCAATTTCATCTATCAGTTCTGAAGTGCTGGATGCAACCAGCTACAACTCTACAGTGCTTGATAATGTCGTCGATATGTTCATCCCACCCAGTTACCTTAGCTGCAACAATATCAGCTACTAACTACGCACGCTAGTCAACAAAAATAACTCTTTAACCACTCTGTGCCCCACATTCGGGTCACCGAGTAGTATATTCTTGACTGATCAAACAACCAATTGTGATTGGCTGAGGCACTTGCCAAAGATTCGAATGACCACCTAATCGAGTCAGATACTTGAAACGCAGTTTTTTTAGAGGAGGAGCTTGAAAAATACTGAAAAATCAGATGATCTTGAATCGGACGGGCGATGTCAACTCAACTCACGCAATGCGACTTAACGACATTGTGAAAGAAACAGTAGTGAGCAGGGAATAGAGACATTCTTGAGAAGACGAAGGATCGATGGCAGTCAAAGTTAAAGCGAGGTCCATGTCAGAACGTTTCATTTCAGTCATATCACGTGGTAGCGGCAAAGCTGTTCGTCCAATTTCATGTAGACGATTAATGTGTTTATTACTTAAGTGGGCCGAACGGTTGATCTGTCTACACAAGATTCAGAATGCAGACCGAAATACAAAAGAATTTCTTAAGTTGACAAAAGAATTGAATAGACGGTTTAATAAGATCTCCAAATGAAAACGTAATTGGTTTTTCTCCTTTCTAATGAAAAAAAATCAAGCGTTCTGTTTGTACGCTGTATCCACTTAGGTGAACTGACTGGATTGAAAACCTGGGTGAAATAGATTTAGGTGCCACTGAGAAACTGACATGGTATCCCTCAGTGGTCTACGGTTAGGATGGCAACAGTTACGAATGAAGGGGAAGGGCGAAAATGAAATCACTCATCTTGTCTGAACAACACTGCTTGGCAGTTGCGGAAATTCAAACATTTTTACCGGTCGTATAAGTTAAATGTCCAAAGACCGTAGGAGGGCAACAATACATGGGAATAAAGTAGCCTCAGAGTAGGCGTAATTGGATTTGTATAGTGAACTGAACATCAAAGGTGCATAAACCGTGGACGGTGGTCTGCGCAATCTAGGAAATATGCCTGGTTCTCCTTCCAATGTGACCGTAAGGTGGTTAGTCAAACCTCTCATACCACAAACAAAAATGTCCATGAACAATTTGAACGACATCTCTCAGTTTGTTGATTTAATCAGCAACTTGCAACCAAGTGATGTAAATGTAAATTCTTTGGGCGTTTCACCACCTTCTACAAGTGTTTCTTCATTAAAGACAATCTATTGTTTTGTGATCAGATGTATGAATACCAAACGCGAGAACTTCTGCCTTCCTTGCATACTGAAGAGCTAGTTGTAGGCTGCATACCGAACGTGCAATTCAGAATTAACTACCAGTCCTACAAACAAATCAGTCAACTCTTCATGTGATCCACCTACAGCGAAAATTTTCGTGACCAAATGTAAATATGACTACAGTAAATTCGGTTCTTCAATCATTTAGGTTCTACTTTCTTCGAATAGATAACGTGTTTATATTGCACAAAAGAAAATTCAAAAGAAGACGGTTTCAACAGTTAATTATGCCCATAAAGCCCTCGGATTCACCCTCAAACTGGAAAAAAAATTATTATCTGACATTTCCAGAGTTTCTGGCAACAAGAAGACAGGACGGTACTTTATGATGCAGGTTGTCTCGAAGAAAAATGTGAACTAGCCAATGCACTCGTTTTTACCAATATTTGTCCACGCTAAAACATCACTCAGAAACAGCGTGTACACAGCAGTGTTTGAGGCTGGAGGCAGTAGTCATTAGATGCATCTTGATGAACAGTTGGAAGATCTAAGAAGTGTCACCAAACGGACACCAAATCAAATGGACCATCAGGCAGGAATTAGGGAATGCAAAACAATTCACGCATTTCCAAAGACCTCGCTCGAGAACTAAACAGAGCATTAGAAGAACACTCTTTGATACTTAACTCGCGATAAACTTTCAAAGATGATGCATGGTAGTTTCGTGCTTTAGTGTGATGTGATGCATTATTCCACCCCTGCCAGGTGGCTATAACATTCCAACCGTCCCTGTGGAGACAGTTATGTTGATCATAAAACGAGAAGTTTGTCCGAGAATGGACCACCCAGCACCACTCAGCTAGAGTTAGTGAGGGCTCAGTCCAAGGCATCAGTAGCTATATGGTGGAATACCCACTCATCACTTTTCGACCGTCGAGGCATGCGAAGCTTTCTATCGCATTCCTACAGAATTCTCAAGCACTGTGCGCCTACTTCTGTTTTGTACAACTGAGATTTTTCGGATAGTGCAACCGGGGCTGTGTGTATAGAAGTAATTTGTGGAGATGTTTCACATTCCTTGGCCGGATTGCAATCGGTCGAATCACAATTCAGCCTAAACAAACCGCACCTTCACACACCATAATCTCTCCTGTTTAACCCCCTGTACTCTAGTTGGCATCCAAACCGACTACCACCCTCATTATGCGAACCTTAGCAATCTTACTCACACTTGCCTAGTGCCTCCAATTAAAATGCTTTCCTCAAACTCTTAGTTTTGTTACCGTCCAGCTTGACGCTAAATGACATTCAGAATAATACAGTGAATGCCCACATGTATATGATACTTATATGGTAACTGAAGCACTTCTGAAGATAATTTGTCCAAAGGGCATCGTTACCCGAAACCACTGTTCCGAAGACAAATAAATTTATTAAAAAAATACTTAATGAATCGAGGTACGTTATGTTTGATGCTCATCGTTGTAAGTAGAATAGTACAGTCAGCCAGAAATTCTCGTGTCGAAAATCGAAGCGTCAATTAAAGCCCCTCTGAAGACTCGCCTGCCAGGTTTTAAAATACATATGATTGTTCCTGGAGAGGGTACACTCACTCCGCAATCTGGAAAAATCCTCGTGTGATACTAATGGTTGGTCAGGCAGTTTATTTGGTGAAAACCGTCCCACCAGTCAAGCAAACCGCTGAGGATGGGGGGCTTATCTTCGTCAATAGCATTCATTCCGTTTTGGAAATATCGCTATGAAAATAATGCTCGAAATCAGGACATCTAGGTACAGAAGACTATTCAACAACTTGATCTTCATACCAGTCGAGTAAACACATTACCTATTCTGTTTTGCGGTATGCATCTGGGGACAGTGAGCATACAATACCTGTTTTCAAAAAGTTACTTAAAATGCTCATAGTTTCTTGTCATTTTTTGACGGATAAAGTCCGATCTCAACTGCTAGTAGCTCAAACATTGTAAAGGATTTAGAGATTGAAAAACCCTGTTAACATTTCCTTACAAGAATTTCAAGTGGTCCAGCGGACATTAAAAAAAAAACTTAATAAACCATAGATATTCATCCATATTTTAAATGCATTTAGAATGTGTGTTCTTCTAGTTTGGGCCTTAGATGTGTCGCTAATCTAAAATAAAAGGGGTGTAGAAATGTTAAGAAATAATGGCACCCATTGGCTGCATGTTGTTCGCTAGATACGAAAATCACTGTATTTAAACACTAATTTTTTCGATAGTTAGCGTTTTTGTCAATTTGTAACTGGCGGCTTGGATACATACCGTTTATAAAGCAAAGAACGGACAATGCAATCTGCTAGTATGTCGATGATATCATAATATTCACTGATTTTGATTATTTCATGACGCCTGTACATCAGTTTAACTCTGTCCATCGAAATCTTCGTGTCATCTGTGAACAAGAGTTAAATAACTCACTACCATTCCTAGACGTCCTTATTTCTAGGTGCTTAGATGGTACACTCAGTGGGTCTGTTTATCGAAAAGCCACATGAAGTGGGCAGTACCTACAATTCTCCTCATTTACGTCGGTGGTTACAAACGTGGTTTGGTACGAACTGTTTTTCACCGAGCAAGGAAACTGTGCATAGCCGACAGCCTACAGTCTGAGGTGGAGCTCTTGAAGAATGTTCTGTTTGCGAATGGATATCCGGCCAAATTTATCGAAATTTATTGCAAAGAACGAGTGACTACCTCCCAACCACAGCTAGTGCTGAAAAAGCAGGTTTTTATCAACCTGATCACAACATTACCGATGTAAGTCGAAAGTTGAAATCTGCCACTGATCGCACATATCCCGCGGCGGAATTGCGCCTGTTACTCTCCAACCGCAGGATGAGCCTATACTGCCCCGATCGTTCTTCTTCGGAAAACTCTGCCTCTCACGTTATTTACCCGTTCACCTGAAGTTGCAGTGATTTATACATCAGAAAAACGGACCGAACTTCATCACAGAGGAAGGCGGAGCAAGTGACTAGTGCAAACAATGTTCCAAGACTTGTCAGCATACCAACACTTGAACAGATATTCGGCGTCTTCATTCGCGAAATACTCAGTCACAACATGTGGTTGACCCCACCAGTTTGGTCACGGTCCTATTGCGCAATCGCGCCCGCAGATTGTTGGCGTTCCCCTAGGCAATGTTTATCAAGCGTCACGCACCGGCCCTTTGTTGGCAAAAGGTACTGACGCAATCAATTTGGTTGCCGTGGCAGTGAAACCTGTTTGCAAATAAGTGAAGCTCGTTCATTTCATTGTTTTGACGCTACGCGCTTAACCTTTATAACGGAATGTTTTATGCGACCGACTGATGAGAATAAACGAAATGCTTGCATCTCGCATTCTATGTCTTCTTGCTGTCCTGATGAAACCTAAGTGTTACTGCAAAAATGATAGTTTTTATTAAGTAACTCTGGCTATTGTGGAGATATAGAAAGAAATTCACATAATAGGTTTGTCATCTGGACGGCGTTATTTTTAGAGTGATTGTTATAAACGAGTGTGCTTGCGAGTTAAACTCATAAAAATCGAACTGCCTGAGGTTGTGCTGATTTTAAAATAGGCATGCCTATTTTACAGTTCGACGAAACATTCTACGTTCACATTTCTCATTTTACGCCAAGTCACCACTGTAATTGTTTTGTGATTAGTTGCCCCTGGGTGACTTCAAGAACCGCGTCAACTAATTGCAAAATTACAAAAGGAAACATGTAACAAATGATGGTGTAGAACAGAAGTGAAAGCAGGCATTTTTTAATCAATACTTCGCCGATGTGAACCAGCGCGCATTTGATTAGTCGATGTGTCAAAAAACCTGTATTATAGCACCTTTTTTCAATTGAATAGAATATTGTTCGTTGTACAACCTTCGTAATTTACAAATGGAGTACTAAAATTCATAAGTCCGCGGTTGTTTAGATCCATTCTAGTTACGTATCTGGTTAGAAAACCTGATCACTAGGACAGAAAACAAAAATGAACGATAATGATCGATGAGTGGTCACCGCCCCTTGTCTCAATCTTTAGCGTTGTGCACACATTTGTATGGAACACGGAAAAAATCAGCGCATTAGAAATGTGTTATTCAGTTTGGTTTATCAAATCTGAAGTGGGTTGTTAAAAATACGATTATCAGGCATCCAATTTAACGGCTATATGGTCAATTTACTCACCCATTAGGGCTAATCAATACAATTAAATTCTCAGCAAGTAGAGTGAACAGCTACACGCAATAATTTCTGGAAGCAAACAGCCACACAATTGACGTTCTAAAATTAAGTCGGCTAAAGGAATGAGGGAAGAGAACAAAGACAATAGATTAATAGCCCTCTCTTTCTGTGCACTAATTTGCTGGTCGTAGGTAATCAGAGAATTTTTCTTATCGGGCCAATATCACCAAGAGCTGATAATATTCTGTTAAAAGTTCCGGTTGGTCTTTTGTCGAAAAAGGCAATAAACTCAAGTTCTCCAGTCTGAGTAGAGCAGTTTGCTAGTGCGCCTTTGGTTGGTATTGTCAGTTAATTCCGAACCTCATATGTATGACGGATTGTACATTAAAATCAATAGGATAACGTTAATTTTCTTCTCCAATAAATAACTTATTCACTCAATCCGATAGACTTTAAAATAAGATTTCAAAAGAATTGTTGATCATTACCTGTATGTAGCATTAACGCACTCAGCTTTAAGGGTGAAAAGCAAAATTTAATTAAAAATCTTCAATTATTATTGGCTTTCAAAAATTCCTGTTTTGCAGGTTACAAGTTCATTAAATTTTTACGACGGCCGAGTAATTTTGCATATGCATTACTTAAACTTTTCCTATCACTGTGCTATTCAGGCTGTCTCTGATGTACACAGCAACAGAAGTGGAGTTCTAAAACTGTCAGTTGATTCTGCCGTGACCACCGGGTTGTTTAGTAGGCTTTAATATGGATTGACCTTAACGATAACGAAGTCCTACTGAGACTGAAGACCTCCTACCCCATGCACTAATCGCTGTAAATAATCTGTTGATCATTTAATTTCTTTTTATGGAGGTATTCTGCCAGCCGATGTCTTGTTGTAGAGAACATTGCGGGTGGGAATTAGATCTCTCAAATGGTTCAAAAACGTTAACCATAAGCCTATCATTATCAGCAAGTTTGTATAAGGGATTAGCGTAAGCCGCGTGCATCTCCTGGAAGTGTACTTTAAGATTATTTTAACAAGTTTCAAGTAAGTTTGAAACAGGAAAGAAAAATCCAAGTGTACGTCCGACTGGGCTAAAGAACATGGAGAAGGAGGCTTCTATGAATGCTTCTACAAATTAATTACGTTAGTGAGTATACGTGGTGCGTACTAACATTAGCTGCACAGTTTGTAAACAATCTTAACCGACCTTTATATGAGATCTCCCAGTTCCTTTTTGAATACGAGATCACCCTGTTCCTTAAACACTCATTTATATCTTTACATCATTCCAAGCTAAATGACCATTTGTTATTTATGAAATACTGCCTCAATCAGCTCATATATCCAATTGTACATCATATTTTGTTGACACCCTGAAAATCGCTGAATGTTTGTTTGCTCGGCCCTCAGCAGTGTTAGTGATCTGATAACAGTCGGTCATTAGGAACACGGGCGATGTGAACAATAAGATGTGAAGTATAGATCCCTCTGAATAATCGTTCTCAGCAACAAGTTACAATGATTCGGTAGGCAATCAGACACCACCCTACCCACTTAATCAAATATCTGTGGTTATTTCTTAAAATGATGGATAGATTTGGTCGAAGGAAAGCCTTGGGAAGTAAACGTAGGTTATAACACGTGCAACCCAAGTTTACCACTCCTATACTAAAACTTACGAGCAATCAACAGGTTTGTGAAACATGACTCATCAAGGTAACCAGCGTTGGCCATTACAGACTTATCCAGCAACTCTACTTTCTCTCTTGTGGCCAGTGAAAGTAAAACGATTGACAAGCAGTTCGCTTGATCGTTTGCTGTATTTCGACCACTTAGTACACTGTATGATATAGTGCCCACTGTTTGAAAATTAAATGCAAAAAACCTGGTGTCTTGAAACATACATAGCCTATTGTAACTATCCATTAAAAAACGCAAACTGAACTTATAAAAGTATTGAAAAGCAGTCTACTTCGGGTTTAATTTATAAACTTCCGTCACATTGGCTTGATGGACCAGACGGTTGAGTTTGACAACAGGATTATCTTGAGACTAATCACAGTGAACCCGGGGTGATGTTACTACCGCTTCCTACGCATTGTGTGGAAAGTGATTGCTACTACCAAATATTCTTGAGTCTAAGCACTAATCGTACTTGCCGAATAAGTTACATAGTTCACTAATGGATTGACCACGTGAAAAGATGTTCTCAGATCGGTGCGAGATGAATCAGTCGGGAGGAACTGTGGGAGATTGATTGAATTTGCCAACCGCTCTGCTCACATCGTTCCATTACATAATTGCTTACTTCAACACTTTAACTATGAGTACAACTATTTGAGAATGAACGCTTTTGATCCTGCAGTTCGCATCCTGCAGTAAATTCAATTACGAATTCAGCTCATTCGTTCTTGCACTTTTGGTTTTGTGAATGATTGCCTCTGAACGATATTTGTGTGCAATATAACCGTGAGGATTGTTTCACAATTTATCACTGAATATACCATAGTTATGTGTATATAATTTTCCGTATGTTTACTTATTTGATTTCTATACGATCACAAAATGTTTTGGTGTCAACCTCATAGTGGTCACCAATGATCGGTTCACTGCCAATTGCACACTATCGAGATGCCACCGTTGACAATTGCTAAATTTTTTGAAATGGCAACATACCTCGGGAACCCAGGCCTAACAAAATTTTGAGATTAACCTATTAGGCAGAGCCTAAACAATTGGTGTTCATCGAAGATGGAGGCCACTCCAACCAAGTATTCTGTTTCTGATCGAGTGAAAATGTTCCATCTTGTTTTTTATTAGGCTGGTGTCAGACGTCATTGATATAGACCTTGGATACAAACGATCAGAATAGACTGAAGGAAATCTAATCATCAGCTGCCAGTCAGAGTAGGCTTAGGCAGACTAACCTTTATCTATCGTCTTTATGAAGTGCTTGCTGAAGTTGATTTCGATGTAAACTAGCCGCGTTGCATCAGTGTTTTCTGCTATCTTCTCTACAGCAATTGGTTAGCCATTCCAGTGTAATTCAACATTTAAGAGCCTGTAGCAATTGGCTGACACTCAGCGGCAGTCAGTGTGAGGCCACATGATCGTTTTAGGGTATAGAATGACCAACAAAGTATTTTGGCTATCTGTCAGGATTAAACAGTCAGTGGTGAATACTAATTCTTCTAAATAGCAGTTAAATGGAATTACCGAGTGTAGAAAACCCACGGGTCCACTTTGTCTTACGAAGTGTGGGTAGGAAAGATGATGCACACCGGCTGGTTATTCTCACTGCAACAAGAAGAATTAACAAGTAAAACATATCAAGGCTGAAGGTCGAGAAAATAGTATACTGTACAGATGACTACGACAGACGTGCATGCATTAATTCTCACAAAATGCCATGTTGTATGTCCGCATGATGGTTTTCTTCACCCCTTAGTGATAACTGACCCAATGGTGACAATGCTTCTGGGTTTTAATCCATAAACGCAGTTTTAAATGATCACTGCTACCGCGATCTGCTCTGCCGGGGCTACACTCATCTGTTCAGTGATTTCTTCAGAAAGCCCTTACTGTTGCACCGAAAGGTGAAAACCAGTCGAATGGTTGAAAGGTGTCAAATGAATCGCTTTCACCGAGTCTCTGGATGAGAAATGGAACGGAAGGGACAGACTTCCTCAATCGTCTGTCTTTTTAAGACTATGGGGTTAAAAATATTGAAGTTTTAAAATATCTCCCTCTTCAGTTTTGTCTTACATACTGAACTCAAAAATAACACACTGGTAACGCTGTTGACTGTCTGTGTTAAAACATCTGATGAACAGAAACGATGGAACAATGAGTTACGATTTCTGAGCTACCTAATGTTTGATCCGTACAGACTGTTTCGTAAGTAATGAGAATGCAGGTATGTCGTATGAACCACTTGTCAGTTTCTCCATTGTCGTGTGTTACTGCATGCAAGACGAGAAACCTGAATAGCTGGAAGTATCTTACATGATACGTTTGGGGTACATTTAACCGATTTGCATTTGTAGACCATATTAATTTGAAATGCGCCAAAGGATTGATACCGTGGATTTGGGGCAGCCAGCTTCTCCGCTGCAGTGCAAGCAGAACTTGCTCATTACAGCATGCATTGAATGAATGACATAATTTCATAATATGAAACTGCAGCAGTATAAATTATGTCACGCAGACTCCCTTAATATTGGTATTGAACGTGGCGGCGGTACAGTTAGGCATTATATGCATCAGATGGACTAGGGTTCAAATAGCCAAATATTTCACAACAACTGCGGTTGTTTTGAGTTTGTGACTCAACATGTAGCCCCTCATTTACAAGTAGTCATTAACGGTTCGAATGTTATTTACATTCAGTTTTTGACATCCTAAGGAGTGAGTAAACAAGAACTGCCGTGGTTGTGTACAGTTTAGTGAGAACACGGTTTCAGCGGTCAAGACAAAAGTCTACAGTTATCCCAGCTGGCTCACGATGTTTTGGTGCAGATGAATCAGGTGGTTTGTGGGATTAAACGAACTAAACCGTAAACATCTCGATACTGCAGGTTTTAGTGTTCTGTAAAATTCAACCGTCGGCCCAAATGAAATCGGTAACATTGAGACTTTTAGGGCATCATCTGTTCCACCACACCAGTCACAAACAGTATCCCGTGAGCACTGAAACCTTAACGTCGTGTCGTTTCTCATCTATTTACTGAGTTATCCTTAAGATATAGTTTCCAGTGGTAGACATGTTAGAATAAACTGCATAGTGAACACTTCTTCCCCTGACGTTCCTTGAAGTCATTTGTTGTGCCACTGGAAACGCTTAAAAAATTAAAAACTCAATTTATTCTGAAATGTGACCTCCGAGATAACAGTGTTATGATAAAACTTTGACTGGTCTCAGGGTAATGGAGACAAACTGAACATTGAACAACCAATGCATATGAACTTAGGATTCCGCAGGTGGTTTCTGTTGAATCGGTGGGATGATTAACGAAATTATTGCAGGCGGTCGGATAGTTCAGGGATATATTCATTAGCCTTTTTCAGCAAAGGGTAAAGAACTGAGTGTTTAACAAAGTAGAACAATTTTGGTTACAGCGCACGGGACTGCTTTTTAAAAACTTTTCATCTCAGACCGGTACAACGATCTATCAAATCACTTAATAGCAAAGGAAATTATCGATCGAAAATAGTACGAGGGCAAGACGAGTAAAGTACAACCAAAACTTCGTTGTCGTTACGGTCAGAAAGAAAGTAGATTCTAGAAAATCGGTGTTAATTGGGATGAGTTGTGAGGGGCGAGATCAAATCGTTACGTCCAAAACGGAGTAACCAAATTTGAGTTTGTGAGTGACCAGCACTCAGTAAGAAAGTAGCCCGTTAAAACAGTCGGGTGCATGTGAAGATGACAACGTGTCAGACAATAAAAAAAATGAAATTATTCTTAGATAAGCAACAATAGTTGTAATGGAGAAGAGTGGCATTTTATGTGCAGTCCCCCTAAGAAATTCATCATCGTAGTCGTTTAGTGCGTACGGCAAAGACAAATGAAGGCAAATTCAAAGTCGCATTTCTGCAGACAAACCAAACACGCCTCACCGAACCAGAAAATTCGTACCAAATCAAACATAATACGACATATCCAACAATCTGTTCAACATGCAGTACATGATTGCGTGATCGTCAGCCAATATATATTGTTACTGATTATTCATATTCATTTTGTTATTCATCTTTATACCAACTTTTAGTATTGTTTCACACTATTATGCCGGCCACCATCCACCGAACTCTAAAAATTGTTCGCTGCGCTTGATAAACTTAGTTAGTGATTTTCTGAACCATTACGGAAGTTAACGAGTTTTCCAGAAGTGAACACCATTTAATCCGTTCGACTAGCAACATCCAAGTCTACTTTAACCAAAATCCAATGAATTGCTTCTGACGATCACCACGTATTTTTATTTCATTCTATCACTTGTTACTGGGTTGAAGTTTATTTATTACTACCCGCTGAATATATTAGTTGAATGATTGTTAACAGTAACCAAACATTCGCTTTTCGTACGACGTTTTGCAGCCTCCTTGTACGAGTGAAATTGTGGAGTCCTAAAAAAATGTGACTCTACTGTACCGGCTTGAACCGTTGCTAAATAGAGAGTTTTACAAAATGGGTTACTTTATATCTCTGAAACTTTCCCAAATAACGAGCACAAGACATGTTTGTACTCCACGGCGCTAGAAATTCGAATCTATCAATAAATCATGAGTGGCAAACGTGCTAAGCGTAAGTCATGCTGTAAAATACATACCTCTACATCGTAACTTCACTGCAGCCCACATGCATTTCGGCAACGTTTGCTCGGTAGACAGACTTAGCTTCTACTAGAGGATGGCACCGACTGACATTAATTTATAACCATTTTCGGATAGTCTGCCTGAAATACATTACCACAAAGTGTTGTGATACCAATACTACTTAATTCTTCCCTATAATAAGTACACATTATTAGAGATTACCAAAAAAGCCATTCGCAGAAGTGTTCTACCCATCGTCTTTCAAAAAGTATTCCTAATCACCAACTTCTCTGTCTTTCGAGCTCGTCAGCAGTAGTGTGCATTCTGGACATAAGCTCCAAAAAGAGAAGACATTCGGTCTTTTTACTTCTTTTAAAAAAAGACTATCTGAAAGGTTCATGGGAATCCAATTTTGCGACTTGTTCTAAATACTATTTAACTCATCTTCTCCCAATTCTTCTACTACCTACAAATAATCAAATAAATTTTCTGTGCAGACTAGTATTGGTCCTAGATAATATAACCTGTTTTTCTTGTTAACAGCTGTCAAAAGTTTGGCACGTTAATGTAACAAGAGGACAATTCAATCAACAGAGACTTAGTCAGAAATAAGAATCTGACAAAGTTTTAGAAATCCACAAATCCGGGGAGATAGTGGACTAGGCGGGAAGATCAGGTCACTCTTAGACTGTGTGGTTTATGTCCTGTTTTAGTTATTTTGATATTCCATACTTTGTTCAATGTTGGAACTGTTGGTTCGTTTTCTGCTTTGACATACTATCTTACACGATCTCTCGTGTACTCTGTGTCACTTTGGGTTTTCAGTATACTCGACGCCTTACCTTCCTCATCATGTGAACAGTAGTACTCTTTTCCTCATCAATAGTTTCAGTGATGCACTATGCTCTGGAGCACGATTTCAGTTTTTCAATCAACAAGATGTTCATTAGATGCAAAAGCACGTCATCTGCACCTGAATCCGTCGGTTGTTCAAATAATGATTTATGACTGGAAACTACTTTTTGGATCTTTGGTGATGGACTTCAAATACGGAAAGATTTTAGTTTTGATTTATAGATTCGCTTTCCATATTTGATGAAGTTCATCCCAATTATTCGACTGGGAAATATGACGGAGATTTAACCGTGATTTTACACAGTTTGCACATATTGTCCTGCTTACTACCCTGTGTTATCCCTCAATGATTTGTCGGGTAACAGTAATCATTTCTTTAATCTTTTAATATCCATTAACCATACTGTAATCGCTTGTATTCATTGATTTTGGGAGTGCGTCAAATTCAGAACAGGTATGACTTTGTTAACTATACGAATTAACGAGTAGTCTGATATCAGTTCTTATGGTTCTCACTGTTGGAAACAAGGTGATATGCGTGGCTTGTCTTAAACCCGAACAACTAAAACAACGCATTTGACACACTGAATTCCCGGGCTTTATGTATATGTGATTGATTGATTTTTGCATGAACCCAAGGGAAATGTCCAGTTTAAGACAGAACCTACTGGAACGCACCACTGGTTTTCTAACGAACACTTGGGATCCACATTGATTTGATTCTTGTTGAAGATAATGACTATTGCAGACCTCAGCGCCTCAGGTCTGCCGTGTGCAGTTTCTTGTCTCATTGAGCTGATTCTTAATTAGGCAGACAAAACTCACCAATGAAAGTGAAATAATGATAGCCAGTAATACCTAAATGGGCACGCTTCAAACAGACATATAGAAACCAACTGACATAGCAAATCAACAAACTGGATGCATAACCATATGAACCACCGCCGAGTAAACAGACGTTTTGTAACCATTGATTTGGGTTGCACGATGTCAACGGGTTGAATCAAACGTTGTGCTTCCAGGAAAATAATTCAAGGCATAGCTGAGGTTCGGTAATGCTACAAGGATGCTCGAGTTATTTATCCCATTTTTCCATGTTGCTTGTGACAGGAATTTAACGTGCTGCTGTTTTCTCACAGCGCTTCCTCAATTCTGTTGTAATTCAGTCGCCTTTAAGCAACTCTGGTTAATTTCTCAGCCTTACAACGTAATACCTGTTAGACAAAATAAATCTCCCAGCCGTTCTGTCGGTTTGTGCAGTTTTTAAATGAAAGTAGTTATCAAAACCACCAATCAGCGAATGAAGCAAACGAATCAGACTTAAAACGCCCCGAAAAGCAATCAAAATTGAAGACATTTTGACAGTACGGCAACAGGGTTTGATCATGACGTGATTCTTAGGGAACAAATACTGACGGCTGTACAGAACGCTGCGTTCCATATTGGGGTCAAGTTCGTTCTCTCAATGTCGTAGAGTAGCAACGAAGTATTTTCATCCCTTCAACACATGTTTTTGATTAGGACTTATTTCTTGATGAACGATTCGCTGTGAAGTCTCACAATGCATTAAAAGGTATCCTTTGTTGAAATAGTGTTATAAGGTCTTGAGTTGGTGATGTTCTTGTTGAATGTTGGTTTTTACGTGCTGTATAATTGAGCGCTTTGATGATATCATCAGTGTTCAACGATGTACGGAACACGAAGTACGACAAGACTTAGGTGAGGAATTTACCGGAGATTTTCCCGTGAAATGCGTGTATATGGTTTACGAAGTATAGCAAGGTGTTGGGACAGTTAAAAGTTGCAGCGGAAACGAATGATGGAATCCGCAGCGTGCACACCCAGGCTGTATCTCCCCGGAAAGTTGTTCACATAGTCAGTCAAGGTTAAGCTGATGTCAAACATTTTCAAGCGGTTAATGACTCACGAGAAAGCGTAGTAGCGGCGGGTTGGCGATATTTTGTCCAGACAAAGTGCTTGAGGGAATGAGATCCATATGTTTCTATGGTGGTCTGTTCTTTTCATTCAAAACGGGATTTGAAGGATAAATGCAAAAACGAGCGAGGTGCCGAGTGAGAAAGGAAAATAGGTACTCTTTTGTATAGGCATCAAATTCAGTGACAACATGATTTGCGCCGGTCGCCTTAATGTGGAGTCTCAAGGGTGTCTGGAAACGCGACCGGAGTGTATGGATTTCCTCCGGACAAGCTTAGTTCAAGAAGACGTTCTGTAGTATGGCATCAGAAAAAATCAATCCAATGAAACCAGCCAACCGATACATAGATGAAAATCATCTCCTTGTTCACTAATGTATGACCGTACACCTGGGGTACTTACTCGTCTGGAAAACCTTGAACCGAATTATCAAAATTTAGTCTCCATCTCACCGCTAATTACTGCAGAAGCATACCTGTCTGGTTTTGTGGTATGTGATGCGACGAAGAAGAAAGCTTACAAGCTACTGAACACTTGAGGTAATGAGCTCAGGAAACGGTGTATATGATTTGACAATCATGGAATTTGGGATATCGGGTGATGAGCCTTCCAGTAAAAAACATTAGTAGTTTCAAAGTGAACACTATCCATCCCCGATTGTAGAGAGCCTCTTGGCTGGCTCACTTTGAAAGGAAGCTCTAGATTTAAGTTTTACTCTTAGTAGACCCCATCGGTGATGTGTCTCTCTATCCAGGCAAGACCGAAAGTCTTAATCTAGTCTTCCTGGTTTTCGGGCTAACAATTTGACTAAAATGTTAGTAACAACAAAATGGAAGTGACACAATGATCAACTCTATGCTGTTTAAGGAATCAAAATGCTTTTCCAGTATAACCATCGGAAGATTATACTAGTCAGCCGTCAGCTTTTGAAAACGTCACTCTTAGGCACAAATAAGGTTTCCAGTTTTTGCTTTTTGGAGAGAGATTAACAACTGAGCATGGTGGATGAGCGTAAGATCGGTAAAAGTGTTGGGGTGTCAGTTGCCTGATTTAAAATTTTCAGAAGATCACATCACGCTAAAAGAAAAGCTGTCCGTCATTTATATATCAATTCTCGACAACATGTGGTGCGCCACCCGTGCAAAAGGAGGAGTTGGGAACATCACGGGGATTCCGCTGGATTCGACTTGATTTCGTGAACAGTGGCCAAACAAACCTAGTAGCCAAGGCACTAATGTCTGGAGTGCTTCAAAATGCTGTTTTCTTGACAACTTACGGGTTCAGGCACTCTAAGGTACTTTTTTGTTCATGAACAACTTTCAACGGATTGAAGAGTTTGGTGGATATTGCAAAGTGTAGGCCAGTCGTAATATGAAGCAACAATGGCAACCACCTACCTGCTTTGATTTCTTCTTTGGCTTACTTCAACCCGTTGTCTCACTAAAAATTACTTCCACAATGGCTCTTTCTTTATTCGAGTTAGTCGATGTGAACTAATTCAATTTACACACTGAATGGCTCTTGAAGATATTCACTTCGAATAAGGGGAAATATCATTTGTAAGATATCCGCACCAAATGTAGTACGAATGAAGCTGAATAGTTTGGGCGTCGTGTTTAACATGTTATTGATATACAGATTGGGAATAACACAACGTTTCGAGCAAGTTGTAATACTCTACGTTTCAACCACCTCTGGTGGCCTTCCTCAGGAGTGTTGTAATCGATTACAACACTCCTGAGGAAGGCCACCAGAGGTGGTTGAAACGTAGAGTATTATAACTTGCTCGAAACGTTGTGTTATTCCCAATCTGTATATCAAGGGAAATACCATCATTTACGTTTGCTAAGAAGGTGACAGACGTCAAAAGGAGATGTTAAATTGCAACGGATCCCTTTCTTCAGGCAAGTATTCTCGAATGCTATGTGTGATTCATTTTTATCGACATTCTAGTTGACTTGTACCGTGAGCTAAAACTGAGGAAGCCTACAAAGGTTCAACGCTTAGCACCCACCCACGGTTTATTAAATGCTGAAGAAAAAATTGAGTTAATTACCACGGCTTGCTTAGTGAACAAACTGTCAAAGATCATTCATATGCAACATAAGTTATCTCATAGGAAAGGTTCAGAGTGGCAAACAATGACAGTTGCAAGGCCGTACTAGTTAAGCTTACTGGAAAGGTGAAATCAGTTACACAGTCAACCACAATGGTAAAATCTTTCTCTGTGATATGACCACCATTGACATGACCACTATCAGAAGTCTCTCGATTTGTTTTAAGGAGCAAGTTCATCCGCCACGAAGTGTTGCTGTAAAACTCACGTTGCATATCTTTGAAGCAACCTTGGCTAATTATCGATTCATAGTCTTCCTTGTGCACGATAACAAACTAGCTAGTCAGCTGCTACCAAGTCGAGATATCCAGAACAACGCTGGTCTGAGCGAGACTGGATGATCCCCGCCTAAAGGCAAACATTTTTTTCTACCGAAACGACGGTGTTGACGATTGCCAATGGAAAAAAAGAGTTTTGATTGACCTGTTGGTTTTTACGTTCAAGCAGTTTTACACCCAGCAACTCGGTTATTATGGTCTGGAATGCCTTCAGACTGGTTGTTCTCTCCACCAATTCTTACAGTCTAATTCGTTCCAGTAGCTGATCGTCGTTCTCGTTGATTTGGAATCGGCCGACCACAGGTTCGTCTTCTGTAGCATGTGCGTGAACTCTGTTTGACTTCATTCAATCCAGTCGGGAAAGTGCTTCAGTCTCACGACAACGAATGCTAGTGAAAGGGGTGTTTCTGGTGCCATTTTGTACGGTTTGTTTTTCACGGAGAACCAGGTGCATTTACGGCGCAGGCGGTATGAATAAACCTGTTTTAGATGGCCAATAAACGCCAGACCAACCTCCTTTCAAAAAGGTCGAATTAGACGCTGGGCTGTTAACCGAATTTTTTTTATTTATATGCTACTGATTGCAACACTCTGGCTACACGTGCGTAGCCGAGATAGGTAACACAACGGCAATTTTTTCTAGACAGATTTTGCCACGAACAAAGCAATATGCCCTAAACATAACATCTTCGTGACTAGAACCCAAACCTTCAACGCAGCCTTCACAACATCGACTGCCTAGGGAAACAGTGAGTGCAAACCAGTTAAAAATCCTCGCACAATATTCGTGTTGTGGAAAATTCCTCTCAGCACCGACTAAATGAACGTAACGTTAGCATGCGCATTTGTATATCGTATCACATATACCTAGGGAAGATAGGTTCATACATAACAATCTGTATTTCTTGCTTCTATAAGTCAGCATATATAACCATTATGAAGCGTGCTGTTCCAAAACACGATAACTTAGACTAAACCCCATACGCAGTATATCAACGGAGGTCTTGAACTAAGTGGATGATTTTGCTACTGTGTTCACCACCAACCTACCCACATTCTTTGACGTTCATTCACAATAACAGGTATTGCTAAGGATGTCATTATTTGCACAAGGCCTTGCTACACATATACTCGCACCTATCGTCAATGCATTCTGTTGTTGTGTCGTAGACAGTCTCTAAATTACGAGAGATAATTTCGGGCTACGAAAACATACGCATCACATGCGAAGAAGTAGACTGACCGTGTAACCAACAGCACTAATTCAAATACCCTCCGCTCATTACATCTATAAATCTTATTGTCAGACCCGAAACCTTTAGATAGGTCACTAGAATCACTCAGGTTTTAGATAACAGAATGATTACATCGTAGATGATTGGATATTAAACGTATGGCTTAAAACAATATTCCACGATAATTTGTATTCGGATCGAAACATTTGGAACCGAATCAGCTCATTAGTTGTATTAATGTTCAGTGCCTGAAAACTCGTTGGAAGTTAGCAGGTTATGGACAACTCCAATACTACGAATCATAGGCCACACATAACACTAGAAGTTGTATGTGAACTCACAAGTCCCTCTTAACTAGTAAGGATAGGACAGTGGACTGACTTAGGTGAAACAGTTGTTGTTCACGGTGTACATGTACGCATGTGTACACTGACGAACTCAAGATATACATAAGGTTTTGTTTCAAATGGTGGTATCACTAATTGGAAATTCACAAATTATGGTCTAAATGATTCTGTATTGAACAAAGACGGACTGGAATAAATGCAGCAAATAATTTGTTCTTTCAATGTGGATGTTACATCAGAGAACCAATCTGGATTAATTCGATTTCATATCGTTTCTTACGTTTTGGATTCGACAGTTAATTAGTCTTCCTCTCAGCGGTTCCATTACCTTTTAGTGATGGTTTATATGGTATAACCAATTTCAGATGTGAACAAGTGTCAGTAGATGCTTTGCTGTTTGCTTCCAGTCGTGAACTTCCGAAAGTCATTATATCATCGACCATTAGAGCCGTGACCGAAATCGCTGGTTTGATAAATGAGTCAAATCAAATCAAGAAAAGAGGCTGTATCTTTTTGGGCGAATATCTAACACTTAATAGGCAGCTTGGAGAAAAATTAATGGATTGTTTTAGTTTTGCGGCGATTTAGAAATTGAGATCTACAGAAATGGTTTAGAAAGCGTTTTTATAGATGGAGTAAGTCCAAGAACATATTTGACTGTAGGTAGAACTAACCAATAAAAGGCATATACTATGATCGGAAGAGACTAACTGCATATGAATGTTCATAAATCGAATGAGAGAATGGCTATAAAAGGATCTGTAATCAATGCATTTGTTCGGAGACGAATACTGTGTAGCACCTACAGAAAAACAAAATATTTGGTCCAAATTTAGATAAGAGTATTAAAGAACCGAATAACAGTGGGCAAAATCAGAAATCCCGGTGCTGCAAAACTCATGCGAACTGTCTGGTGCTTTTGCACTACGTTTCGATTCAAAAACCGGTGGAACCGTATTCGTTAATGAATTTGTGCTAGTTTGCCTGTGTTCCTCCTTTATGACTGATAAGGACAGGTTCATATCTGTGCCATTACGCGAATATATCTTGACTGGACTGCTTGCAATATTTTAATATGTGGTTTGTATAGCCGACAAAAGATGTGGCCATTACGTGTGCCCAAAGATAAACTAGGGCTGGGGAAAACCGACCTAACTTGGATATAAAATATGAAGTGAGCGTGATGTGTTACGACAAACTCAAAAGAAGGTGTCTTCTCAACAGCAAAGAAAACATTATAGAACTTGCCAGAGGATCAGTGATTTTCAAAAGTGCTCTTCATCACAAACTGACTGTCCAACTGTCACAATCCAATTCTGAAAAAGCACTTGCAATTAAAAGAATCAAACCGACACCCGGGTCCTCTCATCAAGCATTATGCTCCCAAATGACTGGAAGCGCAAACCAAAGCGTCAGGTGTTTGCACAGAGGCTAACGAACGACATCTGGCGCTATCCAACCAAAACAATGAATTCAAGTTTGCTGCACATTCTCTGTTATCTTGCGGAGTAGATGAAAAGGTGACTTACAGTTTGGTGAAGTTCTTAAGTTATAACATCATAATCATCCTACCCATTCAAAATCGACCCGTACTTTCATCGAAGTGGCCTTGAAAGCCATCGTTAACAATATTCTGATTTTTGAATTTGTTTGTCTGACCGATAAAACTATGCTACCTATTCTACTGAACTTGATGTCAGTGTTCAAGCGTAGTTATATGCTAATTTTTGGTCAGAACGTAAGGAATCGTAATACGAAGTGCACTGTGACCTACATCATCTTATGGTCTTCCTTATGTTTACGACAGGAACAAACCGGATATAGTTGCTAGACGTGGTCTGTTTTGAAAACTTGCGTCGTATCGAAATGCAAAAATTACGGGGTTATATGTAAAACTTGCTTAATTTTCTGGCAGTTTACAAATTCATACTTGTTCATGTTTGTTCAGAGAGCAGTCTGAATGCGACAATTCAGAAATTACTAAGTTCCTAAAACTACATCTGCTGTGTCATATTCTTTGTGATTATGAACACCAACTGGCTGTTAAACCAGTTTACCAATGATTAGGTGTTTGTCAGTTAACTTCAGAGAAGTATTTTCAAATTCAGTCAGGCAGTAGTTTTGAATGCTCAAGTAATCCACGCAATTAAGCTTATAATCCGGAGTCCAATAGTGGCTAAATTTTCCAAAAAATTTCCTACAATCAAAAGCCTACCTTACTTTGTGAAATAATTAGCAGTTTACGTCACAAATTGTCAAAAGTACAGCAAGTTTTCTAACCGAAGTATTCTTTCGTTTATGTAATCAGAATATTTCTAGAACTTTCACTGCAAAATACTAATCCCAAATGGATGAACGGACTGTTGCTACAACACAGAAACATTGTATTTAAAATGGTAACAACTGATTCTTTTATTGGATTAAAAATAAAATTTAGGGAGATGATGATGTATGGGGAAACTTGCGTTAATTTTGACGTTCTTGATTGAAAACAAGCGAGCAAATTTCATTAGAATCTACTCCCCCGAATCGAGTCAACGGAAACGTAACAGGTGCTCACACTGAACGATAAACTGCATCTCAACGTCGCTGATAACAAGAACACTCTATCACTGGTTATCTAAAGAGAAGCTGTCTCATAAGAATGAATGAGCTAACTTCGTCTACGAAACTGACAAGTAGTTAACCAAAGTGTCTTGAAAAAATATTGTAAGTAATTAACTAAATTGAATTTTAAAGATACTTGTGTAAATCGACTGGTTCAATGTATTCAGGCAGTGTCTCGCTAACTATGTCGATCACTTCAGTTTTGAAAGGAAGCTGCGCTGTAAAATGTCCGAACGCGTGATTGAAAAACTTACTGAATTTCATGACGCTAGCTGGGCACTTTCTTTAGACGTCCATGTTATTCGTCGCATTTATACGTTTCTTCCCGGAACACAGCTTACTGTCCACCGGAAAATACACCTATGGATTAGTTTTACGCCCCCATACGGCAGGTACTATGTTCCCAAACAATGATTGGGCACTTGGTGCTCATGTACTCTCCAGCTCACTGAATTCTTTGAAGGGCAGTTCCGGTCACTAATTTAGTGAAATTAGTTCTCCCGATTATTTTGTGGTTCTAAGTAATCCGCGAAGAGATTGGACATTACGCGTGAATGCCAGGCTCATGAACATTAGATCGACTCAATTCAGACGGCGAAAAGGGTCTCGTGTTAAGTTCAGAATACGACTGATTTTAGTTGTGGTGTATCACAAGGAGTACCTCACTTTCCTGGTTTGGTGGTAGTCAACTTCTTGCTTTCGTTTCGCATGTAGTGCGACACTGTTCACTCCGCCAAGTGTATTTGATGATCTCCACCCCAAACAGTGATTTAACCGGGGTCCAGATAACAGGGTAACGTAAATGGGTCTTACGCTGATTGGTCAGGGTACAGCTGCTAAAACCAAACAGGTAACGTTTACGTTGATCATGTCGAGCAGTTCCTCCTTAAAATCGTCCATTTCCAGACAAACTTTGTTGTATTACTTCTTGTTGTTTTTTTCAAATCAACCTTCAACTGGTCAACTTTATCTAACACGTTGATGAAATGTCAAAAGTAGGTGTTTTGCTTTCTAAATGTCGACAATCCTTCAGAATTGACTTTAAAAACTAGGTGGAACTCCGAAGCACTTAAGGTTTGTAATAGCCATTAACGTCTACGAGGAGTCAAACGACTGATTCATGCTGAAATTAGTGGCTGTCCAAGTAGCGTGCAAAACTGTGAGTTTTGAAGCCGACTTGGAGAAATATTTGGCAAACAACATCTGATTACTGAGGCTCCGTCAGCATCGATATGAAAATTTTTGGGGCAAAGTACGCCGATTTCCGAAAGATTATTATTCGCCAATCAGTGTATCTACAGCGTAGCATAGCCAGTAGTGTAAGGTTATTTAATCATATTTCTATGACAAAACAGGTGTTCAGGGATATTAAATCGAGGATGTATTGATCCACACGTGCAAGTGAAAATCAACCATCAGCTGCTGCTCTCCTGAAAATTTGTTACCGTGTCAATCAGTATGCGCTGCTGCCAATTGGGGAAGTTCTGACTGAATATCGTCCTTTGATATTAGTTGATGGGGCTGAATCAGAAAATATCGGTAATCTTAACCTGGCTTTCCGTAATGCAAATTTGCAGTTCACAAATGTGGCGTTAGGCGTGAATATCGTTTTACCTCTCATCACACTGAGATCAGTCAAACTGACGTCAGCATTCATCAACAAGCAAAGAACTTCAAATTTAACTGAGTTTTAACTTGCATTTCGACACTTCAGGTGAAGCTCAAAAAACTGGTATCTCAATAAATAAGACCTGCAACTCACAGTGCAAATTGTTAGTATTTTAATCCCCCGTTCACAAAGTCTGTACCTGATATATTTCAAAACGCTGAAGGAACCAGTCATGATGTGTCGGTTTGAGGGTGGGCATCAAGAATCATTCTGTAATAAAATTACTCTTTGCCGTAAACGCTTTACTTCATTTCAATATAGAACGCCGTTGGCACAATGATCACGTCACAATGGTTTTTTACTAGGTCTGCTGCTGTTGGACATATTTATTTCTTAAACTATGGACAAATAAACTACACCACGCCAATAATATCACTGACGTGTACGTGTGGGCTGCATATATTCCTTAATGAACGAATACTACGTCACACAAACTCCAGTACCTGGTACCCGTGTCACACAATCCAACAATGGAGAAAAGAACTACTTTCAAGTCATAAAACTTGGTGCTGTTTGCGTTGATTTTGCATGTGAATACGACAAGATTGTTAAAAGCTGGACGTTGTTCAGTCTCATTCAACCTCCATTACAGTATTTTGCTAAAAAGGACGTGAATTTAGGCAAAGTATATCGGCTTTATGCAAAGAAATGTCTGATCATAAGTGTACCGTTAACATGTTGCAGATGAATGGCTTTATAATTGTGTGCTGGCGATATTTTGATGAACAACCTAGTTGTATAGTGAGTTGGCATACATGCCAGGCTGATCATGCTCCACTGACCAACTATTGTGCCAAAGCAGTACGGACGTAATCTGTAGCGTTGACATGCAATTGATCGTAATTTTGGGCATGGATCGGTGTTCTTCGATCCGTAATTTTGAGTAAGCGATCGACAAGAGTGAATAACAAGTCAGCACTTTCTAATATCCATCCTGTAACAAATCGCATTTTAGAAGGATACTTGTTAATATGAACAATTTATCACAGAAGCGTTTAATTTACTAATGAGACTACGAAGACTGGTGAAGTGTTTGCAATTGCAGAATGGAAATCTCTGCATTTCTCTTAGAAATTTTGTTTTACGACAATTTCCGGCTCGGGCTGAACATGTTTCACAAAGTTGACAAACTCTCTTGCTCGTCAGCTTGTTCACCTTTTTCAAAAGTTTTGTGTTTTTAAACCAATCAGTTTGTCATGGCAACTCAGTCAGGCAGTTTTCCAGCTATTTACTAGAGTATTAAGCCAGCGGATGTTTCCTAATGAGGCTTGTTCTAAGTTCATGTCTGGTACAATGTTCAAACGTTTTCGCCTCTCCTCTAAAAAGCTGATATAACATGAGTTTTTTGGGTTAGTTATTTGTAACAAACGATGTTCTACCAAAGAGGAGGGGTGAACCAAAGAGTGTTCAGGTAAATATGTTCTCATGTTCACAAGGACATCTTAGGTTAGGTGTAGAGTTCTGAACAATTTCCATTACATGCCCTGTTCTGTACTGAGTTAAAAAAATCAGTGTTAGTGCAGATAATCCAAAATTTACTGACGGAAAATCATTATGTCGGTCAACGTGGCAGTCCGTTCACTCTAAACCCGCATGCACATGACAACCAATTATATTAGATGGAAGCATTAATATTCTGCGACTGAACGCAACATAACCAGAGAAAGAAAACCAAAGTATTTAGAATACGTCTTGGAAGTCAATCAGTGTTTGTCTGTGCTATACTGGGAAAAGGCAGTGTGGACACAAGGCACAAGACTATATTCCAAGCCGGCCACGAGCAGCCTGGAATTTCGACAGTCTAATGAAAGACTGCTTGAATCAAGTTTCTTCAACACATTATGCACAAAATATATCGGTTATTCCATCAGGTGTATCATGTAAATATGTGTGAGCTCCTCCGTTATATAGTTAAGCAAGGGTCGAAACTAGCATTTATCTTGTTTAACGTGATTAGTTAATCGGGAAATCGGTTGTTGAGCTGATTTCACTAAGATGGTACTTTCACTCTCAGTCGGAATCTTCTGTGTATGGTATGTTACATATGCACGTATTTTCACAGACTGCGAAATACGATGGCAGTTTGAAGTTTTTTATTGCCAAAGTTGAACCAAGTGACTAAACTCTCGAAATTGTTAATTTCTACACTCACAAATTTGTAGTCGCCGCCTTCTGCAATTGTTTAGTGATGCGTCGTGTCTCAATCACGATCGAGCGTGCTCTATATATAGAAACCCGTGGGATTGTAGTGCTGCTAAAATGAAAGCCCTCTTCTTAGATAAAAGCAGAGTAATAATGTTTCTATTAACTAGCTAGGCGAGATCTCCAAATTTTATATCTCCAATTTGTGAGTGCCTAGATTTCCGCAGATTATCCACACGTAAATTTCCAGTTAGCCTCTTGCGAAACGAATCACTAGACCAGAGTTTCGCTCTCTTTAGAGCTCATCAGCATTGTGTTTCCGCCACATACTTGCATATTGTTGACGAGCTCTAATAAAAGCGAAACTCGAGTCATGTGCTTTTTTTTCGAAAAAGGCTGCCTGGAAAGTCTATCTGAATATGTAGGCTGAAATCAGATGTGAATGATTTTCAACTTGGAAATAAACCAAATCCCCGTTTACTCGTGAGCATCCACAAAGGTAGGTGATAACAACTAGTTAGGCGAAATACCAACAGATAAGGAAATGTAGTGAGTGAACTGGTGGGCTTCCTTTAGGGAACAAGTATTGATTCGTTAACGGGGACGTTCACGTGCACAATGCTTTGATGATCGGTCGTTGCGATATACATATAAAAGCCCACAGACCCTTTCCAAAACTCCACGTCCCTAAGTTGCCTATGTGACGCTATCAAGTGCCGGCGCGGTATGAGAGAGCTACCGCGGTGATGAGATTAGGATATTCACGTGATCATTCGTTACGGCGACCTCTGTACAACTTACAAATACATTGATTGTCAAGCAGAATGGATTCGTTGAGTGATAAAAGCCCAGCTTCTAGTTCATTTCGCTGTTCACTCCGGTAGAGTTTTCAGAAATTTGCAGATGATGAGTATGCTCAAACGAACTTGACACAAACGCAGTTGGCCTAAAGACTACGAGAATTCTTACCTTGCGTGATAACAAATGTAAATTCACCAAAAGCATGACTGATTTCGTAATTGTTGTCACCTATACTTTACAAGGTCAAAGTCAATTGGAATCTTGAAACCATTTGAAGACCCCTACACTTCTTTCGAATGCGTGTTGCCATCGGTACTGTCCTCCTGATTCAGCAGAACCAAAGATAGGTGGCAAACTGAGGCACAGTTGAGTAATTTTCTCTCACCTTCAGTGCTCGCAACTCGTTTGAGACGTACCAAGTTTGCCTATTTGTGGGATAGCAACAACGAAGAAAATGCTGGTAAGTCATTGGCAAATTTTCATCACCAACTTTACAGTTATCATGCAGTTCAGAACTGAGCGGAGCTCAACTATCCAGCTCAAGCTATCCAGGTATTTCTGCAAACGACCTTACTGGCTCAGTTAGGGCAAATCACGTCCATATGACCTTATACGACACAATACGCTGGTGAAACAGGTATACTCAAGTTGGCACAATGGGACCTCTAACATATGAGTAAGACAAGTCGCTTCATTAATCCGATATGGCCGTATCGACTAATGCTGGTTATCTTTGTTTGGCCTCATATGTCGGAACCAATCTTACATGTGAAAATATGTGCTTTTTGTAATTACGTAGAGGCTACCGACTGACTAGGCTTCCGAGTACTTTCATAACACTCAAATTTTGTGCTGTTATGTAAAATGGATTCATCAGTAAAACATCTTTATTCAGCAATGACTAGCTTGTGAATCTTGGATCAGTTAGCTAATATTTGGTTGGAAAAAATTACAGCGTTCTTATCTTAGCGAACGGTGATTCTTATCGACACGAGCAACCTGACCTCTAGGCTCAAGTAGATGTGAGTGAACGTTTAGATTCAACAGCTTAACGGTGTATGGTTTGTAGTTAATGGCGGAGTGGCCAATTAGGACTGCTCCAAGAATGTACAGCTGGAGTTCCGCTGCATGTTATGGAGGAATACGTAATACTGATGAAATTTGCCATGAGCAAACTTGGCGGGTTTTATTAACAGTTTGACCATTTGAATGCAACAACTGCTATCAAATGGGACTTGTGATAATTATTATCTTTGTGGAGTGATAAAGAAGGTATATAATGTTATTTTGATTCGCTAGATTTAATAGCTATTATTTTTAAAAATATTTTAAGAAAATTTTTCCAGGCCTACATTTAAACCTTTCTAGCTTTGCTTGAATTTAATGGTGTACGCTGATGAGTTTTCTGAAAGTCGCCTCACGGCTACCACAGCGAAACTTTCCGTTCAGGAGGCCGGGTAGTTGATGGATTGCTTTTGCTAAAATGTCCTTCAAATATCATGTTCTATCTCAAAATGCAACCATATTTTCAGGATGGTGCTTTCCCCAATAACTAGTCTGTTTTCGAATAGGATTTGTAAAGGGGCAAGTTTCTGCAACAAATATACAGCTAGCAGTTAGCAGAAAACAGGTAAAGTGAACTAACAGTATTCCTTTGAGAATCACACTGATCAGGATTGGAGTGGGCTGACCCATTTTATCAGCCAATCAAATTTTTGCGTTCATTTTCTTTTTCTAATACGAAACAATTTGTGAGTAACTGTTAACAGTTTGAGCAGCAACACTTTGGAGACCTGGATTCAGCTTTGTGAATTTGACTTGGGACTGCTATTGTACTGTCGTTGTGAGTCCACTAGCTTGTAACCCATAAAAACATTTGATATAAGACGATAAAAGTACTGCAGTTAAACAAGTATTATCTTACAAGAAAGCACAATTGCCGTTTGACTGATCGCGTTATTCATTGACTCACTTTGTGTTATGTTTTTCCTTTTATGGCCTGAATCAATCCAGTGTATAATACGTTAATCGAGTACTGTTTCCATTTTCATCAGCGTAAGGTTTCTGACAAGATTACTCTGAGCTTATTGACCCTACAGCTATTTACAACAGGCGGATGTATATGAAAATGATTTTCGCTTTTTACATATCCGAAAATGTCGTCAAAGTAGATACGGGTACTTAACGTTAGTAATCGGCATCTGGTGAAGTTTTTTCATCGGAATTGGGTTGTGCTGAGATAGTGTGTTCTTAAATGTCTAGGATTTTAAGATACTGCTTTACATAAACAAAGAAAGGTATACAATTTAGATTTTATGTTCGACGCTCATTTCTTCTGTAGTATCTACAGAGCTTCTCAGAGTATTTGAACTTGTGAAATGATACACACTGGCGTTACCAAAACTCACGCAGATTATTGCAGTCAAGTGTCTACTGATCATAATGTTTGGATTTCGCAAAACCAATCGCTCTCTTTTATTGGCCAACCAGGTTAAGGTTCAACTTAAAACACTTTTGTTTTAGTTGAGTATGCTTTAAGAAAGTCAGCAACTCTATCGATGAACCCCACGGCAGGCTTTTTAGAGATTGGTTTACTGTTTGTATTTTGATGAAAGCAATTTGAGAAGGGGTAGACGGATGCCATGGAGTTTGTGGAGTGATTATGAATTTCTTTCTCTTTCCTCGCTTCGTTCTCCTCTTAAGTAAAATAAACAGTGATTTAGGAATGATTTTTCTGAACTACACAGAATGTTTAATGGCGTCTTCTAAGTTGTTCTCATGTGGTTTACAGACCCCGGATATTTCCGTGAGACCCAATTATCCTCGTGCCAATTTCTCCCGATCTAGTGTAAATAACCTTAGAACGGTATACCATTCAGGCCTTTTCATGCTGGACGCATGACAATGTTACTATGAGGGGTAAAACCGTTATGGATGCATAGTAATCAAAAACGTTTCTCTGATATTGTGCTTTGTTCTAACACTAAGGAAACACTGGACAAATTTAATTCACCATCATTTGAGTGTACAGACCACACAAAGAAAAATATGATTAAACAAAACAGTTTTTCTCCGAATAAAAGGCTCAAGTTCGAATAAGGCAGTATTGTATTGCTGAAACTACAAAAGAATTGAGGGAATGTAAACAAGTCAGGACATCTTTATCAATAAGGGATTTAAAATTGTAAGTTTCTGCTACATAAAAAGTCGTAGAATGTCAGAACTGAAAAGTGATTGTAGGAACAGTATGATGTTTATGAATAAATGTGAACCTTCAGATGTTCTGTGGAGCGCAGCACATCAGTAATAATTGTCATCAATACAACTCTGGCAATCAGCGGTTCACTTTCCGTTGGCTGATAAGGTAAGCATACAATTACAACTATCCTTCAGGTTAGTACAGACAGAAACTTCGAAGCGCAACTTTTAATCTGTTACACACATTAACACTGACGATACCTTTCAAAGGCCTAAAAACATCCAGATGGCTCAATCGCTGTAGGCTTTCGTTCGTGATTGCTCAAACTCAAGTTAATCAGAAACGACGAACACATGGTGAGGTCAACGTTCCTGTACCCTTTCTAATTGTTTCTTAGTCGAAAGTGAAAATTTAACTCAGTCAAGCCATCAAGCAATTGAATTTTCGTTAAAATCCATGACAACTTCAGGTCAATTCATTCCGCTTCTAAAGATCAAAACTGCACATATATATCCAACGTTGGTTGCATCAAATATGTGCTAATGTAGTCAGTTACATTTCTTTGATCACAATAATACGATCCAGCTGCTATGAAAATAGACAGAAACTGATAAAACATGCAAATCTTGTGAAAATTCTATGGTATATTGCACCTAATACACACAGGTTTATAGGGGTTTTTGTGTAAATAATCTAAGTAAGACACTTCACAAACACCAATTAACTGAATAAATTACTCTCTAAACTCACTGTTACACTATAGAAATAACTGATGAGGTGGTCGAAATTAGTCTTATTTATGGGTGGCTTATACGCAAATGACTTCTCGATAGAGCAGCTTCTTACAATAAGACAGTCTTTTATCATGCAACCAGTGAAATTTCTTTAGCAGTTGGTGAAAAAACACTCAGACAGGGCATACAGTAGAGTAATCCCTGTTTGCGTTTTAAAGATGAAATGTCCTGGTTGAATAACCGCTTACGACGCTACAGCTAAAACGGTACTTCTGTCCTGTGAAGCTCAGTGGTCAACTGATGGAACTAGCTGTCCTGGAGAAATCTGGTCAACTTTTCAGTCTATATTCTGGGGTTGTTCTACTAGTGTCTGAATTCCCGTCTTGAACCAGTCTTATTACCACGGCGTTTATGATAACTTGCCTAGCAGAGTTGACAACTGCTGTGTAGCATTCACCCGCTTCCCAGTTTTCATACATTGCCTGAACTATTTGTCTGGTGTTTGGTACGAGATGACTCCATAATTAAACCATCACCTTGTTCATTGCATAAGCTTTGAATGTAAAACTGTACACTTCTAATTTGTCAGCAAATCAGATGCCCTAAATAATGGATTGATCACAAAAATTAAACTTTCCGGGTAACAAAACGTCACCTGGAAATGCTACGGTCTTACGTGGGTGAACATTTGTGACTACGAGATGAGTAATTAAACAAGACATCTGGCTAGCATACATATCTGTCTTTCCTACGGTTTCAATGAAGATGGGCTTTTTCCGTAGGATACGTCTTTTTTGAAGTGACGCTTATCAAGTCTTCTGTCGCTTGAGAAAGTTATAAATAAGACAAACTATTTATCTGAACAATCGAAAATATCGGAACTTGAATCCGATATACTTACAGTAGTCTGTATCATTAACGTGCTCTAGTATAACCGTTCATCCTTAATCCTATGTAAGAATGAACTGTGGAGCTCTCCGTCCATCCAATGCCTCACTAGCCGTACACTGTTCGCGTGTTTGTCATTTCCAAACTTGAATATTTCTAGTACTATCAAATTTTCTTCTGTATTATAGTAACATTCGTCCACTAAAACCCACAACAGGTTCTCTGTGGGAGCTAAGAATGTCAACATCCTGATTGGTTCAATACAAATAGCACTGGATTTTAGATAACGATTCGTACTGTCAACCTGTGCTGATCAGCCTTCAACGTAAATTATTTAAATTATTTAAATTTCGCTTCAATCCAACTGCGCCTTTCTATGTTACATGTGCAAAATTCCCATTTGGTGATATGGATGGTTCGAATGAAATATCACAAATATGAGAAACTGATCCACCTGCTAAAATACTCGTCCCTAATCCACTGCCTTTACCTGTGAGTAGTAGCTTGCATTTTTAGTTTTCGGTGGTTTGCACTGATGAGTAAGTTTTTTTGCGGCAAATAGGGACTAGCAAATGCTAACCTGTATGCTCACTTTCGCTTGTGCGAACAATCAAACTTTACCCGTCAGTTTTCTCGGTGGAAACGGAGCGGCAAACAATTTATGGATTGCAGTTGTATGCTCTGAATAACTATTAGGGCGCACTTGAATTTTCTCGTATGTACGCGGTACACTCTCACGCACAAGTTGCGACAGATCCACTTGCGTTTGGTTGTCATCTCAGTTTATCACAATATGATTAATCTGTCCGACAATGTACGCCTTTTATTGTATCGCGCTTGTATACAGGTTATCAGCATCAAACATGTTCGGTGATATTGTTAAAAACATCAAGGATCAAGTATTCCGGCTGTTTTTACTCAGAGTGAACAGAATCCACATTGGATTGCTGCTTTAACACTCAGATAGGCCACTAACTAGCCTATCTTGAAAGAAATCAGCGAAATCGGGTGTCCTTTCCAGTCATACCTGACAGAACTGCATATATTAGTCTGGACCGAAATTATGGCTGTTGCCATGGTGCTTGTGAGGATAGCATTCTGACCATATCGCCAGTAACCTCAGAGTACGCTTGACCAAATGAGTATATTCAACCGGTCAGCCAAAATCGCTGGGTCACTTCGACTACGCTAGGCAATTTCTTTACTCCGTTCAGATACTTTGGTCTTATTCTGTTTAACAGTGTCAAGTATAACTTTCGAGTAGCAGACGAAATCCTACGTACAAGCTTCTGTTACTGGATGAATACATTCAGATATGAATTAAACTGTTAAATCTGTTACGTGAATATACAAACCAAGGTATACAGCTTACGTACAATCCCAGCAATTCAGACCTTTCGAATTACCTCTGAATATACGTGCGGTGTACATTGCGTTTTGGGCAAGCAATGCATGTTAGAAGCTTCAATCTGGGCCATACCCGTTTCTTGAAAATGAAGTGTACAGGGTACACACCGCTTTAGTAGGCTAGGCATCAGTGTGGTCGTTCTCTGTAATATGCTTCAGACAGACTGAGCATTTATACTTTAAGAACAACCGATGAGTACCCGGCTATTTATTTTATTGGAAACGCTGTACTCCTGACGCGAAAGTTTTTTCAAACCAGACCTCATATCTTGTGAACATATAGAATGAATGACTCGTTGGCATTTCGTGATGATGTGGGTTCACTACGGGTTTCAGATACAATATTTCATTTTCCTCTCTGGAAATTTGCTTTGCCACTGTAAAACTGCGCTCATTTTGTTTCTACTGATAACCGGCTCCGACATTGCAATGTTGTCAGCCATTTTCTTTCAAGGTAATCTTCGTGGGTGCCGTTCCACCCTCTCTTCACAAACTGCCCTAATCAGTTTAGCCGTGGAATCCATTGTACCATTATTGATAATAACTAATGTTATTCGGTCCCTAAGTCTTCAAAACTGTTCTTTCACTCGATACAAACTTTCAGCTTTCCTTCTGTTTAGAAGTAAGAATACCGACCAGTTGTGAACTTACATTCTCTCTTTCCTTCATTATCAGTTTAGAAATTTTCGGTTGGACAATTTAACTGACATCTTATACCGTTGACTGTAACTACCATGGAACATTCGACAATATCTCGTCAGGCAAGCTGACAGCATGCCTAGATGTGCGCATACCAAAATTTCTATTGTAATAAATATACAAGGTTGTGAAGAGTTGCTTACCTAATTTTCAATTTGTGTATGAGTCATGCTTTGAAACGCTGTGCTCAAACCGTGTTGACTTCCGCTGATTTCTGAATTAAACACCCGACGTCTCCTGGTAGCAAAGTAGTCCTCTGTTTTTATACGCAACTAACTGGCTTGATTTCCAATCTTGTGAATCCACTGTTTTGAAGTGGTTCTCAATAAGAAACTGGCGACTTCCTGCGATCTTTTTGAACAGTTTAAAAAGTTCACAAAAATAAAATGCATTGCTTATTACGACAGTCATTTAAACAAATTCTATCCTATTATTGGAGAGGTGGTTCACTTCAAAATCTACACGCGGAATTGTTACTGGAGACAAACACATTGTGTACGACCAGTTAATGTCTGCTTGTTTCGCACTGCTGTTGTACAGTATATTATAAAAGCCGAAAGACTGAATCCCCGTCCAAACAGATTAAGAACCATCTTCCATCGGGGCTCGGAACCAGAGTTATGAAACCAGTTACTAGTGCTTTTGTCGTAAGCTACAAGTAAGCTGACGAATCGAAAACTTCAAGAAACACAATGTTTCAGTAAATCATTCCAAGGCAGTGAGACAACAAGTTTCAGCCACCACCCAAACGACTACACCTCGAGTACGTAACTCAACGCTTTCTTCGCAATTCGATTCGTACTTTTAAGAAGCATTGTAGCAGATTTGGGTTTCGGCTGGGTTCGAACCGGTATAAACTATCCTGCCCAGAGTAAGCACATGTTCAACGAATTGTGTTGCGGAGCTATGTCGGAAGTTCAAATTATTCAAGTTCGGATTCAGTTACTAACGCAACCCACTGTGCCATATGGCATTCGCCGAATGATCCTATAAACTGACTGCCCAGGTAGTGATGTTGAGATAGTTCACACCGGAATTTACTAATGTTTCAATGAGATAGTCAGTTGTTATATGTTACAAAATATTTTAAATATGTAAACAACACACATGAACTCAGTATTTTTTTACTCAAGACAACTAGTTTTTGAGGCCTTTAAAAAACACGAATCTTTCTCCAATCAATTAAACCCCACTTTTTGTAAATTCTCCTGTTCCCTAGAAATGCTGGTGCAGTTAAATAGTAAAATTTGTTGAGTTTCGACCTAAAAGATTGTAACGTGCTACTTGGCTGGAAGAGAGTGGGTTAATTTTTCTATCGATCTTACCAACAATACTACTTGACCGTCGTCTTACGTATGAGAATATATTATACAAAGGCAAACTTGCGTTGATGACCCACATCAAGAGGAAATTTCCGTTACATCCTTTGTGGTCATCTTCTTGGGTCATTTTCAAAATATTTGAATTGTGGATTCACTCTTATACACGTTGAAAAGAAATGCGTTTTCACAAAGAATAACCATTAGACATTATAATACTGAATCTTTATACATTTATTGTTTGTTCGAAGTAATGCCGTGCCCTCGTGAAGTTCGCGTAGGTCAGTGTGGATATTTCTGCGTCTGTGACATTTAGTAAATTTCTCAGTACTTTATCTGTATGCATAAAATAGAACTAACGAAATAGATTCATCAGACCATTTGGACGATATGTTGCGTCATATCTAAGTGAGTTAAGGACCAACGTGTATAAATATAAAATATCCCACAGAATAAGGGTTCTGACGCAAAGCTGTACCCTTGATTGGGTAACTAGCGCTAGAGGAAAAGGTGTGAAGGACAGATGGAGGACAATTGTTAAGAAAAGATAGGCAACACAAACAGTTTAAAACGGAACGGAACTTATGACTAAGCAGAATAAAGTAGTAACGGCGATAGAAAAAATCATGTAATGTTGTCAGGCGAAACAATTTTTTACGGCTTACTCGTGAGTCACCGAACTTTGTTATTTCTTTTGTGCCGCCAAAATATGTGGACAGCTGTTATTCAAAATTTAACCAGCTACGGGGAATCCACTGGACAACTCGTACTCTTGTTGAATATTAGAACGTGTTTCCCGGTTTCTTTTCTACTGTCGTTTTGCACAACTATACTTGGGTTCGCTGATTAGCCTAGCCGTTAGTGATGAAAATCTCGTATACCACTAAGTCTAACGAATATGGCCTCACAACACACTCATCTTTTTCAAGCGTGACTGCTAGAGCACACGTCTGGAAATTTTTGTAAATCGTTTCTCTATATTCATCCAGCGTTATACCATCAAACATAATGTATTTGTAAAAGACGTGATGCAGTTTCCCAGTGGTTATGCTCACCTTTCATTTCTGCTTCGCTATAACGGCCTTCCACAGCTTCTCTAATAAAGTTAATTTGTGGTTCGGGTTAAATAGGAATCGTCTTCTAATTTTACTTAGTGTGAAAACAACAGAAACGATGACTGATTTTCTGACTCAGGTTGAGGGTATCACGAAGGAAGCTACACGAAATAATGGTTTAGAAAATTCGTGAAAGCCAATAGTTCGACAAAATGCTGTTCAGACGAGAATCTTTTCCAGGTTCATCAAAGATAGAGTAATCCTCTTGCATTATCTTTCCTGTGTTTCCGGCGTTTTCCTTTTTATGAAAGACTGTACCAGAAATCTCAAGCCTTCAACAGTGTACAATTAGGTAACCTTCAAATCCTAAGGCAGACCCACGTAAAAACCTCTACCGTCGTCACAAGTTTCCGGGTCAAACTACGTCTTTGTGTGGTGTGCAACACATTATAAATCAAAATCTGACGAGATGAATGTTCAGGAAAAGCTTACAGGCAGACCTGTCTAATGTGGGATGATAGTAATTTCGATCGTTTAGCTAAGTCAAATTTTAAAATCAGCCAGCGCATCAAATGTTGTCGAAAGATTGATGAACGATGGAGACTGGTCATCATTAGTGCCACATGATCCCTGCAATCGTTCATTGGTCAACGTCTTTTTGGACAATAAGCTGTTATCTTTGAGGTAATGAACAGAATTAATGAGCCATTTTCAAATCAGCTAACCAACTATATTCCTTTATTTACTCTTATCGCCATAATCTCAAGTGTGAGCAATATGGAGAAAAGCTCGTTCTTCAATACGATGATAAATAAACGTACGGATTAAAAGCACATGGCTATATCAGGTAAACTTCAAATTCGATGTATAAGCCGCTAAAAACGTAACCACAATCTAAAAAACTTGTGAAGTGGCACACATCCAAGATAAAGACCGATATATTTGTAAGAACGGACCAGCTGTTATTGTTGGTAGTCCCGTCAACTACTTAAACCTCAACACCAGTCTAAACGCTCTCCGCCAAAAGGTGCTTGGCATTACCAGATTGTCTTCCCAACCTTCAGCGAGGAGAAGTCAGCCAAAGGGCGAGCTCAAGCATGCTTCAAATTCTGATGATAACAGATTACTACATTTAAATGACCAATCTGATTATTAGATCCCGGTCTCACTGAGTATTCATAGAACATTTTAGAGGGAACTGTGAAAAAAGGCCGACGATTTTGGTGTTCAACAAAACCACATGAGCTCGGCTAACTTCATGCTGACTAGTAATTATATCGCTCAACTGTTTGAAGTGAACGTTGTTTACCTTGTTGAGGTCAAACAGTGTCAAGCAGGCAGGATGCAATCGCCTGTGTACTTAAGTATGCTGATTTGGAAGGTCCGAGTATGACGTTGATGAGAGCTTTTGTTACACTAACGATGAGTTCAAGCTCACTACCGATGTTAATTTATGGTAAAACAACTCAGGCTAAGATAATCATTGTGAATTTGATTATTATGAAGTTTCGGTGGGACAGTAAATTTATCGGACCGTCTTCGTAAAACAGTGATTTTTATGTTCTCATTCGTTTCTCTTTAACTTTTAAGGTGGGTTCTGAGTCGTTAGACTTTCATCTGTTCATGAGGTATCATTTTAAGAAAATTAGCTCTGCCAGGCTGTATAATTGTTCGATAATACTCATTAATGTTGCTTTCTTCATGTAATGAAATAGTTGACAATCTAACATATTTCAACCCAGTTTGATTATGAAAAGGAGATCTCAAAAGGAGTAACTGACTGAGTTCAGAATGCATATGGGGATATTCATTTTCACAGCAATCAGCTACAATTTTGTTGGTTGGAAACGTAACCAAGTGTCAGTCAAAGGGTGTGGACTCGGTATTCTTTCTAAACGGCTAATACTTAGATGTTATTAAGCACAGGTTGCTATCCGGTTGGGTTGAATGACGTTTGGCCTCGCTTGTCCAAAGTAGATTGAGAAGACCACGTATAGGCTCTTAGCAGAATTAATGTATGACACCTTTAAAATTGCACACAACTAAGTGCTTACTCTGACTACCATATTTAGTCAGAAAGTATCGTATTGTCCAGCCCGATTTATCAGAAAGAGCAAGGCGTCAGTCAGCTGTTCAAGCAATGAAAACGAACCAGCCTAGCAAAACCAGTGTCCTCCACTCCAGCGACTAGATGTGGAAAAGGACATTGCTTGAGTAAGTGTGCGCTAACTGCCAGAAAAATGAACCACCGTGTTCTGAAATTGAAGGACTTAACCTGACTATTCACGTGGTAGTTGAAAAATTGTTCTGTTGTTTGCTCTGTATTTTACGACTTTAGAATCAAGTGTACATGAAACAACGGACGATCTTGTGACCAAGATTATTTCATTTGGCTGTTAAAACTAGGAATTAATCACACGAAACACAAGACTGAAGTTTATGCTGATAAATGAGGAAGTATGTAGAGCTTGAACTATCAGGCAAGTATAGTTCCAACCTTCTCGCCAGTCGTGAGCTTTTAAGTGAAACAACTCAACAGAAAACAGGAAACTAGCGGTTACCAATGCTAATGGACTAGCATCTATTCTCGGGCCACCTAGATAGCTCAGACCATCTTGGCCGGATGGGTTGACAGAACACGGGTATGTTTCATTATAATACAGAGACAGGGGCTCAGAATGGGCCCCAAATTTTGATTACCCTTGAGTACTCGATATGTTCAAATAGATTTCGGGAAATCGACCCGGTGCTACGGTTTAAAAGTTACTGTTATCGTTGTGTATATATGTACGGCATGCGTTGTCTATAAGACTATATGAACGACTTTAAAACGACTGTTGATCAAGCAGTTGTGAGTTTGCTGATATGGCATCAGTTCTAATGTAGAAACCTTTTCGAACCAAGATAATACTACGAATACCATTGAGATAGCAGTTTATCCAGTTACTTGCGACTCGAATAGCAGAAACACGAATGGATGATAGTATAATGTAGAATCACAGATATAGAACGGTTGGTGGACTCTCCAGAACACCTACGTCTATGGGTAGAGTTCGGGAGTTTAGAAGTCAGCAACCGTGAGAAGAAAACTGAGTAGTTGGGAACAGTGGTTCACAGATGATTTGGAAACCAAACAGGCTACCAGCAGGACAGACATGTAAGCTGAAAGCAGTTCTTACTTTGCGTGTGAGAAGGTGGGACGATTTCCATGTCTTTTACTATGTTAATGTTTTTCTGTGTGTATTCGATCAGTATCGGAAGAAAGCAAAAAATTGTAGAAGTGAGTGTGGGGTACTGCCGAATACTATCAGGACCTTGAAACATAGGTTTATGGGGAATGGTGGTGGTATAAAGAATGGGAGCTTAGAAAACGGCAAGCCCATTTGTACACCTATAATTTTCGACAGCATAGATAAGAGGATAATGAATATTAATCAGCATCCTTGTCAGACTTTATCTACTTCGCATCCTGAAGGAACGAAAAGATGTGATAGTTTCCTTCAGTACAGTGTAGTAACGGTCAAAGGGACTGATACGTGCCAACATATCGATAAAACTGGCTCAAATTCTGGCGGCCAATGGATTCCAGTTGTCGGGTGTACAACCGTCCATTCAGATCGTAATGTTGAGAATAGAGAAATATAATTATTCAAGGAAATTGATAAGTCTCAAGGACCTTTAAACATCAAACTGGCGTATTTCTTCTCCAGGACGGTACATTACCATTTATGTTTTGTGTCGTGAATATCTTAAAAAGAGTGTCCATTTTTCAGATTGCTGAAAAAAGAGAGAAATTCCTTCACTTCCTTCGCTCCGAACAACACAGATAACTGAACCACCACGCAGCAATAATGCTTATAAATATCTGAATGGCAAACAAATGATGTTACTAACTTTTCACGTTGAGACTAAATATAAATCCCCTAGTCTGGCTAAAAATGACTTACACAGAGGACTGACTTGTTAGGTATTTTAAAAACAACCATAGTTGTGAGTGGCGGACTAATTGACGTACCCAACGCATTACTGCAACGGGCTGTGGAACAAAGCCATTCCATCAGCGGATTGGTGGTAAAGGGAGCAAAGTGTTCAGAAACGCGGATTAACTGAAGGTCAGAGGACGTGAAATAAATTCGAGAAAATATTTCCAGATTTGAGGGAGCTGTTACCGGTCTGGGACCGGACAAAACAGCAAAGAGACCGAATCATTGGCTATATGGAGGTGCAAGTTAGACTGCAATCACGGTGAATGGTTTGGTCATATCGGTCAGGGATGAAATGGATCGAGATTTCATACACCGCCAACAGCGTTTATCCAATTGCCTGTTTTGATGGTTATTTTGAAACATGACCGAGAACGATGTAATTAGGTACATTCGAACATGCAACAACTTCCAGCAAATTCGCAGAACAGCAAGGGCGATTTTATTGAAAAGTTCATTGTGGTAAATTTGGTGGTGCACTGATGGATCATAAATATTTCTGATCTGCGTTTTGCGTGCTCAGAAGGAAACCTGTGATAAACCCGGTAATGGACGTCTGTTTCATATAGTTTGCTGAAGCTATTTCTACGGTTGATTATCTGAGGGAAACAATTGCACACACGTTCATGAACATCGTCCTCAAACGTCTTGGAGCGGCCAGGAAAACTATAGCACAGAAAACAAAATGGAGGGTGCAAACCAAAGCGTTAGCGGTAGAAAACTATTGGGGTCCGTTTTGTTATGTGCAGAGAAGTTCAACCTACAACCGAAAGTCCGTTTAACTACCAAGACTAATGAGATGACTGATTCCATATAAATCGAGGACGTTGCAGCCAGTTGAACAAGTAAAAAGAATTGTCGTCCAAAAGTACAGGAACAGGGTTTCAACAAAGCAGCCAATGTTGTGGATGAACAAGACGAAATAGTTGTTTACTTGGTATCAAGTGGACCATCTAAACCTGGCCATAAGCTACAGCCAAAAGTGAAAACATGTGGATTATTGAGGGCATGGTGAATCAGATAAGCTAGCGGTGATTAGAAGCTGTTAAAGACGAGAAATGGCGTGTGAAAATCCGTGGCAAAAAGCAGATTTTTCAACCGGACAGATAACGCAGGTACACACGATGTTTTACTTGCCGCCGCGTTGCAGGCTGAAATTTCAGCTCATAATCGCGAGATCACGATCACCGTAACAGCATCATGATAGGACAAAGAAGTCGCTTCGTACGACCTTTGGCTACACTGCAATCGTTTTTATCGATATTTTCAAACACCACATATTTCGTAATGATCTTCCAAACTATTTCTAAGATGTTCCGTTCCTGCTTACAAAGTAGCTAATGTTTATTTATGTACCGGAATAGTTTTCAAAAAATTACAGGCTTACCTTCAAATTACAAATTTAGTGCAATTTGACCTGTTCCGGTAACAGTGAACCTGGACTGAGTGAGAAACAAGGTTCCTTGACGGGTCTTAGGAATAGCCTTGCGAGGAAAAAAGATCATCACACGGGACTATGCAACTTGAAACAACATGGTTTCTTCTAAGATGTAATGTCTTCTTGAGCACTTTGATATTTCTTTGTAGTCCTATCACCGCACGTTATTTCAGTCAGTAAAAAATAATGATTTTGTGTAACTTCTTCGCCTCAAAATTCACTCAAAACTAACTGCTGAAAAGTACACACTGCATTTTATCTTACCTTCAAGTGGCACCAATAGAACTAGTGAATGAACGCTTGTTTTTCAGAATACAATCTACTAGGATGAAAACTAATCTGGTTCTCCTGAACTCGAGAATTCAGGTGGGAATGAAGCCAATGATGGTGGAATACACTTTAGGGGGTGTTAAGATTTTGAATTCTGGTATGCTTATTTTGTTTTTCAAGTCAGGGTCAGTAAACCGTGGAAGATGAAATACCCTCCAGAATACATTGTAGTATATTTTAAAATCAAGCCTCTATACACTTGAAATTGCTCCATTTCTACACATATCGATAAAAAACGGTATATGTAAACTTGAAACACTGAGTTCCCTTTAACCACTTCATCAGAGCAGAAAGAAGACATATATTGCGATATGTTAACATTTCATTTACTCTCATCAGTCGCAAACGTAAAACATGCCAGTTATATACAACAAATATTTAACGACACACAGGGACTAGACACACATACAAGCACACCAGTTATTATGTAATCATG